>JACDOX010000049.1:1082503-1340554 GCA_014549065.1 Cardinalis cardinalis
CTTCCAACCTAGAAATTCTGTGATTCTGTGATTCTGTAATCTTCAGAGTTCTCAGCAGCCTATGCTGGACAAATATGGAAGAAAATTCAAGAAAAAATGAGTCTTTCATGAAAAATACCCCAGCTATTGCTGGTTGCTGGCTGCAACCTCCTCATGTTTTATCCTGTGGGATACATCCCTTGAACAAAGCTGAAAAGATGYGCTGATACACTGTTCACACAAGGGAAATATTTATGCTTTCAGTTTGCCATTGGCAGAGACTCTTCTTTCTAGCAAAATAGCTGTGGCCTACATAAATGCTGACTTGTAATTGCAAAACACATGGTCAAAATGCCATTTGCAAGCCAGGGGTTACTCATAACTTCTAGAGACTTTCAGGCCATTGCCCTGAGCCAGATGTAAGGCCCAGATTGTTTTAATGTTAAACTGTGATTGAAAAAGAGCCTCTACTCTATTACTGGAGCTATGAAAACCAATTGCACAAGATGCAGTATTAGGCATGTTTCAAACAATTCAGGAAGAGATTAGTTAAATTGTATGCTGGGCCTTTTCCTCCAGCTGGGCCCACAGGCAGCAATAGCAAATCCAGACTTTTCACTGAGGTTGGTAATTAGGTCTGCCTCACTCACAGGAGATTAATTCTCTGCARAACAGATTATTACAGTCCAGCTTCTGTATCCATGGACAGACTCAGTCAGCAGGCTAATTTCAATTAGAGAAGTTAAGTGCTATTGACTTCTCCCATGTACAGGAGATAGGCATGGCAGGTAGGAGCCAGATCAGAAACCAGATTACTGAGTTAWTCTTACAGTTACAAATACTAGAAAGAACCTTAATTTCTTATTTCCCRAACAAATAGGTGAAGATACATTTCTTTATTTCATTTCTGAACACTTATAAATTTTGACTTGAAAAGGAAGAAAAAATGGTGTGGTTTTGTTCTAGTCTTCTATCATATGAGATGAGGAAACACAAATGTTTTGTCTCACCAATTAAAGTCCTGTCTTGTCTACCTTAAAGGGCACTCYGGTGATGGAGGACTAATCAAGTTATAACCACATAAGAGGGAGAGGGCTGAGGTCATGGTTTAAGAGCACAGGAGCTCAGAGAGCAGTATTGCTTTTCCATGGATCTGTTTCCCGGGGTGGTGATATATTCCCACACTGTTAGTACAAAGCAATGTACCACAGTGTGACAAAAGATAGTCCTCTTTTTGAAGCACTTGGCCACAGAGAGGCTGTGGTGGTGGCAGGTGGCCAAAACCTCAATGTATTTGTAGTCCTTGCAATCTCAGCYCAAGGAGGTGTACTCCCTGGGGAACATGTGCATATGTAGGGCCACCTGTCTGTTTCTTGGTCACTACTTTCTTAATACTGATGGACCAAAATAATCTCACAACTCCATAAGGTGTCCAATTCCTGTGGACAATTATTAGAGATTCATTTTGCTTTCACAGTGATAATCAAAACGTTGATGTTGCTGCMCCCCTTGGATATACCAAGAAGACTCACAAGGTGATGGATCATCACATAGTATTTCTTAMAGCAACTATTCAGGAGRTAAGAAAAATGTTTTCAGAGAGGATCATGTAGTCTATATATCAGAGGTTGTAAGGACAGAKGTAGAGGAGGGCTTGAGAATATTCAGTGTACACTGTTTCCCTTTGCTGCACTAGCAAAAAAAGCCAAATGTTTTCCATTCAGTGACAGCAGGGGCTGCTGAGCAGGTGGAGAGAGATGTGCAGGTGGGGAGATCACACAGGTTTCAAGAGATACTTCACATCTGTGCTCAGGTCTCTCTTTCATCACAGCATTTATCTCTTCTTTTGAGCAACCTGACTGTAGAAGGCGTTTGGTTTTTTTGTTTGKTTTTTTTTTTAAATAGCTCAAGAGYGATGATCAAATAATAATGCTTACCATTTACCTCTTCAAAGTCACAATGTAACAATGACTTCAGTCTAACAATGGTGCTGTGAAGTGGGTGAATTCTTTCAGTGCTGTTATTTGCAAAAGATAAAGAAGAGATATAGAGATGTGTCCTCAGCTCCCTCAAGACATCCAGCCAAATATTGGCAGGATCTGGGATACAGTTTGGAAAATGCGGCAAACATCTATACAGTGTACTGCAACATGGCAGTGAGGTCAGGAAGCTGAGCAGTGGGTGGATCTGCAGGAGTTCTTGTGGAGTGAAGAGCACAGGCAGGTTGTAAGCTCTGTGCTGAGRCCTCCTGGTGCTCAGCTCCATCAACAGCTTTGGATCCAGCTTCCCCACTGGAAGGACAAGAGAGTGGAGGCAGATATGGGTGCTCACAGGGAGGACTTTATGTGCTCTTGTGCTCAGCTCAGATCACAGCTGGACAGTTRTAGAGGCTGTAGTGGACTGGCATATTCAGAGGTGAATTTTCTGAAGTTAGTGGCTACAGTCTGCCTGGAYTGTACTTTCATTACCTAAATCATATTTCAGGTTTTCTCTTCACAGCTCGACTCCACTGTTAGTGTCAACAATTATTTTCATTCAGAATTTTGCCATTCTCTTATTTCTTTGCATTATTACTAGGTGGTGCCCAGACGTGACACTAATTCTGCCCAGGTGATTCAAAGTTTCTGGTGAATGAAGAGTCTGAAGTGTACTAGAACTTACTACTGAAAGACCCAGTCTGATTAAAATTTAGAGGGATGAAAATTCAGATCTGTTCTAGTTTTTGCAAATCAATCTATCCACCTGGGACAAAGCTACAAAATTATCAAGTCTTYTTCTCAATATGTGCGTGAATTTCTTGCTGCTACTGGAGATTTTCATGTGCTCMGCTTCTGTACACAGTAGGGCTTCAATTACTGCAAAAGGTGGGAGTTTACATTTAACAGAAGTTTAAAAGAAAAAGTAGATTTGGCAGAGTGTTATTTTCAAAAATAATCACCATTTATTTAGGTGAAAAGGAAAGAAAGACGATGAAACTAGGAAAACTGTGCCTGATATCAGAAAGAAACCAAGCTGTTTAAGTTTAGTAACAGAGTTATTAGAAGTCCACATGTACATCAAGAAAGCCCTGCTAAACATTCCTCTTGTAGACTATAGTCTCTTCCATTTCCATGTAAATATATTGCTGTGTTATGATATTACTGTTTCCATATATATATAGGTTTATGTGTATATGTGAAAATAGCAATATTCTGGCAAATTTCCCCTCAGTACTATTTCTATATATCTGTATAGGAATATASATTCAAAAAAAGGCAGAGGAGATCTGTACCCTGACAGTTCCCCAGCAGTACACAAAGYAAAACATTTTGACCGAGTGTAGAGATGAAAAGTTACAATAAATTATTGAGCCAGGTGTATTCCAAGGGGCAGATTAACTGTTCCTGAACATCTCATTATATTTATCTCCCGTATAAAAAAACTTCCTTGTGCTACAAACTTCAGCATTTCCCTAGGCAAGCTATTCCAGAACTTAACTTTTCTTACTAAGACTTTTTCTATTGCCAAACATAAGTCATCCCCTCTGTGATTTAAGACAAAAGCTTTTTGCACCATCCCTACTGAGCAACGGCAATAATTTATTTCTATCCTGATGCAAGATGAAAGTGGGTAGGTCTAAATTATTATTAATTCTTCACAAAAAAATATGAAATTTTTTCAGCTTCCTTGAGGTCTCCTTGGAAATCTCTTTGGCCAGTCACCTGAGCATGCTAGGAAGAATTTTCTTAGGGCATGGATAAGAGATATCAAACTTACATATGTCAGCCCAGCAAGTTCATCCAGTGTCAGAATTTACAAAAAAGACTTAAGTCCTTTCAGCTCCTTCTACCAATCATTTTCCCTCTCTAYGAAGAATCATGCCAATCTTATTCCATCCTCTTASAGTAATGCACTATGGAATATTGTGYTGTATTCATTTACTATTTGATCTAATTTTTGTCTTTACTCTTCTAATATTTTTGATTTTTCTTCTATCACATTTGCAGTTAGTCTCAGGAACTTTGATGCCACGTCTGTTTTTCTCTGTTTGATTGTGGGGCTCAAGTTCTTTGAAGAATACATGGCTTTACCAAGTTTGAATCTCTCTAAATTTCTGTGGGGTTTATTTTGTTTGTTTGTTTGATTGCTTGCTTGCTTGCTTTAAAATTGGAAAGCTTAAATTCTTTCAAACACATAGATTTAGCTCGGGTTTGCTGTGGTCAGTATCTATAACAACAAATAAGATTAATGTCAGCATAAGAATGACATTATTGTAATTTTCTTCTTCCCACCATAAGGAGATCACATTTGTGTGGTCTCCTTATGGTGGGAAGAAGAAAATTTCTGTTTCACAGACTCAGGTCTGAGTCCAATCTCACAAACATAGGTAACATCATCACAAAGTCTTATATGCTTTGCTTTCTGTAAGTCTCTTTAAAATGCCTCATGCTCAATAGGCAATAAAGATGACACAGTCACTTACTTTAAGGAGATATAAGAACTACAGCAGGTAATTAAAATTGTCAGGTATCATATCTCCTGAACATTTGCCCAATTCATAAGCTCTCATTTGATCTATATCCATTCCAATCACTCCTAGTGATCAGTATGACTGTAGTCACTGTGTGCTAAGAATATCTTCTATAAATTAACAATGTTGTTTTGAACTGTTTCCCAGTATGCCTAGTCAAAAGCAGAAATATCTATTCTGCAGTACATTCCAAAATTCAGTAATTTTTTCCTGAATTAAAGCTAAAATTGAAAATATAGCTGCAAATAGAAACTAATTCAGGACACCTCTCTTCTTTGGTACTATTCATCTAGTCAAATTCAAATCTTSAATATAAGAAAATTGCTATCTTACTATTGCAGTTGGTGTCCTAATGTCAGAATAAAATTAAAATTATTTAAAACACACAAAATATACTCTGTGCACAAATCAGAAAGAAACAGTCACCTTATTAAAATGAAAAAGCCAATTCTCTTTAATAATTGTTTCTACTTCCAACACCAAAATTGATATTGTCCAATTACATGCCATGATTTTTATTAAAATGATTTTTTCCTGCAGAGTCTAGTAAAAGAATTGATTGTGTCTCTTTATATTCTAATATAACTGATAAAATGTAAGTGAGACAAACAGGCAGAACTGAATCACCAAAAATAATCAGTTGGATGTAATTAGCCAAATAAAAGTGACTATTATTGTACTATTGCTTTGGGAATTTTTGTTCTCCCATTCCGTGTACACTTATGCACTGATGTTCTTCATTCACAGCTGAGGACTTCATTCTGAGATCACATTTCCTCCCACACTAATCCCCTCCTGATGCTGACTGAAGATGGTGAGTGTGTATGAGTATAAACAGATAATAAAAAAATTTTGAAGATATCAGGAAATTAATTTGGCTGGTTGAGCAGAGGTAGAACAGTAGTGCCTTGCTCTATCACAGTTCTTTGGGATGTAGGGGTCTGTGATTTTTTGTTTTATTTTAAGAACAAACAGCACCATGTAAACATGCTGACCATCTAACTTTGGAATAAGGTTTTGTCACCCTCTGAGACTCACTGAGACTCACTGAATAAGGTTTTGTCACTCACTGAGACTCTCACCTTCCTTTCTCACTCCTTTTTCTTCTGTTATCCAGAAGAGCTTGGGCCTGTGGTCTGCATGTGTTCTGTAAYGAACTACTGTGCAATTGTTATGTCTTCAAAGGTGCTCATTTGAAAAAAGGAAAACTAGGAGAATTCAAACCCAACTACTAAACTTAGGGCTCTAGCTCATGACCTTTGTATCAAAGACTCGCAATTTCGATGGGTTCTTGTTTATGACCTGAACCTTGTAAGTCCTTCCCATTTACCTGAAATCGGGGGGGGCTCTTGCTATTTCTATTCAATTGTGTGGGCATTGAAACTCGTGGTCAAATCTYGCTTGACTTCCAGATAAAAAAGCAAGTTGTGGTATAGGAGTCTAAAAGGCTCTCTTCCTATTCTGTCTTTTCTTGAGTGCCAATTTTACCCCATTTATGTGTCCATGTGGTGGCAGCTGGACACAGGGACTGGAAGGAGCAGCTGAGAGGGGCTGGGAGGGACTGGCCACAGCCCATTCCCCACCCTTGCACTCTCTGGGGGAATAAAGTGTTGGGAGAAGTTGTGGATTTTTTTGTTGTTTTTTCTCACTATCCAAATTYATTTTAATTTATTTTATTTAATTGATTTTTCCCAAATTGAGTGTGCTTTGCCTGCGATGGGAACTGGCAGGTGATCTCCCTGTCTTCATGGTGATGAAGGAGCTTTTCATCTTTTTTCTCCCCCATCCTGTTGAGAGAGCAGCTGGTCAGGCATCTGGAAGCTGTCYGAGGTTAACCTGCCACATTGGTTTATTGGAATACTATTTGTCCATATTCAGGAGCATTCCTAGTTTCTGTCTCATTATTGTTTTGCCAAAGAGTTCAATTTCAGCATGTCTTTTAGATCTCAAGGTTACTATCTGAGAGCTGGACCCTGCTTCTTCTCTACAGTCAATGAGAGGCGAGGTGTCCTCTAGAATGGATTTAGTGATTCAATGCAGCCTACCTCAGATACACTGGAGCTGCTTTCAGAGGGGAGGAAGGGACAGAGAATGCATTTCTCTGAACTACAGGCAGAAGGAAACATTMATTCCTGCATTTAAGCTGCAAAGAAGGTATTTAATGCCAGGTAGAGTTAAAAAAAAAATCACCTCCTAGGTGATAACTGTGTTGGGAAATTCACCATTTCCCAGCACCCTCTCTTGCACACTATTTCCAGCACCTTCTCTGGCACAGATATTGAGCAATATAAAAGATTGCTTTAAACTCCCTTATCTTTTAAAACAGCAGGGCTGTATTCTTTTTGTTTAACATGAATGACCTTTGGCCCTACTGTTTCCTGAACAATACACAGAATTGTCTAGAAGGTTGTCTGGGAACAAAGCAATGCCAAGGGCCATTCTAACAGTACAGCAATATAAGAAATCAAGTCCCAGGGCATGGAAATGCCTCCTGATACTGCTTGACTTCCCAATACAGGTTCAACTTTAGAGTCAAATTTAATCCCTGAAACAAATTTGAATAAGTGTGTTAAAGAGGTTTTGCAGAAGGTTAAAAAGGTGGGAATCCCACAGATGGCCCTCAACATACACTGCTCTGCAGATTCACATCTCCTGCTCTGGGGCTGTTCAGGTAATTTCTTGCAGTAGGAGAGTTTCCCCTACTATCAATATCTTCTTGTCCCCACAGTTTTGCTGCACCATGTCATTTCCTTCACAAGCTGCTCCTGACATGCCCCTCACGTCTTCAAACTGCCATTGACATTAAAGCAGTATGCATAATATTGGGCAAATCTTGCATTCCAAAACCTTCTCTACTGTTTTCAAGCACCTTCAAGTTTCAGCAAGAAACTAATCAACATCTACCACAAAGGCTTCAAAAATCAATTCTGTCTCTGTAATTGAGAACTTACTTTCATTCAGTGTGGGAAGAAGCATGAAGATGATTTACTGATTTAGGAACTGGGTGGAGTAGACCACAAAGGAATAAAATGAAAACATGTGGTGTGAATTATTTGCAAAGGAGGAGAGAAAGAGTGAAAGAAATGCCTATAGATCTCTATAGATAGATCTGGATATATAAATATATAATGTGGAGTACCAGTGAAACAAAGCACAGATGATTAGGCCAAACCAAACATTCACATTAAACATTGCACTTGGCCTCCTTTCAAAACAGGCAGCAGTAACAGCAGGGAGAGATGGCTTGCCAAAATTGCATCAGACACACATTAGGGAAGAAGGAAATGAGTTTACTTGAGCCAGCTGTGACATCAAAGGGGTTGGTCTTGAAATGGATTGTGGGAAAGGGTTCCCCCTTCGGTAAAGTTTGCAAAGTTCAGCCAACCCTTTATAAAGAGACTGAACTCTAAAGAGAACTTCACTCTTTTTTTTCCGCTTTCCTAAAGAAAAACAACATTCTCAGTCAGGAGTGTGAGACTGGGGACTAGTATAAGAGGGGAATAAACTTTAAGGGAAGGTGTAAATGTTTGTTCTGGAAGAAGAGGATTTTATCCTAGCTGGAATACGTCTCTCTTTTACAAATATGCTTTAGTAATAAGTATTGCTCTGCATTGAGGTGGTTGCAATAGTTTTTCATTAAGAACGGTCTTACTGAGATGAATGAGGAAGGCAAAAATATGAGAAAGCATCCACTGGTTCAATAATTTTCCTGAACTGCAGCCAGCCTAATGGAAACTGTAGATAAAAATTAGAAAACAAATTAAGATGAGACAGCTCCTGGCATCACTGAGATCAATGGCAAAAGTCCCACTGACACCAGGGAGACAAGAACATATATCAGTGCACAAACTGTTCACTTAAGCCATTTTCCCTTTACCTGCTTTAAGGCTTGTTGCAAGTTTTCACAGCTGTAATTTCTATGCAAGGATGTTGGGCTAGGGGACAGATTTAATTTTAACCCTAACACAAATCCTAACCCTAACCCTGACTTAGTGCATCCTCACTGATGACAAGAGATGCTTCAAACCATGCACCAGTCACACTGCTTTTGTCTGGGACACTTCATATTCAAACTCACATGGAAAACAGATACTGTTTTGCCATGGGGTTTGCTTAATCTTTAATACCACTTAAACAGTTTAATCCCTTCTCTGATSTATCTCTGTTGACTCTCATTTAATGGCGTGTATTTCAATTACACAAAATATTTTTTTATTGTTTCCTTTGATGCTAATTCACAAGATATTAATGCTGACAAATAACACAAAATAAAACCAGTACTATTCAGAAAACTTAATCTTACTCTTTTGAAGGCAAATTTAGTGARAATATGTAATAGCTTTCTCTTTATGCTCAAATAGCATTTAATTTTATTTTTTGCCAAGTATTTTCCTAAGACCGCCTTTACTTTGAATTTGCCTAGCTGTGCAGTCCTCATGGAGAAAGTGTAGGTGTGTCACAGCAAGTCCATGCACAACACTCAGCATAGTAGAAGCTGTGCAGCTGAGCATTAGCCCTGGTGAGAAATTTGGTATTGCTTTCCCAGTGACACATGAGATTTGTAGGCACATGCCCTGTAACATGGACCAGTCKTACATTCCTACTTGGGGTATTTTCAGAAATCAACAAAAAAGTGAACTGTCCCAAAACTGAGACCTCAGAAAAACTTCCAAGGTGGTCTATGCTTTGTGTAGTATTTTAAGACAGAAGCCTCAGCCTTTCTTTGAGAAGAAGGAGAGARTACCCATGTGGCATTTCAACTTCTATTCATCTTTCTTTTCTGGTAGTTGAGGTAGAGGCTAAAAGAGATCTTCCTTGATTCCTGTGGTTCAGGACTATCTTTTTCATATTTTGATGCTCTAAAGAATTGACAGGGTATGATTGCCTTTTACTGGGAATAGCATAATAATATCTTTTTATTTTATATGAAAAATAAGTATCTTCTTCTTTCTAGTTTTTCTACAGTGATTTCAGTCATACTACCACCYTACAAAAGTCACTTGAATTTTGTCATGACCTAGGATCTTAAACAACTCTAACCACAAAKCCATATCAGTCTTCTTCCAGCAGCTAGATCTCAGAGTCCATCTGCTTCCTCCTTTTATCTGAGATCCTTGTACTAGCAAATGCTGTTTGTTAATCTTGCAGTGTAAAGAAGTGTGAGATAAATTTTGCTGCCTCACAAAGGACCCAGTTATAGAGCTTAATCACCATTTATAAAGTGCTTTGAATTTTTCAGAGTTTTGAGAGTGAAACAGCTACAGGACTATGCACAAATACTTATTATTACTAATATTGTAAATCTCTCCTGTCAATGCTTTATCAGTTAGATACAAAATTATTTCAGGTGCCAACCCAAGGACAGTAGCCAGCMCTGGTAATTGAAAGTATTGAAACTATTATAATAAATATAAAGAGAGAATATGAAACAATATAAATCAAACATGCAATGTGCGGAGGTCAGAATAACCAATTTATTTTCACTCAAGGGATATAGCCTTGTGTAATTGGCACTTATGGTTTCTCTGCACTTCACCACTTGYGAATTTTGTGGTCGTCCCTCAATCATAAAGATAAACTGCTCTGCCACCATATGTAGTAAGTGAAATTTAAAATAATTGCTAAACATTTTGTTTCCATTATTGTAGTTGGACTTCAGGTCTTGCTATAAAAACTTTAAAAGAAAAGAAATGAAGATGTATGCATGGAAAATGGGAAAATCTTGAGCCTGGACAAAGACTTCTCTATTCCTCATCTGACTGCATTGTTCTAAATAATTGCCACATTTWTCTTGCTCAGTTTTTTTCTGTTAGACTGTAGGTTGTCTGTGGTGGGTCTTCCCTGTGAYAAACAAAAGTTCTTGTGCTTTTTGGAATATCAAATAAACAAACAACAAATTACACTGGTACTAAGCTACCCTGATGTCCCATCCTCYAGGGACTTTGGATTCAATATGTATTTCTCTGCTGTTAGGAGTTAATTTCTCCATCCCAATTTCCTAGCAGGTCTCTGTTCCATGATGCCTTTAGGCCAGGGCTTCTGGCAGCAGCATAGTTTTGCAGAGACAGACACCACAGTTGTTTCTTTGAGCATGACCTCACTTTCTTATTATATTAAGTTGGAGAAATACTCATATAATTCTATGCCATTCACATTTTCTCTAGTATTTATTATACAGAGACTTTTGTTCTTAGTTCCACATTCCTCTTGGGTAGCAGGACACTGATTTTCCCAAACAGGCTATGAACATGAAAAATTGCGTTCAAATGGGAACAGAGAGCGAATCTTACCTTCTAATATTAAGACAACCAGAAAGCTTAATAATTTTGTTTCTGAAGAACAAAACACCCTAACACTAAAGTTTGAAGTGTATATATTGAGTCTTTTTCAAATTTTAAATATTGCTTCTTCTCTCTGGTTAAAATTAGGTAAATTTGTCATTGCCTTCCGTTGCATAATAGTTTTTCACTCTGTTTAGCAAGCTTGGAAGCTTGGTGTATTCCTGAAGCAATTTAAGTACAATGATGTATAAAATATATTGTTTCAGTGAGTTCTTCTAATCATCAGATTTTTGAATGAAGACTTCAAACTGCTGCTGCGCAAGYTGTGTCCCAGTAAAACTAAAACAGGCTGAATTTTGGCTTCACATATTACTGCATGTGATTGGGAGCTGAGCATGGTGTTTCAAATAAAAAATACAGACTTTGAATGAAAGTTCCTGTTCAAGTAATGGTTAAGTCATCTKTCTCTTTTCTAAACTCAGTAGGCTCATGACTACTCTCAGTGCCATTAATACCACCATGATCCCACGGCCACACAGTCAATGCCAGCCTGGTAAAWTGGACATCACCAGTGGGAGTCACAGCTGCTCATTTAACCCTGCTATTGAGCCATTGCTCAGCAAATCCAGAATGGCTGGCAAGACCCTTCTAGAGTATATAAAAACAGTACTAGACAAAGAAGTTAGCTTAAACTCTACACAAATTCTCATTATTCTTAATGAATTCCTTGTAATCGGAAAGAGATGTTAATTTTATTTTGATAATTGCATTTTGAGGAAGATGAAATTGTACTGCCTAATATTCTGTGAAAACTACTACTTCATTATAAGACTTGAATTTAGTGGGACTAATGTAACAATACCTTTGTGGTTTTGTATTAAAAATATATGGTTTTCTYCTTTATAATTTCTCTGCAGTGGTTGCAATATGGAAAAAAAAATTCATTATGAATTCACCAAAGATTTTTTAAATCCTTCTTCAATCAGATCAATAAAATATGCACAATGAAGATTTTATCCTTTTATTTTCTATGAGATGACTGGTTAGGATATTTTCCTTGCATTTAGGAACACTTCCTTCTTTTCATTCTACATCCTGAAGTGTTTTCAGCTTGTTATAGACAGAAGGTGGATACAGACTTCAATTTCCATTTTCCCATTTCAAGCCTCAGTGTAATRTGGGGGTAGAAGGAGGAGAACTGATGCTCACTGTGGTTAACCTTGCCCCTTCCACTGAGTGAATAATTAACCCTTCACTAGGGCAGGACTTGGAGTCCAGATGCTCTGTTGCCCACCAAAGATCAAATCTGAGCTACTGTTGATTCTCAGTGCATATGACTTAATCTCAGGGGCAAAGACATTTTAGTTCACCTGTCCTGAGGAACCCTTGGTTCAGACCTCACCTAATTTTGGATGTTCTTCTACCCAAATTAGTGGTAAAACAGCTGCTTAAAGGCTTGTTCTGAAACAGGCTTTCCACTCTCTCTCCTATTAAATCTGTTTTCCTGTATATCAGATATTTTGTAATTAAGCAGATGTTTCCAATAAAAGGCTAATAATCTAAGTAGTGGTCATTATAATAGGTTTTACTCTTTGCCTCTCAGAAATAATGCTCAAAATTGCAATTCAGTTTCTGAACCTAGTTGGATTCCAGATGTTTTCAGGCATAGAAAAGAGATTTTACACTGTAGAGGATACTTCCCTTCCCTGCTAGAAATGAAACCCAAGTGCTAWAACTTCCTTTGAGTCTTTTTTCCTTCATTCTGGTTAACACAGTCCACAGGAAAAAAAAATAAATTCTGTAAATTAGTGAGTTAATCATGTCGAGGCAAGTAAAAGTAATTTTTTAAAAAATGTTTTCATTATTTTTTAAATCTGTAAGTATGCAAATGAAGCTAGATTGACTGGCCATTTTACCATGTGTTTGCTGGAGCCCAGTCACAGAGGGAACTCTGTCACAGTGAGCCAGTATCTGTGTAAGAGAGAAGTTTGCAGTGCTGCACTAGTGGTCCTTGGATTGTTTCTTTATGGGAAAGCCTGCTAGCATTTCCTGATTAAGCTGGCTCTTAAAAGACACTTCAGGCA
Source organism: Cardinalis cardinalis (assembly GCA_014549065.1). Taxonomy (NCBI): domain Eukaryota; kingdom Metazoa; phylum Chordata; class Aves; order Passeriformes; family Cardinalidae; genus Cardinalis; species Cardinalis cardinalis. The sequence goes on from JACDOX010000049.1 coordinate 1,095,358, forward strand.
AGACAATGAGCTCATTGTCACTGTGCCTACTTACACCATGATTTCTGAAATTATTTTAAAGTCTTTTGCCCAGGGTTAGTATTAATATTTATTCCATCTCATACATAATGAAAATAACTTGGTAAAGTAATGCTATACATGTGTTGATTAAGATTAGGTTTCTGGAATTACATCTTTGTTTCTGACTAAAATGTAGTTCAGCCAAAGAATACACACAAGAGCTACCCACAAATAGATTTTCATTTTGTTCATACAATAAACAAATCCTCTCTTTTTCCTTAAAGGAAGTTGAGGAGCAGGGAATTTTTTTTCCTCTTTTCTAGCTTCTCAAGGGCAAAATAATAGCAAAATGTATTCAGATCAGATGTAAAAATTTTATTAGGACCATCTGTGCTAATCAATGTTTACAAAAAATGTAAATAAATTATACAAGGAGGGAATATTAGAAAAGACAGTTCTTGGTTTTCTCACTCTTCAAGCTATTACATAAATAAGACCCGATCCTCCAAATCTGGAGTGATATGAGCATTRTCTTTGAAGCTGATGCATTCATTGAATTAACATGAATAAATTGCTACTCACATGACTSAGAACTTGGATGACTGAAGCTCTGATATAAATATTTTTCTCCCTTGCACATCAGATTGAATACATCAGCAAAAGAGGTTTTTTTCAACTTTTTGAAGACTAAGAGATCAGTTTAAAACTGTTTGCTATTCCTGGCCTTGACTTCAGCTTCAGCTCTAAGTCTGATCCTTCTCCAAAGACCACCAGGAGTTCAGAGAGGTCACCTACCTAACTGGAATCAGGGAACAGAACATTTTGACTCTCTCCACTGGACTTCAACCATGCAATATATTAAATAACATGCAAAAGCCAGGATGGTGAAATCAAATCTACCTAAGGAGGAAATCCTTTTGTGACAAAGTTTTTATCAAGCCTTTACCTGGGTGGCCAATTTGCAAAGGTGATTAATCTCTCACAGCTGAAATTTACCTGTGTCTAAATGCAAAAAGGATATTTTTTTCTCTCTCCATCAAATGTGGGATCTTTATTCTGCACTGACCTTCGCTAGCCAAAAACAATTTATGACAAAATAAACAGCCTGGGAAAAAATGTTCCTACCCTCAATTGTTTTTTAGATAATTTTACTAGCCTTGCCTCAAGCAGAGAAAATGTTATAAAATAAACTGTAAGAACTCACAAAATAGCATGATCTGACCTGACAATTCAGAAAACTTGGCTCATACAAACTGACAAAACACAGAGATGTATCTGCTGTGATTTCATAAATGCAGCACAGAGTGAACAATGCAGTGGTCAAACCTATTGATTGCCTTCCACCTGGATTATTTCTGGGATGGATGGCAACAGGCCTTATAAACATCTATACATACCAGCTGGTGACAAAAGGCACAAAAATGGTGCTTTCAACATTTTCCCAGGAACAAAGGTTCACTAAACAAAGATGGATCCACCTGAGGAAAATCATTAATTATTTGTAAATGCSAAAAATTAACCAGTGACACCCTTAAATTGCATTCCATGGTAGATTCTCCTAGCATTTTGAAGGTTTTTACATGTATAGCAAATTTTTAGACATGAAAAGTCATGACCTCTGTTAAAATTGGGTGAAATTCTTATAGCGAATGGATTTTTTTTTCATTTGCCCTCCTTTAGATTATAGTACTTGACCTCTGTTGATTTCTATTTTCAGAATATTCAGCCATATGATCCTAGATTAATGATTCATTTTGCACACTCGAGAAAGGAGATGCCATACTGGAACAGACCAATGACTGTAGGTCTCCTTGCTTTCGGTAACAATCTATACCTGGTGCTTCAGGGGCATTTGAAATGTTAGCATTATGAAAAATGCTGGTAATGTAATACCCTGTTAGTAATTCAATTTACCATCATCCAAAACAGTGTAGAATAATCCCTACATGATTCAAATTCTTTCTACTCTTCAGCTGTGCAGTTATAGGATGTCAAGAAAAGTTCATACTTATTTTCATTCAAGCACTGTCCTTTTCCATTATTCTCATTGACTTTTTAGGTCTGTTCACAAGGGTATGTTCAGGTGACTGAAATGAGCAGGCCTCATCTGTCTTTCAACATCCATTTTCACAGAGGTGTGTTAGACATAAACTGCTGGTGATGGAGGTGCCAGTGCTGACTTTTACCACCATTCAGAGATGTACAATGTACAGTTAGTACACAATATAATGTGTATTAATATATGCACACATTTAGAATTTAAATAAAGGCTCTGAATTAATTATTGAGGTTTATTCTGGAAGAAACTTCTTCCCTCTCTGTGTACAGACAAAGAAGACAAAGAAAGTTTTGCTGATATTATCCAAGGATAGAATCAGTATACTGAAATAACTTATTCAGGAGTACCATTTTCTCTAATCAGACTGAATCTCTCATGATGACAGTTTTGTGGAAAGTCCATGTTTGTACTACACCAAAGAACAAGTTATTTGGGTGGGGTTGGAGATAAAGATATTGGACATCTTCCATATGCTGTGGCAGATTGTTGCCAGCTGTGCCATAGTTTCACTGGACACTTATGCAGGTTTGGATGGTTTACCTTGCATTTGATTTTCTAGCTGGCATTTAATATTTCCCTTCTCCAAATCAAGCTGTCAAATATTCCCAAATTACATCTCCAAAGTTAGTTGTGACTTTTAGAAATTTGGCCAGCAACCCTCAGATCTTGTGTTTTCAGCTGTGGATATTATTGGTGTCTATTTCTGAAAGAAAAACATGAATCTGAAGCTCCTTGTCTCTTGGGTTTTGCTGTATATCATGACCAGCTCTTACTTTTGAGTGCCACTACATCGCCACTATCAAGATTTTTTTTTCTTATTCTTACATCATCACTGCAGTTTCCACCTCCTCTTGTGTAGTGCAGAAGCAAACAATTGAAAAGTGCTTAACTCAGAAGAGCACATAGCCTTGATGGTCATGGGACTTAGCAATCACTGTTCATTCTCAGTTTAGGTACTTATTCTATGTGTATCCTTTGCAGGGAAGCATTTAGCCCATGACATGTTCATAAATAAGCTATGGTCACTAGAATCWTGGAAGTCACAACTTTAAAATCAGTTTTATTTACTGACAAGTAACGATCAGTTCTTATTTATGAAGCTCAGTTAAGGATTGTTGAGCCTTCTCAGGTTATAAAAGGAATTATAATCAGCTACAGTCCCACTCTGGACCTTCCAGCCAAGAAAGTTTCAAGTGATGTGATTTGCCTGCACTATTTGTCGAACACGTTTCCTTGTCTCCAAGAAACAAATAATCTTGACACGGTGGAAACTTAGGGGATACTCCATATACAAAAAGGAGAAATTCTGCCTTGCCAGCTTCATTCTAGCTGTAAACCTTTTCAGTAGGCTGGCTCTGTGGTATGTGGAGAGCACAGGGCCTGGTTCTGTACATAGGGCCAACACTCACTGTTCTTAATCCTCCTGCTGCCAGCGTGGAGGGACTCAGTCTCATTCCCTCCCTGGACTGAAGCCAGGGACTTGCACCCTGGGGAGCTGAGAGGTATTTAGGCCCCATGTTCTCACTTCTTTCTTTAAACAATTWAAAAAAACAAACGTGATTTGTACTAGGAAGCTTTAAACCTTCCAGTAACCCAAGAAAAAAATAAAAAAGTCTAGTACTTTGTCAAGTGAACAAGCACGAGGAAGAAAAAGCTCTTCATCCCACACAGAGGGAGATTTCACTTCTCCAGGGAGAACATGAGGGAGCAGATGACTCCAGGRCCTTTGATCTGGACACCTACAGGCATGGACTGCTCTTGGCTCCCAGGTCTGAAGGAAAACATCATCATCAGCTCCACAATCAGGTCTCCCCTAGGTCCCCTGGTAAAAGCCTGATATAAATCAAGTGTGTTACCATGGCAGGGAGCCCAAGACTTCTGGGAAACACACTCAAACAAATGTTGTGCCAGAGAACTCAGCAACACTTCAAGAGTGGAGAGTGAGCAGGCTATAATTAGGATGTTGAACTACCCATGGTTGTTTGCTCAGGAATCCTTTGGAAACCTCAGACAGTGAGAAGACAATCACAGTGTGTTTTCTGTTCAGCGGCAGAGCACTGCCACAGATCTCCTTCAGGTGTGAACTAATGATTACTTTATCATCTGGCCCTTTGTTTTAGCTGTCTTGCCCTCCTTTTCCCTTTCCATCATGCCTCCTCTTGCTATCACACAGATTTTAGATAATTCTTCTAAAGACAGAGATACTCAGAAGTAAAGTTCCTACTCATGTATTGAATCACTCCAAACAAAGCCAGCATCCCCACAGCAAGATTTTAAGCTCTTCTGACATGTTTCTTGTGTGGGTTTTGCATTATTATGTTATCTYTTATACACTCCTTTTATTTTTTCATTTCTGTTTTGGAGTGACTGTATTTTCTATTAATAAAATTYCAGAGGAAAGATTTAACGAGAAAAAATTACCATAATCTTATAGTCAGGTGGATCTTTTCCTCCCAGTAATACTCTCTTCCCAAACAACAGAAAATCTGCAAAAGAAGGGGCACTCATCACTAGTCAGGTAATTTCAGCCATAACTCTAGTAATYGACTGAACTATTTCTCCCATTATCTTTGGATGGATTTTCATAAAACAGAAAGACACTGCTCTGCTCCAMAGATTTTCAAGGAAAGCATTCTGTCAAACAGGACTGGCAAAGCTGAGCAGCTGTCAGGACATGGAGACCTCAGTCTGAGAATATGTATGGGAGTGTCTGAAACAGCTGTATCTACACAATGTGTGAAATTAGGGATGACACCTCTGGTAGGGGCAATGGGAAGAGCTGTCTCTTCTTGACAGGTCTGAACCTCAGCCCTACAAGAGCCAAACGGGGCTTTGCCTTCACTGGAAATGTTTATGCCAGATTCAGGGAGAAGTTCTCACTGGAGAGGCAGAGTGTGGATTCACAAAGCACCAGCTGCCCTTGGTGTGGATAGGCACCAGCGCCAGGGCTTTGCAGGACATTATAAAATATTTATTACTCAACTCTATCTTCTGCAGAGGGAAGGGCTCCTCAAAGGCATATTCAAAGAATCAAAGGAAGGTTCTTCCTTTGAATAATTTTCTGTGGGAACCTCACTCTCAGAATACAGAGGACTCCTAGAGGCAAAGATGCAATAAAATATTTTAGGGAAGTATTCACAGAATAGCATCCTCTGCTAGTAATCGTCAGGGTTATTTGCAATATGTTCCTGACCAGATTCTAACCATTATATTTTACACTTTTTTGATGGCATGGTAAGATTTGTTATTACAAATATCTTTAAGCCAGCAATAGCCAGAATGTCTGGTTGTCTGTACCCTTAGCAATTTCAGTGTGTGACCTTTACCTGCTGCTCCCAAAGATATGGTGAGTTTGTATCCATTTCAAAGATCAGATAATTTTAAGATGGTTTTCTAGTAGTAATTCTGCAATAAAGCCTTTGGTTTTACAGTCTCAGGGCATGACTGAGGAGATTAGAAAGTAGTAATTCACACTCTTGATACCTGAGATTGATCTTRAAAGGAGCAGCTGTTCTCTCCCTCCCACACCCCCCCAATTAGACACTTTGCATATATATCACACCATTATTTACCCTCAACAGTGCTATCTTCATGTGTGCTCTGAAGAAATCATCAATGTTTCAGCTAGAACTRTAGTGAAGCATTAAATACACACAAACAAGGCATTTATCAAGTCCATCTTTCATAACATCAAATCAAAACCCACAATGCACAATTCATAAAATCTCAGTACTAGAAAAGAGTGATGAAATTTGCTAATCCATCACTTTGACCATGTGAGATTATTTCTGGCAGTGTGTAGTGCTCTGATACTGTCTAGATGTACAGAATTAAATGATCAGCTGTGCAGAACTGAGACAATTTTGTGAGCGGTGTTTGTCTCTATGTGTCAGAAGCAGGATGATTTCTGGTATTTACCCCATGTGTTTTCTCAGTGAAGACAATTTCTTTGAATGACAAGAACATGATAAGGTGACAGTTTTGGATAAGCAAAAAGATTTAGATGTTCAGGTTTCTTATTTTATGTTTCACTGCAAATACTGTGAACGTGCATGTTTCTTSACTTGTGTCCTGGAATCAAGGAGCTAGAATTTGAGTTTACTGCATCCATCTGCTGTGAGAGAACAGCATCTGTTTACATTTAAAGACCTGTATTACCAACTGTTAGGGGAGATTCATCACCAGCATCTACAGCCTTACAGTAGGATAATGAGGCTCATTGGTTTTGAGAAGTTGCCATGAAATGGCAGCTATTTCTGAACACTGTTGAGAGAGSAAAGTCCCAAGTCATCCTTTTTCATGTTATTAGCATGTTAAAATAATTCATTAGATATTAATGAACTCTTTTTCACTTCTGAGCCTCTCAATTKCTTTTTTTTTATGTACAAATTTGGACTTATCTATCATAGTGGTAGAGTATTAAGAGAAAAGAGTAAAATTCAATTTTTCAATGACAATAAAAGTGTTTCATAGTTCTACTAAGATGAAAAGCATCTTTCAAATGTTATTTAAATACTAAATACTGTTCCAGCTTCAGACTGTTGTCACAGTTGAGCATGATTTCCTAATTACATATGATAAATCTTATTTTTTGAACTTCTGTTTTGGAATTTTGGACAAAATTCCTGGGTTCAATATTCTTGGACATGGGACAAGACACAGTTCAGAGCTGACACTGAAGATGGCAATTCTTGCATCCCTTACATGCCACGCCAAATGCCTGAGACTGACCAAAGTGGCCAACTGAGATACCCCAGTCTACTAACTGTGGTTTTAATGGCAATCCTTTAGGAACAAAAGCCCAGTGAAAGAAAACAACACACTAGTGTCAGTAGGTTTCCAAGGACTGGCCAGAAATAAGTAATCTGAAATGTTGTCTTATTCATGCTGTCATAAAGTTTAAGAAGAAAAGTGCTAAAGCAGCAGATTCCATTAACACTAACTAGTGAGAAGAAATAAAAGTAGAGACCACACCAACTGCATAAAATGTGAATCATTTTTGTGTGTATCTGCCAGAGAGAACTCAGGCTTTGTCCACCATGAAAAACTTCTTTACTAAGAAAAGTCACTTCTCATCTGTGATTGAGAAGGGCCCTGGGATACTTTTATAAATGCAAGCAAGAACAAGACAGTGAAAGCATATGTTTTCTTTTATCATTCTAGATTTCTGCTTTTCTTCTGAACATTTTTCCAGTCTAATCTCCATATACTTTAGCTTTTTACTTGGCTGAAAAACACTGATCAGCTTGTCTGCTGTTAAAATGATAAGTGTGAATTAAGTACATGAAACTGAAATTGATTTATTAACAAATGTAACAATTCCAGTGCCAAATCTTTGTGATCTGTGTTTCAAAGCCCAGGTGCTGCAGGTCTCTGGTAAGAAAGAGCCTTTCTGTCACTGCAGAAGCATGTCCTGGAAGAGGATGTTCTGCTCATTCACTAAAAGCTTAGAGAGCAAAAGAGTGAGATGGAGCCATCCCAGAACTTACTTCCTTGCTGAACTCAAAGGTGAGACACAAAAAAGGAGGCCAAGGAGAAGTAGAAAACATCTGACAGCCTCTGCTTGACTGCGAATGGAGGTTTGCCTACTTGGATTAGCAAATACTCAGGATCCAGCCACCAGCTGTACTGCCCAGCAATGAAGGACCCCAGACACAGCCTCAAGTTAACTTTTCTAAACCCAAGCAGGTGATGTGTTTTGGTAGTCTCCACAGAAACTTACCTTTTGCTCTACTAGTCAGTGTGTGAAAGGAAGGAGAAGAGGAAATCCCTCAAAAATACTCACATACATTAGATTTTGATGTGTCACCCACCAGTGTTTGCATCCTGCTCAGAAGCCACTGGGAAAGGTCAGATCCTGATAGAGGTTGTGATGTTGAGAGCAAAAATGCTTCCTCAGTGGGTCTGGCTTATAGTTATTGGCACATTAAGGAGAAATRAACTGCCTTTCAGGAGCCCAGAGATGTAGTTGTCTCTCCTAAACTCCAGGAAGCCAGGTGTGGACACCAGTGCCTTCCACTTATTTAAATATCTTTACACCRCTGCTGTAGGAGGGCTGCCACCCTCAGAACCACACAGCCTTGGGTACTGCTGCACATCCTGGCAGTTAGCATGGGCAAGGACAAGTTCAGAGGCACGCTCTGAAGTTAACAAATACATCTCTGGATTGCAAATCTTTATTACTTTTTAAGTGAGCCAATATACTGTAATGTGAAATGGCATTATCACTAATGAAATAAGATAATTACACTAATGGCATGACCAGTGATGGTAAGTTCACATTGTACAAGCTGTAATGAGGCTTCTGGATCAATAAGTAGCTCTTTGGCTGGTCACATCTGATGCACAGGGTAGAACATTTGTGAGGAAAGCCTTTAGGGAATGCAGATGGTTAACTCTRAAGATGCTGGAACAATTCTTGAGAGTCCTGGTTTTACTCTAGTTGCACTAATCTGTCTTACTGTATATTTTCACTAAATGAAGTGATACAGTTCTGTGTTAGAAAACCCAGYGAGCAAAATGGTGTAATTTTTCTCATTTCTTGTGAATTATGAATGAAACAGGCATTGTTGTTATTCTTTGTAAGACTTAAATGCTATTCATTCATTTAGGATGAAAAATTCACTAATTTTATTGGTAAAGTCTTGATAGAACCTTTCCCAAATGGTGAAATATTTTTCAATGTTTTTACATTTTCTTTCTAAAAAAAAAAAAAAAAGCTGTGCAAAACTATTTGGAAAAACAATATATTTCTCTGAAACATCCAGTTCAGTAAGCAAAGCATTTCTCTGTGCCTCTCTCACTGTCATTGCTGCTGGGAAAGAACATAAGGATGAAGATACTGAAATCTTTTTCCTGTCTCTTTCTCTTGGTGGTAATATTTTTTTTTTCTTTTCCCAGTGGAAAAATTCTGTACAGTCCATAAAATTATGTTCTCCTTCTTCAGGAGCCAGAAAAGAAAGGAATAAGTATCAAGAGCAACTGGCTGGAAAGGAGCTTTGCAGCTGTTCCGTCCTCCAGCAGAACACCGCAGTGTCCACACGATGCCCAGCAGCAGCACAAGAGACTGGTCCTCCTGGGAATTTCCCTGGCTGAGCTTGGTGAGGGGCTGAATGCCTAAGGAATCASAATTAGAGAGAGAAAATGGATGTGGCTGAAAGCAAAACCATCTGAGCACAGGAACTGTCCATGCAGATCAAGATGACCCCACTTCAATCAGCCAAGGAAGTCTCCAGACTGCTTTAGCTGCACTCCTGGATGGTCTTGGAATATTGCTGTTGATGGAAACAACATGAATTCCCTTGGCAAGTTACTCATGGGACTTGGGGGCATTCACAGGACTTAGTAAGATTCCACTGCTATTGCCAAAAAAGAAGAACAGCAAAAATAAGTATGATATGACTTAAAATATCCCAGTAAGGATTTTTATTTCACTGAGTTCTTCACAATGCATTTTCTACAAAGCAGAAAAATTTACAGCCTTCTGCCTGAGGAAGGTATTAATAAAAACAGTGCTCCAGGCATTGTGYTGGGGCTTTGTGGAATGACTAAAAGGCAGGAGAAAATTATAAATGACAACTTTATTTAATCATAAACAACACTAATATATGTTCAAGAAGTGTTTTGCTTGATTTTCAAGCCTTTATTTGCCATTATTGAACTTGGTTGGAAGATGATTGCTTAATTGCCGTCCCACTGGGCCCATCTCGGAAATGAGATGTGTATCTCAAAAGCTTATCCCTCAGAGTTATGTTTTAAATAAGTTCCATGTCAGCTAGGAGATTTAGATGTAAAACTGATGCTGAGCAAGAGCTTACAAAATGAAAGTGGTGATAAATGGGAATTTCCAGTTTTCTGAAGAAATTCCATCGTTATGAGATGTGAGATATAATCAGATGTTTTAATTGCAAAATATTTTAAATCTAGAATTTTATTCAAGTTTAATGTTATTAGTATTCCTTTATTATAACTTAATTACAGGAAATTTCTATTTAATGACAGTTATTCAAACTGGAAAAATATTTGTTCCCATGTCCCTTTTGTTTAATTTCTGTGCATGGAGTTTCCTACAATTTAATAAAAAGGAAATGGTTTGGTCTAGGACAAGTATTAAAACATAAGTAGCAATTCCCTAGTGATTCTGAAATAAAATTTAAAAAAATGTAATCTGTCATTATAATAAGAAGCTGTAAGTAAATGATATAAAATGACAAATGTTACAAGCTGAAATTAGGAATGCCAAAAAAATTATCTTGAAATAATTTCAGTTTCAAGAAAAACTGTTTTTTGATTCAGAAGGCTTCAGACCCACTGCTATTAGGAGACACAGACTAACAAACCATGGCAATGCCTGTAGCAGGAGATGCACAGCAAAACTCCCACATCTGAATGGCTCCTGCCCCTTTTTGGATTAGGGACATCATGTAGAGTTGAGATAGGGACTTTTCTTCTGAAGTCTGTGGCTGAAAGGCTCTCTGAAACAGACAACAGCTTTCCTTTCTCTAGCTGTTTGGGTCCCTTTTCTTCTATGAAATTCCAGTTGAATTTTCAAGCAATTCATGAGTTTACCACCCAGAATCCAGTTTGTCACCCAGATTCCTTAGCCAGAGTTTTCATCCAGAATATCCTTACAAAGACATTCAGCAATTGACCCATATTTTCTGTATAAAATATTAAAAAGGATGCTGTCTCAAATGGAAAACTCAAAGTTTAATGTTTTTAGGTCCCTAGTCTTCTTAAATGCCACTGTTAAAACTCATTGCATAGAAAAAATGTCAGTAGCAATTCCATTATATACAAYCCAAATCTATGCATTTGAGGTGGTTGATTTTTTTTTTCTCTCAGAATTGAATTTTAGGAACTTTAAACACACCTGTSATTTCAATTATAACCCATTTCTACAGTGGAAGCTAATTCAGAGAATAGACATGTGAGGCTCTGTAATTCTAGGTAATTTCTGATTTGAGAAAGAATCTGCTCATGTCTTAAGAGGGGAAAACAGACTAAGCCTTGATTAAAGGGAACTAAGCTAATCACATATTGCAGTTATTGTGGACTGTTTAAACATCATTTATAAAATAATGATTATTTAAATTATSTTAGTGAATCCATTTGCCAATCCCTAATAATTTTTTTTATTGCTGATCAGAGGAAGTAGTTTCTCTATTGGCATCAGCTTGTCTATATAATAGATTTTAGCAAGAAGCAGTTAAAAATCTATATTAATCAACCAGCCTTGCTTTGCTTTGTTTCTAATTTATTTTCTAAAAAATAAAAGGAAAAAAACTTTTCAGGCTCACACTCCACAAAATAATTTGTTCAAATCCTGGTGTCACATAATTTTTAAGGTGTGCAGTTTTGGGGTCTTTTTGTTGAATATTGCCAAATAAACAGATTAATCCTTATGAAAATTAAGATCATGAAGTTAAAAAAATATCATTTTGTGAAATGCACATGAATTAACCCAATCGGACTGGATGTTGTGCTGCTAAATCAGTTGTTCTATTCCCATGGTAACAAAAGGAGTCACCTCAAGCAGCCTTCCTCTTAGCAATTCCTGCAATGTAGACAGATCCTTACACTGTGGCAGGTCTAACTTCCTTAGATTTTAAATTTCCTGTATTTCCMGACACTCACTGCCAAGATTATTTTTTTCTTTCTTGGCAAATCCAACTCCCTTTCCTGTTGAGAGAGTACAATTGGAAGAGAGTCTTTATTTCTTCTAGTTTTAATACAAATTTCTTCTATGAACATATTTACCATCAACAGCAGATAAATTCTACCCCTCCCATGAGTTTTTCTTCTTTTCTCCATCAACTCCTACTCCCTCCCACCACTGGCCTGGCCATTCATCCCCCCAGAGTATCCACAGAGATCTTGCTCTCAAATCCTCTCCCAGCTGTGCAGGAACTGCTTTAATTTCACTGACAAAGGCTATGGCTGCTAACTAAATTATGGCTAYTTGATAGTGTAGAAGACTGAAATGCCCTCTCTAAAAATGCAGATTCCCACTTCCATAGTCTTAGTTAAAACACCTGTATTATAATTAATATCCTCTGCCTATGTACACGTGTGAACAGTACAGCTGCATGACAGCCAAGAAACCTTTATGTTTCAGAGGAGCTTGAATTCCAGAAAATAGTTATCACATGTAATTAACTCAGTAAGAGAGACACAATTGTCATGTGTGGTTACAAACAACAGCAGAAACAAAAGCATGAACTGAAGAAATCCTGGCTAGCTGCACATATATTAAAGTCTCTGCTCTCCATAAACTGCAGTCATGCATTTTCCCATAGAGAAAGTTATCTAATTTTGTCTAAATGGRGAAACCAGTGCTATAAATTATCTGTATATTAATTATGTATGTAGGTCTCTTCCATCTCTTTTTTCACATTCCTCTGAAAAGCAAGCATGGTCAGCTGACCCGTGGCAAGGAAAATCCCTTATAAAACATTTGTAAATAGGTGAGAAATGTGATTCACAGCTCCTGGGAAAAAAGGGACAAAATGCAGAAGGAAACAAAGACCAAATGAAAGATGTCAAAGTTACTTTGAGCAATAGAGTTGAAAAATTACAAAGATTTCCAGCCCTCAAGAAGAAACTGCAGACTCAAACCTGTCAGCATGATGGAGACCTTGGATGCTATGGCTTTCAAAGCCACCTAAGAGAGTTAAAAGTATGGCAACATGAGATTATTCTGACTTTTGGCAAGGGTTACAGAGCTGCACTTTGAAAAGCAGCAGGGACTCCTGAGAGTATATTGCTTCACCATTCAGTCTCAATAGGCTGCTTGCAAGACCTTGCAAACTTTCCCGTGAGCGATCATCACGTTCTAGTGAATGGTACTTAGTGGAATAGCTGGAGGTTAATTTTTAAATCCCTCTGTGTCATGGTGAATTGCACTGCTTGTAACTGGCAATACAGAGCAGAGTCAGGACTGGCACATGTGGAATTAGTGAGACTTAGAGTGACTTTATGCATATTGCATCATTCTAATTTTCTACAGCATTAGTGGCGTCAGTTGTTCATTTTCAGTTTGTTCAGATCTTTTTGGACTTTGGATGACCTGTGCTAATATTAATTAGGCACAGTACAGGAAATTTTTTTTATGAGCTATGAAGCCACACATATATCATACATTTTATGCTATAATAATGGCAAAGAGTAAAGAAATAGGTTTTTTTTCTTTCTTTTCTGCCAAAGATGAACAAGAAAGAACAGAGGAAATCGTGCATAGCTCTCAGGTCYGTTCTTCTTCCTTTTAACTGTATATGAAACCTTTTTCATGCTTTAGATATGCAGAAATAATAAGTGGCTCCTATGAGAGGCAATAATCCTGGAAGTCTAGAGAAACAATCAGTAGCTGCTGGGTAATTTATGTGCCTTTGCTTCAAAATGGCCCTAGAGTTTTTTGTTCTAGTATCTAAGAAGCACAGTTATAATTAGAAGCTTTTGAAGCAGGCAACCTGGTCTTCTGGTGGTGTTTGCAGGGTTCCACCTCACATGTTGATCTGCTCCCCAAACTTGTCATCCCAGATTTATTTTCATTACTGTTTTTATGTTTCCACCATGTAACATTATTTTGATCAATTTTACAGGCCATAAAAACTGTTAAAATGTTGTGCATGTGCAAATTCCTTTGAAATCATGGAAGCTGATCTCACAGCCTGGTGCACACTGTGGTGTTCCTTCAGTCCCAAAAATGCTCAGCTCTGTAGTCCTGGATGGCTGCATTGCCTCAGCTGCCTCTGGAGATGCATTTTTAATTAATTAATTCCAGCAAAATGATACAACTTTCTCCTGTTCCTACAAAGTAATGGTGCAGAACACAGCACACAACATATTTGATGTTAAGACCAAAATTCAATTAATCACATGTTTTGACTTAAAACAGACAGTTCACACCCCACCCATAAAGCTAGTTTTGCTTCACAAACACCATAGAGATTTTTAAAAATAAACTAACAMAGTAATGTAAAAGAACACTCTGTTCAAGCTGTTTATCCAGGCTTTGTGCATAAAAAGGAAAGACACAGTTTTTGTACTTTGATCTAACAGCTTTAATGTTAAAAAATGGAGAGGAAAGACCTAATTTGTTGGTTTGAAAAAGTAACGCCACTCATGAATCAGAGCACTGAAGAGAGAAAACATAAAGTAGCTTGAGTTGGCTTTTATCACACAGGCCTGATGATAAAATATCCACTTCTACTGGCAACCCCTCCATCCCATTTTCATTGAATACACAGTAATTCAATCATGACTAGGAATAATTTATTTGTAACAAGGAAGGTTTCTGTTTCTCCATAATAAGTTGATTATATCTTGTCAGAGGAACCTTAAACCCATCAAATGTCAAATGAATTATATCAAACATATTATTTTCATAGCAGCTGGATATGAGTAACTGATGAAACAGGGCTCTTTACTTTCATTTTGTACTGTGAATGATAAAATGTAGCTCATAAAATGGAGCCTGTGACATCCATGCAGGTCTCTAATTTCCTACCTTTCAAAGGTCTGTTTCATTAATTTGATGTACTCATTTACTCAAAATATTAAGTCATAATTTGCTGSGGGAATTGTACATCAGAATGTTCTTCTGAGATTTTTTTTTTTACATTTAAATGAAAGTAATCTCTGTTCATGATACATGCCCTGATAATGCACTTATCCAAAAATTAAATTTGAGATAACATTTGACCCCTTCTGTCTCTAAAAGCACTTCCTGGAAACAGGAGTGTGTCAGGGGGACTGCTGCTAGGGCAAAGGATGGGAGTAGTTGGGTATCTGTCCCAAAGAGGGAGAGGGAGAGGGAGAGGAGAGGGAGAGGGAGAGGGAGAGGGAGAGGGAGAGGGAGAGGGAGATGAGCTCCTTGTGAGCATAACTGGAAGAAGAATCATGGAAAGATAGTGAACAGATAAAATACAATCTGCAGCAGCTTCTGGGAGATCTTTAAAGCAGATATTGACCAGTTTCAGAAATATGCAGTCCTTGTTCACTGCTACATGAAGCATCCACTTTGTTAAATTTTTTGGTAGACCACAGACAATCTTTGAAGTAGACCAAGTTCAGCTCTCAGGAGGAAAGAGGCTGCCACATATACAAGGAACAATTTTCCCTGGATGAAAATTGGAGAAAGCAAGAGAGAGTGGGCAGCTGACACCCATGCACCTGCCCACACTCCTGGTGTTCATGGGCACCAGTGTCTGCTCTCTCTTCACTGCTACATCTGAGCAGATAAAGTTTGCTCACTTTTTAAGTAAAAAATCCCAGCATTGTCCTATATTTGTTTGGTGTAGAATTATAACACTTCCATAGGAAATGGCCGCTGTGGACAGATAAAAATTGTAATTCCACTGCATGATCTTGGGAATTGTACCTTTCAAATAGGATTTTTCTGGTCTTAATTCTATGTCCTTGTAATGCATAAAATGCTGAGCTTGCCACAATCCTCTAAGGGAGAGAGGGGAGCAATGGACAGCAGCTGCGCATTGTCACTCCACATGGGGACAGCAGAAATTGCAGCTGAGAGATGAAATTTACTTCTCTTCTGCCTTGACTGATAACCTGAGGAGCTCTCAGAACAGACAAAAATTCAGAGCTGGGAGGTAGCAGGACTGAGCAAGGCAAGGTAAAAGAGAAGCCAGAATTCACATCTTGTTGTAGGAACCATCTCTGTGACAAATTATGCTTTTGACACATCAYCCCCTGAGAGTTTTGTAATGGGGTTTTCTAAAGATGGTTGGGCAGCAGGAGGCAGCATCAAAGATGTTTCTTGTTACAGATGACTGCAACAAAATTGAGTAAATCCAGGTAATAATTCAATCAGTATCAGTAAAACTAAACTCAGTGCAACTGTTTTTTACAGTGATGCAAAAAACAATTTTAGAGACTGAAGACAGACTCTGTATACTTGAACCATGCTGAGATCCACCTCCAAAACTGTGAGATCAATGTCGTAGAGCAAGAAAAGGAAATTACTGAGTTTTTTCTTTTAGGAAATTCACATCTTTGGACAGGGAAATGAGATAATGTCTGAATATCACCTTGTGTTTGGATTTTTTTCCCCTAAATCCTAAGGTCATTCTCATTTATAAAGTATTTCTTTTTTCTATACAGAATTCCTGTTCCTATAGCTACAGAAACACCACTTCTGAAGTGAGCCTGGGGGAGGTATTTCTTTATCATGTGCTTCTGGGAGTGAGGTTCAAGCTAGCAGTATTTCTCTGTTTTACAAAGAAATGAAGATGTTTTGCATTCATCTYTTCTTGCTTTCAATAATACATTGCCAGTAACGAAAATATGTCTKGGTGTGGAGTTAATAGGAGCCACCTCATCTTACTCACATTAACATATTGCAGTGTTGGTAAGTGTAAGTTTATTGGAGTTATTGACATCAATAGTGGGTCATGGCAGGTTGTTCTTTCCAGCAGGTAGTGTGGGACTCAATTAGGAGAATGGAGAGGGCTGTGGAGAATGACAGAGGTGTTTCACCACTCTTCCCTACATTCTGGCAGGGTCAGTGAGCAGACAATAGAATTGGAGCAGGGAGGCGTCTCCCTTCAGCAATTCTGGCTTATTTTTGGCCTYAAATATTTTACTTGGATACAGAGTCAAATACTGGCTAGCTTATGAGGCATCATAAGGAATCKCATTTGTAAAGAAAAAACAAAATTTCTTCCAGTCCATGCTAATAGCACTAAAAAAAAAAATCATTTGTGAACAAGATACTTGCATATTTAGTAACTTTTGCTCCTGAACAGAATGCCAGACCCTAAACCCAATTGTCCAGAACTCCTTAGTTGTTATTTTTCCTCATTAGAATAAGGAGATGAAAGAATTTTGTCAAAACTTTTCTGTTAACAAAACCRGCTATTCATCAGTGTGATAATTCTCTAAGTGAATGGAAATAATCTGGAGTTTCCCAGAAGTTTAATATTTTAAGAGAAATTTTGGATRTATCTAATATTTTCTGTCACACTGATAGCCTTGCTCCTTCATTTATACCAGGAAAAAGTCAGAATAAGTGGGTACACTTCAGTGAAAGCTGTTCTGTTTCCTACACCCTGAAAGTGAAGTGGGCCTCCCACTTCTAGAGTCAACCCTTCAGGAAACCTAGACGCCAGTGCACTTTAACTGTCTAGATCTGACTGAGCTGTGGTTATAGTCGAGTATTTAACAGCATTTCACACTTCTCCTGTCATCTGGATTACATAACAATGTGCTGATTTTATAAACAGCAACTACTCATTCTTGTGGTCGAGTTTTACTGGATGCACAAGCGAAACATCTAACCAAATAAAGCTGGAGACAGGGAAATTGGATGCAGAGGAGGGCAGGCATTCTTCAGCACATGTAAAAGCAAACGGTGCCAGGATTTGCAGACTGCAGTGCCACCACTCAAGGGCCCTGCATACACTTCCAGCCAGGGGATCATAAGAACTCACTTTCTTGTGGCTGTTGAAAGTTCTTTTGCTTGGCACATGCTCTTAAAAACCCTGCAAATGCCACTTATGCTATTAAGTGCGCGGGGGGAGGGTAATTAACTATTCATCTGCAGGAGGTTAGCAGTGCCAAAAAGTGTTAAAAATCAAAAGAATCCACATGTATAAACACAAATGTTTAAAGTGTAGTAAAACTAGTGAGGCAAGCCCTCCAGCAGTCTAAATCCAATGCCTCTGCTGGCCTCAGCAAAGCTCCATCAGCCTGGGCTAATTTGGGCTGTGCTCTGGTAAATACCTCCAGACCAGGCACCTGTATCTGTGCTGGAGTCAAGCTCTGCTGAAACAACTTTCAGCTATTGTCTAAAGAGTATGATGACTTACACTGTGAACTACTACTGGAGCAGCATGAATACTCAAGGAGACCTCTCCTGCAATGCTTCATTCTACAGCAAAGGACTTCAATTTCCATGTTGTGGCACTATGAAGGTGGGAGGAGATACCTCTGTTGGATATAGACCAGCAGAAAAAATGCTCAAGAATGTTTTTAAACTCACCTCCTACAAAGAAGTTCTGAATTTACAGCATTTTGCAGATTTTTTGAGAGCCACATGAACATATCTACTCTGGACTGAAAACAACATTTGTAGTCTATACTTCAGAAATATTCCATTGAAGTGGGATGCTCCTGTCAGCCTGGGAAAAGTTCAGCAAGGCCAAGTTTAARGACCYGTCCCAGGATCAATAGAGTCTGGGGGAGGAAGGGATGCAGAGCATCCCTRCCAAGAAGGGCACAGCAATGCAGGGARCAGCCAGTTCCTCTTTCATTGCCTKGTAAAYTGGTGCRTGGCCTGAGTCAGGCACCACAACAGGAAAGTCAAGAGGTCTGCATACCTGYGAAGAAAGAAAAAMATGACATTGTGRGATTCCCCTAAGAATGCCTACAATTTAGGTATTTACAGCTGAGAAAATCATCTTGGGTGCCATTTTTGTCAGTAAAGAGCCTGCCACTGAAATGTATGAAACTATCTCAGTTTAAATAAGTGAGATCGAATGAGTGCAAATCAGCCTCCACTGGCTCTTAGTGATTACACCTTACTGAGCTCTAGCAGGAGTCAAGCAGGTAGCTCAGATGGGCAAAGGCCCATGCTCTAGACACCTAAATTAAGCTGTATTTACTAAGCATATATTAATATACTAAAGGAAACCTTAAATACCTATATCTTAGAGGGATGAAAGCCTTTTTGCCTACAGTCTCAGAGTTCAGGCAAATGTATGATCGATTACAGAAATGTCTGTAATGTACTAGTGCAGCAATAGATYGTTTATGAGTAATTTTGACTCCACCTTTGGTTCCCATTTCTCATTATTMCACTACTATATCAAGATGGGGCCTTAGGGATAAACCACCTAAACTGTCCATTTCCTTCCCTCATTTGCTGCAGYGGTTGGTTCTGATTCACACTGTAAAACTTAAAGTCATCAATTTAGTTGGAAGTCAACAAAAAATAATCCTAACCAGTTTTGCTATTTCTTTTTTTTTTCTCCAGAATCACAGTRGGCCTCCAAAGAACTGTAGGTTCTGTCTCACAGGTTTAAGAATGAGGACTTCAGAGCTCACTCTGGATTGAGCCACTTAGAGATGGACCCATCCTTCCATGTGGGAAAGACATCACACAAGTCAGGTCACTCCTTTATGAGCCAGTGACTTATAAATGAATGCCTTAAGGGCAGTAGCCCAGTGACACATTAAGTCAGGCACAGATTTTTGCCACTCATTGGATACTGTTTATCTCCAGAGTTGGATTTCAGCTGTTGCATCCTGATCAAAATTCTTAAACTTGATGTAGAGCTCACATCTGAGCTTCTTGTCCCCTTTTTTTTTTTTGTGACTCCTCATCAGACAACAGAGAAATGTTAAATAATCTCAGGAAAGCCAGTTGGAAATGYGCTGCTAGGAAAACTTTCAACTGAGTAGGGGGGGATTTTTCAGTGGAATTTCTTTTTATTCTTTTGACAGTACACGGCCAAGTTTAAGGAAAACACTCGAGCTCTGTGATAGAGCAGAGTTTATAAGTCTTCCACTTGTTGTCAATAGATTTCTCTTTGTTCCAGTTGTCTGCAGCTTCTTATCCTTAAAACCCCATTCCTTTTGTTGCCAGAATTTTTGGGTATGAGAAAAGGTTCCACCTTGTTACAGTAATTTAGAAACACCTGTCACCATATATTTTAATATGGCAGTTACACTGGAACTAATCCCCACATAATCTTCTTAATACGAGGTACTATGGGCTTACTCTACAGATAGGGGCCTTGCATTTCATGTCTCACTAGATTTAGAACTTAATTTTACTTCTGATACTTCTATAGTATGTCTAAATGTATCTTTCCCTGGCATGGTTGGTTTTCACCAGTTTTAGGTAAGAAAAATAAACCCTACACTTTCTTTTGTTCTCTTTTTAAATACTAATTATTCCTACCAAGTGATTATCCCTGGTTTTCCTCCTTTGGCCTGGCTGAACAGCAGCCTTTGCAAGCAGCATGGGGCTGCTCACTTTTTTCTCAYGGAGAGATGAGGAGCTGTGTGCTCACACTCTCACTGTCTCGAGGATGAAGRAAAACACTTGAACACATGCAGGACTTGAAGCATGATTCCACATCCTGTTGATAACCAGACACCTTCAGTGTAAACAGTAGGATAGCAAACTTCAATTTAGAAAACAATTCCAATATGTCATCTGCTTTTTCCGTGCTATTACTGTACCATTATCACATTAGTAATTAAACTTGTTTATTCAAAATCCTTTTGCCTTCCTTCCTGACTGAAAGTCATCAGCCATTTGAACTCTYATAGACAAAATTTTATTTTATCGTGCACACTGTTGGTCTCTTCTTTATTTCTGGTCCATGATGTTTTGTGGGTTTTAAGCTTTACTATGATATCGTTTAAAATATTAAAAAATACCTGATTTCCTACACTTTTTACTTAATTATAAGTCAAGTATATCTATACACAGTCTATATACAGAAGGCTATCTGGTTCAGAGGAATATGCATATTATGGAGTGTATAAATACATCAAATCCAACCCTTTTGTTTAAAGAGCAATAAGGTGGTAAGATCAAGTAATCATCGGTTAGCAAATGCCGTCATTAAGGATGAATATACAACTTCAGTTATACCTTATATGCACATTATCAAAGATCCTTTAATTAGAGAATGGCAGATTTTTTCCTTGCCCTCTTTACTATGCAAAGCAATTATATGCATTGAATTTACATCTTGCATTTTCAACATCCAACCTCACTAATTTAAGTGTCTGTTTTCATGTTTGTTTAGCATACTGTCTACCAACACTGCTCCAAATATAGCTACTCTGGCTTTTATCTCATTTCTTCACAGACATTGGACACTATTATTTTTGTGATGCTTTTTAGCAGGAGTATCCCAAGTTGTGGATTGACAACCTTTGAACACTTAGACTAAATACAAATTAAACAAGGGTACAAATTTTGCTTCCCTCAGCAGCTGTTCAGAGAAGAAGCTGTTACTCTCCTTCTACAAGTAGACAAAGTGGAAATAACCATCATGATTTATCAACCTCCTTGTACCCAGATATTTTTTTTATGCACCATCTCTCTCGGTCTCTGAAAACCAATTTCAGTTTCAGATGACTCCCAGGAGTGTTGGTTTCATATCTTGTTCATGCTTCCACTCCAAACTGAGATGACACAGCAGAGAACATCAGTTGTCTACACATTCTGCAGCTTCTCACCTTTCCATTAAAGGTTTCCATGAAAGGAAAGATCAAGTTTTAGGCCAGAAGATAACTGCGAGGTACTCAAAATGGACTGCTCACCTGGACAGTAAAGTAGGGGAGCCTGGACCAAAACATTGGACTTTTCATGGTTTCAGCCTTCTTTCCTGCCATGTTGGCTTTTACTTGACAATCTCTAATGAGCCCTATTCACCCTTTGCATGAATATCAAGATTAACCATCTCATTTACCCCAAAGTCCCCTGGGTCATTTACCCAGTAAAAAAATCAGCACTACAGGTTTCTTCCCAGCTGAGAACAGTGTTGATACATTGCAGTGCCTCATGTCAATAAGAACAGTAAGAAACRCCAGGGAAATTGCTCAAGTCTTGGCAAAGAAATTAACAAAATTCATTAGTCAGCTAAATTCAGCTACTGCCTGTGTT
The DNA here is from genome assembly GCA_014549065.1 of Cardinalis cardinalis. Taxonomy (NCBI): domain Eukaryota; kingdom Metazoa; phylum Chordata; class Aves; order Passeriformes; family Cardinalidae; genus Cardinalis; species Cardinalis cardinalis. Next base: position 1,117,062 of record JACDOX010000049.1, read on the forward strand.
GTTTTGGTACATGCAGACACATTTGTTGTACCTGTGTGTCACCACCTTCTCTCTGTTTGGTCTGGCTTTTATCCCATCTGAAGGTGAGGGAAGATACCCTTCTGTCACCACACCAGGATTTGGGTATCAGGCCAGAGGAGGGAGGATCACACTGACACAGTCTGGATTAGAAGTTGTGGGGAGAAGTGTATTGAGCTGTGCCATCTTAGCATGATATCCATGAGGAGAGAGGATTTGGAAGGTCACCTATCCAAAACAGAATAGTCCAGCAACTGTTAACAAAGGTTTTTTCCTTATTTATAGCTTAGCTACTTATGCTGGGATTTCCAACATGGCATCAGCAAGAGATCTATCACTAATAAAGTTCACAAACCTCTAAATTTGAAACACTTCCTTCAAAACATGGTTTTCATAAAATGTGGACCAATAGTAACAAAACTTCATATTTTTCCTCCGAATCTTTTTCATTAAAATAACTGAACTTTTTTGCTGGAACTTGTAAGTAAATCCCTCTCAGGCATATGCAGAAAAAGAATCTACTGAAATAGAGAATTGTCCAAAAAAGTAAATAAAATTGTTCATGATTGGTGAAGATAAAGTACTGAAATCAGAGTCAGTGTGAAATATCAGACAAACATCACCATTTATTTTCAAACAACCAGTCCTTTACACCCCATAAAATACACACAACGCTATTGAACCCATACACAATTACACTTGCACATTAACTTATGTGTTTAGGTTTCAATTGATCATTTTTTCCCATGTTTTCTGAGTTTCAAGGAGCAGAAAATAGAGTTTGCAGCRCTGTACAGAATGCTGCAGACGATTGCTTCATGTGAAATTTGCATAGCTYTACAGCAATGCTCTGCAGGAAGGAACCATGTATGTGCTTTCAACAAATTGCCACAAAAATGGCCCTGGTTTCTGCAAATGTATAGGGAGCCACTATTGAATTMATCTTACAGAAGCTGCAGTACTTTAAGCTTATATTTCCATTGAAAATTATAGCCTTTGCAACATTTTGGACCACTTCTCAGGAAGTACCACTTACCACCCTTTTCAATTTCAGATGTTGAAAAGAATGAGATTCAGAGCTGGGAATGTCCCTACCACTTCTAATGTGAAGCTCACCAAAGCCCATATACGAGCTTAGYTCAACATCTCTGTGTTGACCAAGAGCTGATAGTACACATAGGGCTTTCTCCTCTTCATGCCATGTTTCCTTAGTGTCAGGGCCCTGAGCACACCTCTTTAGAGCTAGGAGTAAATARCCTGTACTTCTCTAACCTTGGGATTTGCATTTAAACTGAGGCTTTGTCACTGGCTCTCACCTGTGCTGCATTGCAGTGGCATCACAGCTGTGTCTCTGCCTGACCTTGCACCTTCTCTCTTCAGCTTTCTTCACAAAACCTGTTACCAACAAAGGTAAATACAGCCTGATTAACCCTTAACTCTGGAAAGGACATGCACTCAGGGTCTTGAGATTAACACATGCATTACATAAACAGAGGTTTTCACTACTATCTTTAGAATGACCATTTATACACTCTACTATTTGATATCATGGCCTTTCTAGTTAATTTCCATGCTTATGGAAGTCTTTGCTTTCGTTCAAGGCTCTTTCTATTTAATTTATTGCTGAATGAATATTCAGAGATCTCCATTGGTCTTCCAGGACTTCATGACTGTTTATAACCAGTATTTTTTCCTTCCTTCTCATTAACTTCTTCGCCTATACAGCTAGACAGACTTCAGCTCTCAGCAGTAACCAAACTACTAAATTAGTAGGACAGCAATGTCTTGCAGTTTTTCACAGTTTGGTTTTGTTTCTCTGTAGCATATCTTAGAGGGAGCTATTTACCACGACTGTGAAGCCCAATCCATTGGTGATTTAGAGCTATAACAATATTGATGCAGATGAGCCTCTGCGGAGATATTTAATGACATTATGTAAATGTAATCAATGGGCTCAATAAAGCATAACAATAACAAAATACTGTTCACATTATATATAAATAAATGCACATGGACACATCTATGTGCTTCCTACATAATTACTGTAAGAGTGCCTATTTATACAGCTGATCTTCCAGCTTTCTATATGCCATTTTGATAGTGCCTGTTTATGCAGCCTTATTGAATCCATAACATGTAACTAGCTGATTAGGATCCTGACTTATGCCAGAAGATCGTGAATCTTCTGAGAAGAAGGGAAAAAAGAAAGCTGAAATTAGAGCAACTCAAAATTGTCAAATGTTGCTGCTCAAAACTTTCAAATGTTTCTTTTTCCAAAAGAGAAATATTTCAGATATATTCATATATTTTTGACATTCTGTCTACAGTTTGATTTTAGTAGAGAGAAGTGAGTTTATAGCCTTCAAAAAGAAAAAGAGAACAAAACCCTGTTGGAATTTTTTGTTGCCAGGCTATGACATTAAACTAAAATTTCTATTATTATGGATTGAAGCTGGATTATTAGGTAGTGCRATATCTGGGTACATTATGGAAAAAAATAATGAATGGAGGAAGCTGTGATCAGCCAGTGCTTGCCCAGCTTCAACTACTGGCTGACTACTGACTGTATCTGCTCAGACTTTTGGGGCAATATATAGATATTAAAATGTTTATACATGAATCCTGATCTCACAGTACTGAATTAGATCTCTCAACACAGGACCACAGGAAAAGCTCTGGTCCTTCATGTTCCATGCTTTCAACTACATAATCAATATAATGTATCATTTCAGGTAACTGCTTAGATTCTTGTTGGAGGTGATTAATAAATTGRGCCTCAGTGTTATCAAACCTAGAAGATGATACAATGTGTACTATATTGTGAAAATACATGGCATTTCTCAAACAATGGGGCATGATATGATTTCAGTCTTGAAGGTCATAAAAGGATGACAGCCTCATAATGCTACTTGTAGGACTCTAGTKGAAGAAAGCTGGGGCAGTGATTAAAGCAGAGACATACGGACAAAGCTGGATAGAAAAGAGAAAGTGTATTTGGCAAACTGCTGCTATTTTAACATTTGCTTCCATATTGCTTCAGAGTATTCTTTTCATAACATACTGTAGGGAAAAACAAGATCACCCYATCATCAAATAGGTTGAATGATGGTGTTCATCAGGACACCTCTTCTAATGCCAATACCCAGGTGGGGGYTCCCTGGGAGTGAATGAACACACAGGATTTCCAGGTGTGGTTAATGGGGCTGTGCAGTCTGTCTCACTCTGACCTAATTGAAATTGTCCAAATGGAGCATGTCCCAAAAGAGGGGGTGATGTCCTGCCACCTGCTAAGATGCTTACAYGGAAAGTGGGAACTCAAAGTTCACTTGTCTGTTCTGAAAAAGCCATAAAGGTTATCCAGGATGTTTCACTTTGAACAAAACTTGCATCTTGACACAATTTTCACTACAATAATTTGGCACGTGTCCAGGTCGTTKTCTTTGGATTATCTGAGTTCAAATACTGTCTCTTCTTTTTTTTTTTTCCTCTGGGAATTTTTATGTAGATGGTAGAAAGGGATAGTAGTTGAAAACTTGGATTAAGATTTATCTGGRTTGAGTAGTACTCTGGAGATAATTATCTTTTTCTGATCGCTATTTAGTTGAAGCAGCATTAACTACAGTCWTAACTTAGGTGTCTCATTTAGGTATTTAATGTTCTAATCCATGAGTTTCATCTCTTCTTTTAAAATGTGTAATTCTTCTTCTCCCTGACATGGCAGCTATAAAAAATCAATGTAAAAATGATCAAAAACCTGATGATAGATGCAATTGTTTCTCCACTGGTATCAGAGCAATAAGCAAACTATCTTTTAGGGTGAGGAACACAGACAAAATGAACAATGGCAATCATCTTTAGATGGGGCATGGTGGGGGGAAAGAAAAGAAAATAAGAGAGGAATTCAGAGCCACAAAATTCACAGRTTTCTTACAAAATGGAAGAGAGTGCATTGAAGAGGAGAAAAGCTGAACTGGAAGGAGGAAATGAGATGATGAAAGGACATGGGACAGTACATTTAGACTGATAAAAGACAAGAAACAATCTTTTTTACTGTGTTTCAGAATCACTTGACTTCAAGTGCCACCAGGAATATAAACAAAGGGAAGCATTAGCTCAACTTCCATCCCTTTCTTCCAACCTCTTTTGCCTCAAATTTYAGGCAAAGAACTAGAGGGACTTTTTTCTTTACCCAAGTGAGATCTTCATCTCACAATTTTAAATTCATGAAGGTAGCTATGTTATTCATTAATACATTCTTTCTCTTTTTGAGTTTAATTATCATCTGATCAGCAACTTGGAACTTCACATAAATCTCAAGGTAGAAACTGCTTAAGAAGAAGTTCAATCCAGTGATTATTTTTCCTTTAAAAAAAAAAAAGAGAGAGAGAGAAAGAAGAGAAAACCATAGAAGTCTTTGAAACAGCTGGGGTCAAAGGAACTGCGCTTTCTTCTAATTGCCCCAATAAATTTTAAAGATGTTATTACTCTGTAGTGATTAAGAAATGGTAAAAAGAGATGCAATGCTATAACATCAAGGCCATTAAGCTTAATAGTCCTTAACTGATTGTCACCCCGCCCCAACCAAAATAGACACGCTGTTCCCTGCTCTCCCATCCCTCCTCCGTTACCCTTCCCCCTCACTCGAAGGCTTCTAAAATCACCTCCAGCCAAACCTAGGGGAATTTATACTTCCTGCAATAAAATCCAAAGAACAGAACAGCTGGCAGCTGAACTTAAGATTGCTAAAACAAACATTGTGACATTGATGTGGGGAGGGATTTGGTTATTATTACAACACGGTGTGGCTGGTTCTGCAGGGAAAAGATGCAAGCAGAGCTTTTTTTTCAGCATGCAAATAAAAGGCTTTTTAAAAAGCCAGTGAAACAACAAAAGCAGCACTATTTGCTCTAAAAATACCTAGAGGGGGGAAAAGAAAAAAGTATTGGACTAAATTCACAATGTTGGCTGCCTAAAATTTAGATTCAAGTGACTGAAATTATATGAATAATGTTCCACAGAGACACTGTAGTAAATAGGCCTGGCAGGATCATTATTAATTGATCTATTCTGACAAGTACAAAATATGCACATGAATACATTATATCATAACAATCCAATAGATATCATCCTCAACTTCTCTGGTGTGTTRAGTCCTGCTTCCTGTGCTAACTGTTGGCAATCTTCCAGAAACCACCCAATTTTAACTTGAAGGTTTCATCAGACAGCCCATGACCATAAAATCTAGGCAAGTAATGAAGCATTAATAAATAACTAAAGATTGGATTGATGACAAAGGTGGTAGTTTATAACAATAGCAAGTGGATTGAAACTCCAGTGTTGTGTGCTTTTTTGGTTATTATTTCATAGCAGAATATCTTACACTGGAGATTCCAATGAGAGTATCCCTTTTCCCATAAGGTTCAAGGACAACCCCTAAGCTTATTTAACCACCCTCTAAAATTTGGAACTCCCAATACAGAGAGTTAGGGGAGATAATTTTTTTCTACCTCTCCCATTGAGGTTAGGCACCTAAATTAATCGTCTTTATACTAGATAGACTATTAGATGACTACAGTCACACCTTCCAAACAACTCTGCACTGAGAGCACTGATTGACTGCTCTTGATTTTTTCCTAAATCTGATACCTTCCATTGATTTCTTCAAAATCCAGTGATGTTTTTGTCTGCAGGATCCCATTATAATGAGTATTGTAGCCTTAAACACTGCAAGAGCTAAGTAAACAATCTAAGATATTGTTGTTTGCACTTGCTAGTCTTTTATCCTGTGTGAAAAGAGACATTATCTGGCATAATCTGCACTGACTYGAAGCTTTTTTTCTGGATGAAATTAAAAGCTTGAGGTGATATTGCAAGATTGCACATGCTGAGAAATGTTACAGTAATGACAGAAAATTACCAGTCATCCTAAAAGGTATGGGAAAAAAAAAAGTGTTTCCTTGTTCCACGCTTGAGAAAATGGGTTCAGGTTTGGGTCAATCAAAGATTTAATCAAAAATGTCAACATCTCAGTTGAAGAGAGATTAAAAAGCATATGAAATACAGGTTTCCATTGTTCAAAATGCATTAAATAAATAAAAAATAAATAGAGCAATAGTAAAAAAGTTCATATATGTTTTTCCTAAGGTGAATCTGTTTATTTACACTTGTCCCGAAGTTAAGAAGCTCTGGCTTCAAGGGGAAGGAAACATTTGTCTTCAGAGTCCAGCTATAAAAATCTGCCTGTTTGTCATAATCTTCCAATAACATTAAATGCAACCAGGTCGCTGCACATCACAGAGGCCTCTTCCTTGTAGTTATAGTAGAGGCAGAGGGAGACTAATCTCTCAGCTATGCAAGAAAAGGGTGGTGGAACATAGGTCAGAACCCCAGGGAAAAAATAACACCTCTGCTTCCTAGTTGGGTGTTGGCTGTCCCCACAACTCCAGATGCTGCTTCTGACACCAGATGGTTCCTTGGTGGTTTTTACCTTTTCCGAACAGGTGTGAAAAATCTGTTTGATGATGAATTGCTCTGGGTTTCATGGTTGAGTTTTCAGTTAAAGAAGAGAAACCCACTGATGCTTTGTCACATGGGAAGTTTAGCCTGGGACATTGATATAACTCAGCTATTAACCACATTATCTTCCAGGTTCATTGTTCAAAACAGCTTTCTAAGTTTCAAAACAAATACGCAGGGCTGAAGCAAGGTCTTTAAAAGAACAATTCTCACTCATACTTAAATTTTTATGTAGTTGTATCAACAGAGTCTTGGAAGCATCCACACTTAGAATGTGGATAGTTCCCATCACAGACTCTTCCTCCTGTGTCTTTGAACTTGCAGCTTGTGTTCCAGTTTTGCTTAAGTGTGGGCCTTAAGCTTGGCATTAGTTTCATTGGAGCTAAATGTATGTGGGAAGCYGCCTTAGAGGCTTGATTTGCTTTCTGAAGCAGGAGACAAATCCTGAAATGTACAGTTTTACAATTGTACAAGCTGGGCATGTTTTCCTTTAGGTCTAAAGTAATCCTGTGATGTAAGTACACAAGAGCAACTACACTATCTCACATCAAAGGTCAGTTTAGCTCCRTTGTAGATCCCCATGGAAGAGCTAGGGAAAGCATTCAGGGATACTTTCCCAGAAAAGAGTCCCAGCTGCCAATAATTTGTAATTTTGTGATGTTCTAAACCAGACATAATTTTTTGTATTTAATAGCTCTCAATGGATTTTTCCTTGATGAAGTGGTCCAGTTCCTTCCTAAACCTAGATCCCCCACATCCTGTAGGGAGCAGTCCTACAGCTTACCAGTGTGGTGCATGAAGAGTTGTCTTGGACTTGCTTCCTAATACTTTTACATGACATCCCCCTGTTCTGTAAGAGGCACTTTCCCTGTGTTGTTTATGATTTCACAGACTTCTATCATTACTGTTTATTCTCTGGGTTGAAGAATCATAATCACTTAGTATTTACCCAACAGGAGTTGTCCATTCATTCTATCACCCATTCTCCAACCTGGTGCTCCTGTGTGGCTGAGGATGTGATCTTGTAGATTATGTTTMGACTGTATGGCCAGATCAGCTCTAACAGGAGGAGTTCAAGGAGATCAAATCTTCCCACAGAATTCACTCTAGTTTTGATTGTTTTATGGAAGTAATAAAACTGATACTATTCTAAATTTCTCTCTGCAGGTCTTCATGGTCTGGCTTCTGCTGGGACTAGAAGAAATACACAGGTCTTACAAATCAATACTGGGAGAAGAAGGGAGAAAAGGGACCTTGCTACCTTGCATCAAAATAATAATAGAAATCATCAAAATAATAATAAAAATAATTTTTTAAGAATCTGACACTGAAATGGCACAAAGTCGCCTACTATGTCTAGTTCTATAACTTTCAGTGCCTCTGTCTTTCACTCTGTCTGTATTCATGTGCTGGTTTTTAGCTTATCCTTTGGTCACAAGCTGTTGGGTATGTGTTCAACTCTTAGCTGCAAGAGGCCAGTGTAAGGTCCAAATTAAATAAAAAAATKCATAACAAATCTTTAGCCACTCAATTGTTTATTTGTATTTAATGGAAGTTCTCTAGCCCAGGAACGTGAACTACTCCTGAGAGTGTAAGCATGCCATTTCCCTTCCASTGAAAGTCTAGTATTTTACATTATCATTTTTCCACATCCTGAATCAGCCTAGATAAATATTTCCCTGCTAACTTATAGTTTGGAAAGGAAATCTAGATAGTATAAATTTTATCCAAATGATACCASGAAATTGCTTATGATTTTATGGAAATTATATTCCATAAAAATATTGTCAGTTCTGATCAACACCATGTCTTTCCATTAGCAGATTGTGATCTTAAACTGACACAGCTTTCACTTACTTAATAGGAATATGTACCTAAGTCTTGAAGGCTGAGGTATTATGGATGCACCATGCTGTGCAGAAGGATAAACCTTTTAGGGGCTGATTTTTTGGAGGCAAGGAAGCAACATCAAGTGGAGATTATCACATCTCAATGTCATCTCACGCCAGCCCATGTATAAAAATTATTTTGTCCCTGTGGATGTTGATCAATAATTATAAAATGAAGGCTTACATGAGGATACATTTATAATCTTTTACACTTATGYCATTACTAGTATTTTGCCATGGGCATTTGGAGGGAATGGATGACTGTTAGACAAATTCTACCTGTATTTCAAAGGGTGTCTTTCATAGTACTTTGTAACAGCCTGATTTTTCACTGGCTGCCATGAAAATTTTGAGAATCTCCTATTCTCTTCTAGGATGTCTAAGGAACATGGGCAGTTTCTCTGCGGTTTTTAGTTAAATACTTTTATGTGCTTAAGCATCCTGGACTTTTTTATGACTATGATATGGAAGGAAATAAATAGATGGTCCAGCTCCCAAAGAAGTAACAAAATAAATCAGAAGGCTGAAGGCACATAGATGTAGGCATGAAAACACATGAACTACACCAGAACTACAAATTTGCTTTGGTCATTTAAGATTTTATTTGGCAAAAATGCCTTGAAGAAATAGGTATTGCTGACATGATGGTTTTTGAAGCTGTGTCATGGGCTGTGCTGGCCACCATTAAAAAGTGGTGCCATGGTGTAGTTGGAGGATGAATAAACCCATGGAAACAGATTTATAAATGGTCTATGGCAGAACACAACTGCATAGTTAAGATGAATGTGATGAGCAGGGCTGAACTCYATTCCCTATTTCAGTCCTGGCATGGGTTATTCAGGGAAAAGACTAAATTAAGTTTCTTGAAGTTGCTAAGAAAGGTCAAGACAAGAACTGTTGAATTAATGAATAAAATATTTCTACAGAGCTCTGTAAATTTAAACACTAAACTCTGCTGAAATATTTATCTAAAAATTTAWTATTTTCCATTAAAATTTAGCAACATGCAATTGTGTGTTCTGGTCTATGTTTTTGTAAGCAAAAGACAACAAAAAGTGAGAAATTTCATTTAAATAGCTTAGTATATACTTGTGAGGGGGAATTCAGGGTTGTATACTGTTTGACAGAAAGATGCAGGAGGAGCACATCTTCTTCCTAAGACAGTTTTTAGACAGATACAACATGAAGCAACATGAAGAGGGAAAGAGTAGTGACATGAAGGCAGAAAGGCCCTGCAAAGAGACCCTGACAAACTGAGGGGCTGGGCAATCATMATCCATGGGAAGTTTAACCAAAGCAAATGCCTGTCTAGATGGTCCTTGTGGGTCCCTTCTAACTCAGGATATCCTATGATTCTATGAACATTGGCTAGTGGGATTCTGAAGAGCCTTTCTCATAAAGACAGAAATAAGGAATACAGAAACTGCTCCACACTTTTTTAAGTTATAGAATTTCAGCAATGTTTTCTCACTAGACCCCTCTAGAGGTTTTCTTATAYTACACTGCATCTGAACTTAGTCTACAAGTTTTTTTTAAGTCAAGGGCAGTCTCTAATTACATACTACATCTTCTGGGCTTGGAACACTGAATGCAATTTTTAAGACAAGTGATAAAATTAAAAATGCAAAGMATGCTAATTTTGGATAAACTGATTTGTAGTCATTTAATGTGGGCTATGTACATGAATGTGTTAGTAGGAAAGGTAACATTTTATCCTTTGGAGGGTCTTCTTTTTTCAAACACAGGACCTCATTAATGGAAGTTGTGCTCCTCCAGTGGAGGCCCACAAGACCATTAATGTAAAACCTCCAGGGAGCAACCAGAGGCACCACCCAGGCGTCTGGTGTAACAGGAGTGATGTTAAATATGAAGCTAAACCCTTGTGCAGAGTCTAGTCATGTGGATTTGTTTCTTCTCTTCCCACTCCATGAGGGACCTCACAAGACAGTTAATTAGGGTCATAGAGRATGACTGATCATGGTGAGAAAGGAAGGAAAACCCCTTTGGGAACAGCAATCCTCTGCAGCCTGGAATCTTTGTACTTCCATCAAGCTAGGAACTCTTCTCTCTGTGTCTGCTCACACTGACATGGTTTTATTGCTCTTTACCTTCGAGGAGAAGTCAATGGAGGCTTTTTTTTTCCCAARCAATATTTTATTTTTTAATCACTTTTAAATAAACACCTATAGAAGGCAATTAACATTGATTTCAGTGAATTTGGGGGTGAGGTCRACTGYCCATCCCAACAAGAAAACAAGAGGCACATACTCCTTGCTGCTCCTGTGCTGACATGGAAATCTCGTTGATCTTATGTACATGTGGGCAGAACAAAGCATAGTGGGAGGAGAGGCTACCCTGAGGTTAGAARTGGTTTACAACTACTTAACTTTCATCCATTGTAGCCTAAGTATTCAAGCCCATCCTCTGTTTCAAATATGACCCATGTGACAACAGTTGCTAAATTTTTCGTTGTACTTAAGCAATAATTTAACCTGGAACATCCAACTGCCCACCACAGGAACTGAATCCTAGTTCAATGACTCTCTTTGGGAGGCCAAATTAGGGACGTGGTCCAGAGCWCATCTCATACTCAGGGTCCTGGTGTGCTCCCATGTCCCCAGCTGTGGTGTCTGGGCTTCTGTGTCTACCAAGGGCTGGCACTGGACTAGCTGCAGWTATGTCAGCATAGTCACTGTCAAAACAGGTGTCCCTCTCTCCTCTGTGGGAAATTGGTCCACAGGCCAGAGCCTACCCCAGCACCCCCAYTTCCAGTTTAAGACCTTTCAAAAACCTACTGTTAAATAAATGATTGTTATCTAATGAATTAAAAGCTCTGAGCTACAGTTGCTTACTGGTTTTGACACAAGGACCAGGAAAGTGTGTGAGGACTTTTAATTAATGAGAAGATATAAAATGGTCCGTTCTGATCCCAAAGCAAAAATGAAGCAGTGGGAAACAATTTTTTACCTTAAGGCCTCCACTTTCCAACCTGCTGGGAAGGAGGAAATGTTCTAAATTCCTCCCTGGATAAAGTACTGCAGCAGAAGGGGAAGATCTTGACCAAAGGGACACGGAGGGTCCTGCAATTGACATTTGTGGGTGGGAGGCAACATTACCAGATGTTCAGAAAAGTGAAGCTTCCAAACGGAGTTTTGAGAAGCCAGATATCTAATTTCATTTGGTTTTCTGTTTCCCCTGTTGACTGAGCTATCCAAGAGGATAATCCCATACTGCAGGGGGCTGGGGTTCAGCAGCTAAGGGAGCTTTTCCGTCTCTGACTACAGTTAATCCTCAAGCTTTTATGTSACAAAATACAGGAGACTGCAAGCTGTGGATGTGTGTATCTTCACACAYGGCCTGTGTACAACCCCATGTCAGCCCAATGCAGACTATGGTGAGACCTCACTTGGAGRTAATCAACTCAGGTACCAGGTCAGRTCAGTACAATATTTTTCTCACCTGTTCCCTGTTATCTGGAGTGAGGCATTTGGAGGGATTGGACTCAACCCATATTACTGTCACCAGTGTTTCCCCAGTATCTGCAACTGCATATTCTTCCTGTCTGGGCAGCAGCTTGGAGACACCAGTGCTCCTCAGGCATCATGTGAGGAGCAATTCAACTTCTGGATCCTGTTCCAGAGACCTGGCTCCTAAATGTCAAACATTACAGCACTTAACTTCTAACTCCTAAACTTTTCAAATCTGACCTTRAGCCACTCTGACATCTAAACAGTGATCTCATTGAGCAGCAAGACAGATGGCCTCAGCCTTTTTTGCTCCCTGATATACATAGAACCTATCAAAACACTTGGCATAGCTTTGCATCACATTGCAGCAATGGAATGATTTCACTACTGCAACTCCTCATCCGTAGAATCTAGAGCAGCCCCACTCACACACCCTGCCATTCCCCCCAGTGTTTATCTCCCTTACATGGAGGAATGATCCCATGGGGTTCCTCTTGTTGGGAGTTAAAAAACACAGTCTTGTTGAATCATGGAGCCCTGCCATGACTATCTGAACTGAGGCTGCAATTGTCCCACTGTACTTTATTGCAGCCTACTGCAATTAAGCATGTCTGCATACACACACATCCATGAGTATGACACTGGGTGGCTGAAAGGATCTTTTTTGTGTATTGCTAGTCCCTGGATCATAGGATTTAAACTATCTCTTCTGCCTTTTTAAACAGACTCTGTTCCTTGTTTTTTTCCAACAGCTGTGGGCTGCATCCTGCCAGCTGTTTGGTAGATGTCTGGATCAGCTGTTGGGGCTGCATGTCAGCTGGATCTGGAACAGGGCCTCTTGGCTCAGCTGCAAATGTCCTCTCATATCTTGGTCAGACCTAGTCCTAAACAAGCCTTGCATTAGCCCTCAAGATGAAGGAATGAGTTTTGAAGTGAATTAATCATATCCATGGGAAAACAAGGAAAGGAAAATAATCACTAAGATGATGGATTGCTCTGCAAATGGGTTTGGGTTGTGTGTGTATGTGTCACCACAGATGTATTTCTGACATCTGTGCAACAAATGTTATGTATTTCAGGTAGGAACTCTAAGGGTTTGTCMCAGCCCAGCAAAAAAGGCTCAGTGGTGGAGATTTAATACTGAATTTTCAAATCCAGTGAAGTAGACTGGTAACAAAATCTCCAACTGCTTCAAATCATCTTCTTTTATTACACTCAGTCTTTGCAAAACAGGTTTGCAGGCTAGTCAGAGAAGAATGTCCGTGTGTGATCAGGGAAGAAAACCMGCTGAGGCAGAAGACAAAGTGAGACCCTTCCAAATTTCACCTGTTAAAAAGTATAAAATCCAAGCCAGAGTTATAATTACTGGGAGCACAGGTGAAGCAGTTCAGCTACATGCTCCCAATGATAATGTGGGACTCCACCACTGTGGAAATCACCAGGCACCAAGAAACAGTGTGTCCCTACACAGGTAGCCCAGAGAGCAAGAATGGAGTGCAAGCCAGGATGGTGAAGGTTTTATAATGACAGTTTAAATCCCACAATTCAAATAACTTTCTAACTTTGCCAATATATCCACTTAATGTGCTTATTCTAGAGCTTCAAACTGACCCCAAGGCCTTTCCAGGKGTCTAAAGCATCAGCTGTCCACTCTCCAGTTGTTGAAAAATGTAGCTTCACTTCTGACAGTTCCTTTGATGCAGTTTAAAGTCCAAGCTCTGTGGCACATTGGAAAATGGCAGTGCAAAGACAGCAAAACCCATGTTGAATGTGATATGAGCATCAGCAGCCAGGGACTGACTTCCTCAAATCCAAATTATTCCTGTCTCTCTGTCATCATATTGTCCACATCCATTGCATGGGAAGGAGGTGTCCCTCATCTAAGAGCTGGGAGTTGYTCTTCAGACTGCAGGCCCTCCCATACACACAGAACAGCTTCTGGTCAGACGTGCCAGCACTCATTCAGCCCTAATGTGTGGCTTTCATGACAGAGGGATGAAAGCTGGGAGCTCCCAGATCTGCCCTTCTGAGAGCTACTACAGGGAAGRATGTTGGGGATGAGCAAGCCTGGAGACAGTAGGCTGGGGATTCCTCTTCCATTTTCTTTTTCCCCTTTCAAGAAGGATACACATTTACTGTGCTTGTGCCAACATAAGTCACTGCTGAGCAGAGCTGGGAGCAGCAGCAGTGCAGCCTCATCTGTGTGCCCACATGCATCTGAGCCATGCTGCCTGCTGGGGTTCTGTGTGCTGGTGTTACCCWCACCAATGGCAGGGGTCAGTCAGCAGCATTCCAGCTTGTTCTTTTCCCTCTGCCTTCCCTGCACAATGCAGATGTGGCAGGAGGCCCCTTTGTGCCAGGGGCAGCATTCTGCATGGAGAAAGCAGGGTGGAGCACATGTCTTCACTGCTGGACAGAGATGAGAGGGGTGGTTAGCAAAAGGCAAGAGAAGAGGGGGAAAAAAAAATCTCTGCTCTCTCAATTTCTGATTGTTTTGTTGTTGTTGTGGTGATGGTGGTTGCTGATGTCTGTCTTCAAATTCTTCTAAGTGGGGCCTGTTTAATGCTCTGTGCTTGTGCAGTGCTTGGAACTGCAGCCATGCTTAGCAATCACAGYAGTAAYAARAGTGAGATGAAATGCAAAGCTTTGATWTGTAACATATCAAGCAAATCTGTGWCCATGCAGAAACCACCAGTGAGTGCATGTGCAGAAAGGCAAGTATGGACTTGGTAAGTTTTATCCAGTCAAGACAGAGAACTGACTTGATGAAAATCAGAGAAGCAGCAAAGCCCATGCATGTGGTCAGCAGTAAAACAAAGAGACTCTGGGAGTTGAATAAAGCCCATTGTTTTCCTTCTACCAAATTTTTTAATTTTRTGTTTGTTTCTAGTGGCAGACACACAAATGTGTGAGGCCCTTTGCAGCCTCAGTTATGCTGCAGACAAAGCAATTGGATAGAGATGAAGGCAGGAGTGAGGCCTCACCAGCAAGTCCAGTGGCAATTCTTCATTTCCCAGTAGGACAAGTTTTAAATCTGGAGGTTATGTACCCGTACGTGTGTGGGTGCACATATGAAAAAGARTTCAGGTGTTTTCCTTTATGTAACCATGGGCTCTACTCAAGCATATGTTGGATCACAGCCAGTTGAGTGAAAGAGCATAATGAGGAAACTTGCAGAGGATGATGCTTTTAATTCTGGCAATCTTTTCATTGTTCTGATTTTCTCAGCCCTGAACACTCCCGGCTAGCATTTATTCACTTACCGTCTGCTCACAAAATGAGCTTTCCCCTAGTTCTTCAAAAGACAAACCTCTCTTCTCCCACCAGAGCCTAACTTTGATCTTGTGGCTCTGCAGGGCACTTAACCAGACAAAAGTGCTTTCAGAGATGTCTACACCTGTTCATGCCTTAAAATTCCACATCTGGTTATTTCATACTGAATCAGCTGAATTCCTCCATGATTCACTTTCTCCTCCTCTCAGAGCTGGCAGTCCCAGCTCCTTGGTGTGCAGAGCACAGCTGAAATAGTGACATGGTGACTTTCTGCTTTTAATGTCCAGGCACTGCTGCTGTTTCTCCCCCTGCTTATTAGCATTGCTTTTCTGCTCTCTCAGAAGAGATGGCTGCAGAATGCTCCCTCCCCTCCCTTGCCCACCATTGTAGGTGCTTATCATCACTCAGGGATTTGAAATTTGGATGTTAGATTGGTGCATGTCAGGGGCACACCTCCATAAGTTATCAAACATGGACCAGTGTTCCCTCTTCTCTGGTTTTCAGAGATTTTCCTCTGAGACTAGTCAATAACTAACATAGTACTACATTTTCAGGTGTTTTTTTAGTGTCTGCTCTTACCTTCAGAAGCTGTAAAAAGAGGGATTTCTTTCTTTTTTTTACTGTTAGTGCATAACCTCCACTCACTTTTTTTTTTTCCTACATTTTATGTCCATTAGAAGCTAGRAATTGTACACTTCTGGTAAGAGATAGTTTACATGACTTCCCAAATAAATTAGTGGAGTTTAATAATTGCATAATGAATCTGTGTCATGTCTCTGACGTCATTCTTCTTGCCATTGATGGTTCTTCCTTGAATTGTCATTTTCTAGTACCTCCCTTAGTAAGGCAGTCATAGCCTGGTGAAATTTTCCATATTAAAAGAAGCGCAAAACCCAGACTGTTTCAAAAAATAATCCCATTTATTGGTCTTTGTTGCTTTGATGTGGCTGTGGCTTCACATSCAAGTTTTTGCCCACCCTTGTATCAGCACTCCTGTTGGCACRCTGATGTCTGGTGGGAAGATCAGTCCTGAGCTTGTTTCTCTGCCAGTTCTGAGACAGTTTTCCACTATATTCTCCAAGACTTCAAGTGGTACAGTCATCTCAACAGCTGGTCCTCTGAATGCACTTTCATTTGGACATGTGTTTTTCCAACTGTTTTGAATCAAAAATGCCGCCTTTTGCAGGAAGTCTTAGGACAATTTTCTGCAATGCTGCCCCAGTGGCATGTCATTAAAGGCAAATAAGGACCAGGCTGAACACTGAAAGCACTATTGCTTCTACTGAAAGCACTATTGCTTCTCCCATTTTGTTTGCAGCTGTGGGAATGAGGTGTTTGTTTCATTTCTGTATTTTTACAGCCATTTAATGAATGTTGATGAGAATTATGTGCCACCACTGGTTGATAAGCTGCCAACCAAGTAAAACTACTTAAATCAGATTTCTATAAATTCTTCTTTTCAGATGATTTGTTTTTTTAGAAAGAGCTATTCTTAAAGAGTCCACAGAGTCAACTCTCTAATTTTTTAGTGCTTCCAAAAATTGGACATTTTAAAATTACTGTTATCATGAAGGGAGCTAATATCTAATAAATAAAATCTTTGTGACTTAGATGCATTAGAAAATATAATATTGCTCTGACATCAGGTCAGCAGTGTGATGACATTAAAAAAAAAAGAAATCTTTACTAACTCCAGCACTTTTAGACCTCTGAGAAAAATACCAGAGTACAATTGAGCTGAAGGATTTTCACAGGTGTGGCTCACAAAATGTTTACCTTGGAAATAACAAAAATACACTCATTTGAGTCTCACACTTGAAAAGTGCTGACAGAAAATACATGAGCTGAGCTTATGCTCATCTGTCTTACCCAAGCAGGTCTTCAGCCTCTGTTCAGAGCACTTTTCTCTCCCAGTGGAGCTAAGGACACCTAAGGTCCTACACAGAGGGAATGCAGTTCTGSCCCCAGAGGACAGAGCAGAGCAGCAGACTCCTCCTTACCTGCCCTGACAGAAGTGTTGGGTGTTGGGGTCACAGGTTCCCAGGGCAGGTTGGATGTATCACTGGGCTGTGCAAGAAMTGGCAGAGCTCTCCCTGGACAGTGCAGATGGGTGGTGGGGAGGAGCTGGGAGAGAAAGTCTGAGCCAGAGTTTGTTATGCCTTTGCTAAAGGAGCTTAACTGCAAGAGGASTGACAGTAAGCTGACACAGATGAGTGGTTTGTCCTCTGGAACGAAGGAAGGTTTGTTTTTATCCCTTCTGCTAATGCACACAAAGGACAAAACTGCTGTGGATCAGCCACCTGAGGGACAGAACCACTTCCAGGAGATCCCACTGCAATAACAGAAGATATGTTCCAATGATTGACCAACAAGAAGCTGCCTCCCCGGCTGCCACTGGTCCTTTAGCACTCAAGAAAATCTTCCTTGTTTATATTTACCTTAACTGAATCCTTATCAGTGTGAAAACAACTTCAGAGGAATCAGCCAATCTCCTGTTAAAGTTTGTACATTGTCTTGTGGCTGCAAATGCACTCTACAAGGTTGTCAAAAATGCCAGGCCAGAGTAGTTGGGGATTAAAGAGCTTAGGACTTCTCTGGGAGCACCCTGCTCCACATATCACATTGCACACAGAGAGCAGCCTGAAATCAGGGAAAGGCCCCAGCAGGAGAGGGGTGAAGATTTGCCTTTCCCTTTAAAACTACTCTTATACTCCAGGGATCTTTGATCTCACTACAAGGGATGGAAGGSAGGGAAGAACTGGGAGGACTCCATGTTCCTCCTAATGCTATCTCAGTTCTTTATCTGAGATGCAGCAAGTTTAATTCAAAGACAAATTTTGCAAACCCCATGTGTGTTCCTAGCCCCAGAATCAAGGATATTCTCAGAAGAGAATAAATTACAAAGCACCATGGAAAAAGGGAGTGAAGTTACCCTGCTGTTAGCAAAGTTAGAACCTGATACTCTTAATAGCTTCATATTGTAATTCCTCACTAAAACAGTTGTCTTTGCTGCAGACAGAGGACAGACAGGTTCACCTTTTTATCTAGCCAGTTTGCCCTGATGTGATGGGAGTGGTAATGATGTCAGTGCAATGCTCTGAAGAATAATAACAAAAGTTTAGAATAGTACAGTAAAGCTAAGAAATGCAGTGCTGGGGCAGGGGTGGGGAGGTCATGAGGGTCATGARACCAAAAAGTTACTCTTTTAGTGTATGTAGGTAAAGCTGAACAGCAAAGTTCCTTTTTCTGTTCCTGTTTGTTCCTGTGTGAACCTTATAACACAAGCCAAGACGAGCAGATACTGAACCCATCAGCTGAACAAAGCAGCTGCATTTGTGTCTGAGTCTGTGTCCTCTCTTCACACACTTTTGCATCTTCAGCAGAATTTAATGGGTATTCTGGGGCCTTCTTCATGTTCCAGGTCCACTGTGCCAGGCATTCAGTGTGACCCAACCTTCAAATAGATGTGGAGGTACTATGGAATTGGAGGACAGAAATAGTGAAGAGTCTGAGGGGGAAGCCAWATGAGGAGCAGCTGAGGCCACTTGGTCTATTCAGCTTTGAGAAGAAGAGACTGAAAGGATATTTCATTGCAGCCTCCTTGTGAGGGAAGAGGAGAGGCAGACACTGATCTCTTTTCTGTGGTGACCAGTGATAGACTCAAAGGAATGGCCTGAAGCTGTACCAGGGGAGGTTYGGGCTGGATATTAGGAAAAGATTCTTCACCCAGGGGGTGGTTGGGCACTGGAAAGGGTTCCCCAGGGGAGTGGTCACAGCACCAATCCTGACAGAGYTCAAGAAGCATTTAGACAATGTTCTCAAGCACATAATGTGATTCCTGTGCAGGACCAGGAGTTGGACTCGATGGTCCTTGGGGGTACCTTCCAACAGAGCATATTTTATTATTCTGTTCTATGATTCCATGAGGGTGATGGCTGCTGAGCAAGAGACATATACTAGCATCTCATGTCTGGTACAAAAATCACACTGCAAACCAGTGTTGTGGACATCTGACCTCTCATTGCTACTTCCCATATGAGAAAAGATACCTGAATACAAGGGGGTATCTTGTTTTCCAGACCTGGAAAACAGGTTTTTGTTTTGACAACCCTGGCTCACTTCAGAGGAGAAGTGCTGTAGAAAGGCAGCCTGGGAAGTCACAGCTGTGTGCAGAAATTGGCAGGGAATGACGGTTTAATAGACTCCTGGTTTTGCAAGGTTCAGAAAATCCCACCTGAGCTTCTCAGATTCTTTCACTTCTACTGAGTGGTGAGAACACAGAGCATTCAAAATGGCAAAATGGGCTTGGTATGATTTAGGTCAGCCACTGATGTTCTCTGACATTTRTAAAGGGTTGAATTCCTGCCTAAAATGATAAAACTCAGGTCAAGCCTTATTCCAGTTCTTTCATGGATAAGAGAAATTACTTTCTTGTTTAAGCAAGTCAGTGATTTATTTTGGAGCTGTGATTTCAGACCTTTGCCTTTGACAGATATAGGAGGAGTATTCATATTATCAGACTTCAGACAGTAAGATTCTCAGAGGAACTTTCAAACTTTCATTGAGCAGAGCAGTAGGCTCAGCTCCTGAATTATAATTAGCAATTGTAAATCCCATTAGGTGTTAATAGCCTTGAATTGAAGGAAATTTGCAGCCCACAGTGAAAAGGTCCCAAGTTACAGATAGAATTATGCAGTCTCAATTTACAGATAAAATTATACAGTGTAAATCTAAGTACAAATTGATGTTTGGATCTTCATGACAGGCCACCGAGCTTACAATGACATCTACCAATGTCCAAAGTACAGGAGACTGTGCTTGTTATTTTAGAGTCATAGAATGGCTTGTGTTGGAGGGGGTCTTAAATGTCATCTATTTCCAATMCCCCTGCTATRGGCAGGGACACCTTCCACTAGACCAGGTTGCTCCAAGCCCCATCCAACTGGCCCTGAACACTGCCAGGGATGGATCATCCACAGCTTCTCTTGGTGACCTGTATCAATGTCTCATCACTCTCACAGTAAATAAAAAAGTTCTTCCTAATATCTACTCTAAACTGACTCTCAATTTGAAGCCATCCCCCCTTGTCCTATCACTATGTGCCCTTGTATGCAGTGATACAAGGGCAAGAGAAAATAACTTATATTGTCAATACTACTTGAGGATGGAGGAGCAAAGCGTGGACAGCAGTAAGGAGCACCTCTGTTCTCCTGGGAGACAAAATGAGAATCCAGCTCTCTCCCAATGATATTCATAAGGAGTGACTTTGTCAGGGTGTGGTGTATTCCTTCCCCTGATCCCAAGCCACACAGCAGGTGTTATAACCTGTAGTTGGAATCACTGGGAGACCTATGGCCAACAGCTGGCACATTTAGAAGCTATTATTCCACCTTCTACTTCTTCTGAACTAGAGGTTTCTGGAACAGTATGAATTAATTCCAAACAGTTTTGAATCCTGCATAATTCATTTATTCGTGTGCCTGTAAAAGGCATTAAAATTTAAGAGTCTGAAATAAAAATGAATGTAATTGCAACTGGTTTTAGATTCCTTCCTATTCTGCTCAACCATTTCATTTTTACTGCCATTTACTGCCACAATGTTTAATTGAAAGCTCTGAATTGCTGATTGCTGTTACAATGCAACTTCTTAGTGGGGAAAAATATACCCTTTGTAAATTATTTGGAAATGAAGGGGTATCTTTGTTAAGCACAATCTCAGATATAGATGTGGAAAGTCAGAATTAGACCTGTGATAGCGCCTATAATTTCTGGTTTAATGAAGATTCATAGGGCTGGTTTTAATAGCACATTTTGAAAGCTGTGAGAGCTTTGGCCTGTGTGGGGACACACAGCACACATTTCAGTAGGACTCTTACCATGGGTCAGTCAGCAATTAGTAGCTTTAAACATTTATTAATTTGTTTGATCATAACTTCAGAAATTGCACATAGCATATTTCTGTAAAAAACAAACAAAACAAAACAAAAAACCTTAATGAAATATAAATCAGACATAGCTTGGGAAAGCTGCACCCCATAGAACTTGCAAATCCAGCCAAAGGGCTGCTGGAGGGGTGCTCTGCATGTGCAGGGGTGCTCTGCATGTGCAGCTGAACATTATAAGGCACTAATGTGCAAAGTGCTGTACCCAGTGGCAATAAAGCAGCTCTTCCCTAGCAGGAGTAGGAAAAAAGAAGTGAGACCAATTGAGGGGGCTCATGCTGTAGGGAAACAAACCTATGATCAGGGAGCTAAATGGTGAGTCTATACAGTGATCTCAGTGATTCTCTACACAATCCTGCTATTAATTTATGATGGCATAGAGATGTTTGGATTGATTTTTTATTCCATTCCTGATCCAAAACTTTGGCCAACATTTGAAAAAAGAATAGATATATAAGCTGGGTTCAAAGCTGTCTCTGATTATTCTGTGGTTTTGGTGACTTCTTCATCCTTGTTAAATTTTTGTCTGGAAAAAAAGCACTAAATTCAATGCATACTAGTTGTTAAACATTTGYTTTTTAAATTTAGAAATATTGAGTTCATCTAAATACCAGCCTGATGGAGGGCACGGGAGGTGATATTTCTTGATCATATCTCTGGGAAATAAAACCGCTGATACTTTTGCAGAGCTCCAGTTTCCAGCCACTGTTACGTTTTAATGATATGATCAATAACCATATAGATAGAAGGGACATTTCCTACCACACAAAATACAATAGCTTGAAACATGAGAAGTGGTTTCTGCATCCCTTAGCTGGTGGTTAACCTCATTGAATTACTGCACCTGCCAAGGCTGTGAGAACTAAATACAGCTGGTGGCAGCGTCTGGCCAACTGAAGGCAGCCCTGTGTTAATTTGAGCAGATGAAAGCAACCACATGGCAGACTCTGGCATGACGTGATGACAATCACAAGCTGGAGTGATTGCTCCCGAGGTGCAGAAACCAGGGCAAGTACAGCTAATTGTTCCTCTCTCCTCACTGAATCCACCCCTGACAAAACAGGGAGTAGTTCAGGCTGGAAAGGACCAGGTTCAGAAGCTTCAGGAGGACAAGGAAGTTATTTTCACCTCAAGGCATCCTAGAGAAGTAGAGATGTCAGGTGGAGACAAGAAGACTTAGGCACCTGTGTCTAGGCACCTGTGAAACAGAAACTTTATTTCCTTCCATGCCTTGCCCCAAAATGACATGTACTGATTCCTTCAGGAAACACCATGAAAAGAACTGAGCCAGTGATTTTTTCTCTTTTTATACGGAATTTCTCCTGAACCTTTTGCAAGGTCCCAAGAATATCTTGTTTGTCCTGCACTGAGCACAAGGTGGACAGGAGAGGGATGCTGAGCTAGRCAGACCTTTATTTTGACCTCTTATGCAGTTCAACTCTCATTGACTCCTCTGAGATCTCATCATATTTATATTTTTGAAATCTGGAACAGAAGCCTCTTAATGAGTATAAGGAATGCAGCCAAACTTTCCCTCTTCCTCCACTGGTGCATAATTTCCTATATTATTTTCTTGGACTTTATTCAGTTTTAAAAGGCATGAATGTAAGATTACTAGGTCTCTGAAGTACCCTCAGTTCTACAGCAGATGAAGGAATGAAATAATAGACATTTTCACAGCAACTTGTGCTTACAAAACATTTGAACACATATATGAACATGTAACGTCTTCTAGCAGATGTTTAGAATTACATGCTGACTGTCTGCTAGATATATCCTGTCATATATGCAGATTATGCAAAGACATTAAGCATAAATTATTATATAGACACAATGGGAGCCATCAGTGAGAAAATTCAGATTAAGGCAAACAGAATTAGTCATGTGTTTACAGTTCATAGGCCTGTTTTTTTTTTTAATGTTTCTGAGTCAGAGCAGTCATCCATGCACAGCTTTCCTCCTCTGGCCTTGTATACATTAGGGAGAGTGCACAACACGGATGTGAATCCTCATTGCCTTTCCCTGCTCTTCTCACACTGAATCCCCTTGAACACATTGTTTACGGTTAAAAGATTACTCAATATTATTTCAATGTCTAACTTTTTATGAATACTAAGGCTGTATTTGTTTTGTCAGGGCAGGAAAATCCTTAGGATTACATTTCAGATTGGAGAGATGCAAATCACAGTTACATATTTACAATGTCACAGTTACATATTTACAATGAGACACCTTATAACAGGGATGTTATTTGACAGATTGCCACACTCAGGTCAGGAGAATGTCTGAATGAAAAATAAGACAGGGACCAGGTGACCTTAGGAGGTCCATTCCAACCTCAATTATACTATGACYTATGATATTATTTTAGGGGACAAACAGCTAAGTTAAGTGACTGCAGCATGAAACCAAAGAGTGAAGCTTTTCCTTGCATATCTTTTTTCCTTTATGTGACTCCCATTATTTTCTTCACTTTCTTCTTCTACTTCCCTGGAGAGTAATCATGCAGGTTTGCTTAAGTGGGATTTCTAAGGTATAGGAGTTCTATGGGAAATGGGACTGTCATGAAAAGTTAGGTAACATCCTGTTTCCCTCAGCTGCTCTGAAACTCTCAGGGTGACCTAAAGATTTTCCACCTTCAGCAGTCAAGAACCAAGAAGAGATCCAGGTTCTCAGATGCTCATTTCTGCTGCCCATGCCAATCTTTGGGGCAGCACTGGCACCCCCATTTCAGGGAGCAGCACAGGTTCTCWGCACTGTGGATGGCTCTGTGCCTCTCTCTCCGAGGTGACACCTCAGCTGCCACACCTGTGCTCAGATCAGACTGTAAATCTCAGCCACACAGACCACAGCAGAAAAGGAAGTTTCCCAAAGTACAGTCATGGTACAAAGTCACATCCTGGAGTGTTTCCAGAGAGTCCATAAACAAGGATAGTGTTATGGTCCTTTTCATCTAAGGTGTTAAACACCAACATAAAAAACAACCTGCTTCTAAAGCAGATTGATTTGTTTTCAGGCTGATCTCAGGCCATTAAATGGAAAAGTCTAACATTTTAGAATCACTAAAATTTCAACCCTGCCACTGAGTTTCTGCCTACCCTGAAAGCACCAAAGAGGTTTTTTTTCAGGGAACCCCTCCAGCAATGGCATTTCTTTTTTTACATTATGTGTAAAGTGACCTGCTGGTCTGCAGAGGCTCTTCCACACTCACAATTTGTGTGCCACTCTCTGTCCCCACACCCCAGGTGGCGAGCAGTCTGGCAGTAAGGCTGGTGCCACTACTTCTCTCCTTTATCCAGTTATTTCAGCCTGTCTCTGCACCAGAAGAAACCTGGCTTTTCACTCTCCAGACCAAAACAGGAACCTGATACCATGAGTCAGCTCTAGGAGAGTTCTTGACTMACCAGATTGTTGTTTCCTTTTCCTATATAAGAAGAGATGATATAAGAGAAATCCATCCTAACCATCATGGTCCTTAATTGAATTAGGGGAGTCCAGATGCTGCCATGGKGAAGAATGGCTCTAGATAAAGTGTAACTCTTCCAGAAGAAGACTGTAATTTTTACATTTTTGGAGATGAAAAATGACCCTCAAGCTCTGCTCGAAACCAAACAAAGGCTGAATTTGAAGCTCCCCATCCACAAAGAGGTAGCTTGGCCTAGGCAAAAAAAAAACCCCACAGCTTACATTTCTCTTACTTCTGGAAGCTACTTTGAAAGATTAGGTTGAAGCCTAAGCTTCCTTTTACTGCCTTTACCCAGCAGGTAGCTGAGCATGCAGCATAGACCCCTGTCTATTCCTGTTCAGAGAGCAAGGGTGTGAACTGGCCTTCCACTCCCACATGAAAAACAGAAACACTAGCAATTTTCTGACTCATGGATGTTGAGAAGGAAGTGATGTGACCCTACARTACAATAATGAAGATCACATAAGTATCCAGAGGATAAGGAAATTTCTTGGTTTTCACTTTATAAGACCTAGGTGATGTWCCCTGGTTAGATACTCACCTAGTACACATCCAGACTACTTTAAAGCAACACAAATCTTAATTTATTATGCATTAGGATATCTGTGCTACCCCGCAAGCAAATACTGTTGTGTAAAAGAAAGGAAAGTGTCAAAAAGTAGTTTTCCAACAACATTTTGTAAATGTTGCTACAGCATTAGACAAACATGGATTAATCTAAATAGTAAAAATTTCAGTTCAAATTAACAAATGTGAATTTTCTATTTAGTTGGTCCAATCAGTACCTAAAGTGTAGCAAGATCCCTTTTGCTAGAACTGGATTTTCTGTAACACTATTTTTGCCACAAAAAATTCCAGGGCAGTCTGATATAAACTAGGAAAACTCTAACTCAGTAGTGATGGCTCAGACAGCTTAGTAAAAATCTCAACAATATTACCCTCTTTCCAGGTATGTTTCTGGCATAAATCTGAGAATACTCTTGTCATTTTGGAAGAAATGAGCCACAACAGAAATTCCATTCACAGATTGACTGTTGCAAAACTTTCTTTTGCTGTGTGAGTCACACTAGGAAAATTTCAATAATAACAACAACRATAATAACAATAATAATAATAAAAATAACCTAAAGACTGGTAGAARTTGCATTTTATTGCTTGCAGCAGCTGTTGTAGGAAGCAAGATAGTCTGGAAGGGAAACATATCATCAAAAATAACATTAACAGCTTTTTCTGGACTGCTCTTTTCCACATGCCACAGAGCTAAATGACACTTGCTAAATATTAGACAAGGAAAAAAATTGAAGTTGTTGAGTTTTCTAGGCAGTCAGCASACCATTTGCTTTACAGCAATTTTGGCATGTAACTATCTAATAAACACAGGTAAAAAACTCCATTATCCTACTGTAATCAGAGCTTAGATTGCATTAAGTTTATGGCACTAGAAAAATATCTTACAGGATTTTGCTCTGARCATGAGAAGTTCTGTCAGAACAGATGGTCAGAGATAGTAAAAGATACACAAGGAGATTATAAAATAACAATACTACTGACTTTAATGGACTTTAAACTCCTGGCTTCTGCAGATGCCACCTTTCTTCTATGCTGCAAAATCTATCTATCTATTTACAGTCCATCTTGTATAATGTAAGCAATTCCACAATGTCCAGTAACACTGCTCAAAATGGCAAAGCCTTTGAAAAAAACTTATCAAGTGTGACCGTCCTGTGTAGCTGGCTTTTAGTTATGCTAAAGTGGCACTTAGAGCTGTATCTGCAATTCAAAATGTCTACACATAATGTGATTACAGCCTCTGCAGAAAAAGAAGAGGAATGCCAAAAAAAAATCAGATATGAAAAAGAAAAGATTCCATTCTGACCTGCTACTGGAGGTGCCAAACTGTGAGCTGAGACTCGTTCTCTCTCAGCTGATTAAGGTGCAGAGGTCTGGCAGCTCTCAACAAGAGACAGCCACAGTAGATAATTATTGAACACTGATGTCAAACAAGCAGAAGTGGCATTGTTGTGCTCTTATTGGAGAAATTCTACATGTAACTCATATAGCCCAAAGSTCAATTATGAATCATTCTCCCACAGATTTCAAAAGCAATATTAAAAACAATGCAAGTTCTGAACCTTAATGAGACAAATAAAATCACTGGCAGAATGGAAACTGGATGAATTCTGTTTTCATGTAATGCCTTCTTCCATGATCATCTTTCCTTTGCAAAGGTGGTTATTAGTAATTTAGAGATGAAAATATGTTAATACAACAAAGATATGTTATCAGCAAAACTGGTAAACAGGAGGTATGTATGTAAGAAATTTTTTACAGACTTTGCTCCAGAAAGATTACACTAGCAGAAAATATCCATACATTACTCATAGCATTAATATGTAGCACATCATTTGTATGTATTACAGCATATATTTTGGAAAGATGCCCAGTCTTCATGTCAAGTATTCAGGAGCCTACCACAGAGCACCACAGAGGTCTTAGTGATTGATAACACCTCTGTTCTAC
This sequence comes from Cardinalis cardinalis, assembly GCA_014549065.1. Classification (NCBI taxonomy): domain Eukaryota; kingdom Metazoa; phylum Chordata; class Aves; order Passeriformes; family Cardinalidae; genus Cardinalis; species Cardinalis cardinalis. The sequence continues at coordinate 1,144,153 of JACDOX010000049.1, forward strand.
ACAAATGTTTCTACTGTAAGTTTTTTGGTTATAAATCTTCAAAGTACCAGAGAGCYACTTTGTCTTATCACCTGTAAGTAAATGTTTTTGAAATGGATGGGTCAAGCTGTTTCTCTTTGTAAGGACTTTGTCTACACTCCATATACTATTTAGATATTTTCAGATTGCAGYCAGGCTGAACAGGGCTCCTTTCACCTAACGTGGTTATTTAAAAAGTAGCATCTTACACATGTCACGTCTGTGTTCAGCATCAGAAATTCACCTCACCAATAGACAAGGGTGTGAATCCCTCCATTGAGATAYTGCTCCATCCAGTGACTGCAGAAGRAGCCTGGGCAACAGATTTGGAGTAGACATCAAATGTTTTGATCAAGATAGGGCCTTTAAGTGGYAACAGTAATCCAGTGGCAGCTAAAATATAGGCTGGTAGCTCATCTCCCAGCCCTGCCCAGAGGAGCAGACATTATTTCCCACAGAGATCATGGCTGGCCCTCATTTCCTAATGGCTTGTTCTGGCAGGAACACTTGTACCCAGCCTTAGATAAAAGAYTGAGGCTGACAGAGAAGAAAAAACTGCAAAAGCCAGACTGCTCACATAGCATTTGTGAGGCAGCAAAGTTAATTGCTGTGTAATTACCACCCAAGTAAATTGTTTAATGTGGTAAAATGTGACCAGGGTTGTTACTTCTGCTGCAAGCAGTGGCTCATGATGCCATCTGCAACCCATCAACAGATCACATAGTGAATATGCTGCAGATGTAAAGCAAACCCTTGACATCTCCAAGCATGTTGTTAAAAACCCCCATCAAGCCAAAACGAACATTTCTGTTGTTTCAGATGTCACTGTGGCTATTTACACAGGGCTCGATGGTGCCGCACTTGCTCACGTTGATGAGGGAAGAATATGGTTAGTTAAGAGAAGAGCAGGTTGGCAATGGCTTCTGAGGTTAGAAAAAAAAAATAAAAGGGGCATAAAAGACACATCAGTGTTCAACCATAATTGGAAATCCAGCTATGTCATGTGGAGAGGGGAGCGATGAGGGGGAAAGGAATGTGGTCTGTCATGAAAGCGGCTTTCTGGCAATTTACTGCGGGATCCTGAGCTGCTCCTGGAAACAGCGGGCAACTGCTGGGTCAGCTACTGACTCCTTCTGGGTGCAGTGTGCTCAGTGCTCGGTGCCAGGGGGGAGAGTGCCAGCCCACTCCTAACCACACCAGGCACCAGCACTCTGTAAATCTGTAAAGCTGAACTAATGCACTGAGAACAGRGTGAAATCCAAGTGCATGGAGATCTGATGCAAACTGCTCATGGACCTGCAGCATCTTTTGCAGGGCATTGTCAGGAGACCCAGGGCKCCCTGGGAATGAAAAGGTTTGGGCACAGGCTGCTGCTATTAGCATCATGGGACTTGCACTATCTGKAAGGAGAACCTTTATATCTTATTTTACCAGTATTATTTCATTACTTGCTACTTCCAGTTCAAAAGGTCATTGTAAAAAAATAAATAAATATTGTGACACTTTGAATCTGTGCTTTAAAACACTGACCTATTTCCTGTTGCTGCACTTCTTGTCCCCACASCACATATCACTTGTCCTTTATAAGTGCTTTGATTTGTTTTAAAGTTTTTCTATATATATTTTTTTTTCTCCTTAATGAGAACATTTTGGAAATAGATAAAGGAACCAGGTACCACCAAATTTCTTTCTATTTGAGCTCCTTGGTGCCTGAGGTGCCTTTGAAAATGTCTCCCATGATCCACAGTGACCCAGACACTCAGCAAATTTCATCCAAAGCAGAAAATTGAGCCCTACAAAATGCTGTTCTTCCCACTGAAGGGTATCCAGGATTATCAGGACACATTACTTCATGAGAGAGAAATTTTTCCCAGCTTCACTGATYGTGACACTTTGAGTCATCTCTTATGTCAGTGGCTGGAGCCTGGTTTTGCTTCTTTGGTTACTTTTCACAGAAATGTAGAGAGATGAAGGAAAAAGAAAACAACCTGCAAAGCAATTTTATTTTATTTTGTTTTGATTTAAACCCAGGTAACAGCACTGCCCTAATACCACTTCTATGTATCTGATGTGTCTGCTGAGCTGCTTAGAGAATACCTATTTGTGTAAAATCTGGAAGCTGCTCAAGTTTATGTCCTTGACTCTTATGCATTAAGAAGAGGCAGGTATGTGTATAGACATCACTATTGACACACACACTTTTTGAAAAAGTAATATGTACATTTAACTCCTAAAAAATTACCCACAGAAGCGTCTTGGTCTTATAAAAAATGAGACTCATTTTGACTTAACGAAGCTAAGTTCTTCCTTCAGGTGAATATACACTTTGGTATGAAGGGATAAACTTGTTTATATTTTGGGGAAGAAAAACAGCTTCTGAATTTGATTTTGAAGCTGTTTCCTTCCTGTCATGGAACAGTTTGTTTGGAGCAAGAACTTGTGTGCACAGAGCTGCACCATTTTGCAACGTGAAAGAATTTATCTGARAGACTCATCCACAGCTACCTTCAACCCAGGGGAATATAAAAATTTGAATTGGAGCAAGAATCTTGCAATGAAATCAATTGCCACAGTTAAGCTGATTACAGCAGCTGAAGAGCTATTGTCACAGATTTGAAGGATGTCTRCAGACTGAGCAATATTGCATAGTTATAACACAGACCCTCAGTCCTCAGGTCTCTACATTTAATTTTCATGTACAACATGGAGTGGCAATGTTTAACATATGCTAAAAACAACTCAGCCATGCACGTTCTTAAATTTTTTTCCTGATGTTTCCAATTGCAAATATATTTTTATTGGAAAAGTAATTTTTTAACATACAACAAAGTACAGCAGATTTTSCTGGTATTATCATGGGAGCAAAGCAGTGCCTTAATAATGTTTACTATTACTAAAGAAACTGTTGTAGAGATGAAGTCACTGCTACTCAGTGACATCTTCCTTTGCAGAGGGTTTCAGGAACCAGCTCTTTAGAATTCCATGCACCAGGTAAAGGCTAACCCTGGCCACATTTGAATCATGAAAGATCCACTTCAAGGCCCCAAAACATTTGCTTCTTTATGACTGGTTTTATCAGTAGCAAGATGTGGTATTTTGTCATCACTTTTATACTRTCAACTCATCAAACTCTCTCTTTTATTGTTTTTATGATTCTTTCCTAATAGGTTGAAGAAGATGGTGCAGGAATCCAGCACACAAAACCCCTTCATTGGCCCTGCACATCTGTCCCTGTCCTAGGGAGCAAATACAGTGATCACACAGCTGTAGGAAACCAGCCTGGAAAATCCCCAAGTTTCACTATTCTTAACATTTAACTAGATTCTTAATAATCATCATCTGGAAATTATGTATTTTGATGGAAGCTGGTTTAATAAAATTATTTTCAGTGGGAAAGTGTGTTACACAGTAAATGTTCCTCCAGTTGAAAGTTGTGCAAGAAAAGGCAGACATAGCAAGGAGGTGGGCAGATGGTTATTTCACAGCAGAAAACTGTTGAACTTTAATGTGAGAATAAATAATGCTTTGCTATTATTTCTAAATCAAACAATTCTGCAGTGTTATATTCTGCCAGTGATAGTTAGTCTTTTTATACTGAGTGAAGACCAAAATGAAATACAGACATTTCACACTTCCGTGTAGACTGTAAATTCTATTTTCTGACTAGGTCTAAATACAACTACCGAAATAAACAAATTCAAATGTGGATTTTTATTTTTTTTAAATATTGAAAATATATTGGCTTTGCCTAGAGTGTAAATCAATAAATGGTATAAATAAAGCTTAAGGTAAAACAGAGGACCACAAGAATAAATAAAGACAGATTGTTTATGGCATACTCATTTTCTTTTTTAAAAAAATGAGGAAAAATAAATCCTTCAAAGCTGAAGGCCAGTTTTGCATTTTCCTTACAAATACTTTTTCAGCATTTTTAGAGTTCACAAATCAAGGCAAGGGCATGTTCTCTTGTTATCATACTCTCTGTAGGCAAAGCATATAGTTTTACTGCAAGGSGAAAAGGGCAACGAAGTTGATCTGAAAATCTCTTACTTGAGCCTTAGTAATTTTAGACAGGTGCCCTTTGCTTAGCAATACTTTTTTCTTGAAAAACTGTATCTTAGCACAAAGGAGAAAAAATAATTCTAGACATGTGACCTTTAGAAAGCCAATGGCTTGCAAATTAATTTTACTGGAGGCTGTAGCAATTACAAAACTTGATAGTGTAGTCTGGAAATTCACCTGAACCTACCCACAGTCCACATCTCTGTCCAGGTTTCTGTAGCAATTTGTTGAGGAAATGTTGTAGATCTTAACATGTCCAAAAAATGAAATATTGTGGTGCTCTCACTGTTAAGGATAATCAAGGTCTGTGTCTTTGTGTTGCTGTTCAAAGCCTTCCAGAGTCAGGTTCACCGTACATGGAAATTCACCTTTTGCTCTGCAGCTGCCATTTCTTCCTGTTAGCAGAAGTCTCTGCTGAGGTTAAGGACGCTGCCAGCTCAGAGTGAGCACTCCTGCTCTCCAAGGGGCTTGAAATGTCTTTAATTAAACTTCTTTTTCTTTTTTTTTTTCAGATTGAGTAGTGCAAGAATGCTGTCCAAATGACAGCACCTGTCTGGGAAATGAAATCTTTTTTAAAGAGAGATAAAAAWCTCTCAGGGGAAGTTCTATCAGCAAAGATCAGGACAAGGCTTCTAATTCTGCCCAAAGAGTGGAAAACTGAAAGTAATAATCAATAACCTGGAAAAAGCCAGTTCAGATTTGTCATCAGCCCAGGAATCACAAGAGCACCAAACTCTTGAATTTTGGGTGCCTTTATCCACATGGAACTCAGAAGCTACCTCCCACTTTTTGCACACAGAACACTAAGGGATTAAGGGTCATTTTCCATATTAAATGGRGATTTGTTTTCAAAACCATGAAGCATTTTGTGCGGTAGAAGCATTCCCAGCCCAATTGCAATGCTAGCACAAATTAAAGCAAAAGAAATAAGATATGATAAAATGAAATAAAGAATTTATATAAGACAGAACAAGACAAGATACATCTTTTCTGGGAAAGAAGAGAAATCCAGTGAGCAATACTGCAATCAAAAGCCTCCAATGTCATTACCAAACTTAGTTTCAAACTTATACCAACAATAATTCAGTGYCTCCTAAGTTTAAAGTCCACCTCTTCTGCAGTCCTTTCTTTGGATCCAGGAGCCATGGACAGCACTAAACCCCACACCAGAAACTCTTCTGTATTGAGCAGGGTGTGGCACTGCAGAGCTCACCAAGCTCCTGGCAGAGCAGGTATGAGGCTGTGCTGCCTTGTGAGGCAGCTGCACGAAGCTCTCTGGGCTGTGGCTCTTCAAACCCAGCCTGGGTTTCACAGGACTCACCTCTGCTGTAGTTTCCTGGGAACCTCACGCATGAATTCTAAAACTGCCTGTATGAAACACATTAAACCCAAAATACGTGTTTTAAGAGGTATTAACATGTCATGATTTCCTCTCATTAAAACCCCTTCACAGTGTTTTTCCCAGTTATGTTAACTTTCCATGCTTTTTAAATGTCCAGGTTCTTGTAATTTCTGCTCTGCTTTAGCTTCTTAAATTATCTGCTTTTGAAGTGCCTTTTTTTCTGAGTAAATCAACCCAAAATTTAAATAAGGATTAAAAATAATTCACTGAAGAAGACAGTAGTGGCATTYTGACTCAAATGTGAGTTTATTTTCCATAATAAAATATGTCAATATTTATCCTTACTTAAAGCATAACTTTCTCATATAACRGACCCAATATTAAGGGAACTATCTATCTTAGAAATATATAAGATGCCATTTTTCATTGTCTGGAGACTGCAAAGCTAAGAGATATTGTATCTGCAGCTATATGAGCATAGCTCTTGAGACAGCTTTGATAGGGAGACACGAGATTTTTCCATTAATCATTCTTTTACTGCTACTCAGTTTCAGTCATTAACTTGTAGTGCCCAAAAGGCTTAAAGCACAGAGATTTTGGCTGCTGCCAGTGGAAAATCACCAAAAACAGCTTGGGCTTTTTAAAAGATATGTAGCAGTTTGTAGGTTTTTAAAAGCAGGATGCAGAAGGTAAATAACTCTTAAAGRTTTTGAAACTTGTGAAACTAGTTGTAAATTGTCGGTGTGAATATTGRTAAAATTATTACAGTATCCTTTAAAAAGATGCTCACATTCAAAGCCTGGCTGCTTTTCAACAGAAATGAAAACAGCAATGTGGCCTTGAATCAAAACCTTACATCTCTGAGGCTTGAAATAATGAAAGATTAAAAATTCAGCTCTCAGTCTCCATCTTAACTCTGTTCTAAACTTTGAATTAACTTTGCCTGACAAATTGAAGCTTTACGTTTACAGCTTGGCCATCCAGGGAAGGAAAGGGTCAAAGCCCTGCAAATGTCATTGCTTCATAGTTCTCAGCACATCAGGGCAGACACATAATTTTATACAACTCTCTTTCTGAATACAGTTAACCTTTTTTAAAAGGAAAAGGAAAACCTTGAATTCAAAAACTGTATTTTTCCTCATATCTTTAATCTTATTAAATTGTTTATGCATGACTATCAATGAGTTGGTACTAATCTAAACATCTAGATAACTATTATCACCTGCATCAGAGAAATTAATAATCTTCATTTGCTGCCTGCCTAACATACAGCTGATAATGGCAGTACCATTWTCTAAGGTGAAATCCAGCTCTAAGGAGTGGTGGGCAATATTTAGGTCATATAAAACAATAATTAAATATGTTGATAGCACTTTTATCTTTGAAGACTTTTGAAGGAAAGGGTAATGGTTGAAAATTATTCCCTTTTATGGGACCGGTCCTCATTCTTTGTAAGGACCAAAATAGCTTACATGGACCACATATATAAACCTGAATTTCAGTGGCTGTGAACTCTGAAACASAACCTCAATAAAAGCACAAATAGCTCCAGATGTCTTGAAATAAATCTAGATTGTCCTGCTCCTGGCTACAGTTTCAAATGGGCCAGCTTGTTGGCAGGGCCAACAGTGTATGGTGAATTTGATTTTAAGGTGAATGTTCTCCCTTTTTAACCTCAGTATTTTKTCTGGAGACCCTCCTGCTGATGGCTGTCTTGGGTAAAGATTACATTTTAATCTGGTTAGAAGTGGAGACCTCAAATGGCTGCCTCAGAATATGGAGCAAGAAACCTTTCACAGGCAGGGAGATGGCAAAAGSCAGCTTAACTTTTAGACATCTGTCTGTTTTTACAGGATCCATTGCAGCTTTAGGGTGCTTAATGAAGACATTTTTTCCAATTATATTTGATCATTTTGTAACTATAAAATTTTTTCCAGCCAGAACCAGTGTGACTCTGTGGAAATGGGCACCTATCCTGTAACAAATGGAGACACCCTCTTCCACCAGGTTCGAATTTGTCTTTCCTTCAACTGGTACACCACTGTCAGCCACAGCATTCTGWAATTCTCACCTTCATCTTTTCATGGGGATAAACATCCCTATTTGCCACCCAGTTTTCCTGAATATGCAACTATTATGCAACTATTAAGCCTTACTGCTTATCTTCCTTGGAGTCTGGACTCCATGTTCAGCAAAAATGATACTTCCAAAACTGCACAAAAGAGTGCAATTTTTGAAGGTGGATGAATTCAGACTAGTCCTATAGGTGCTTCCAGATATAAAAGAAATGTCTCTGTTACAATGGCACATAGGGTTCAYTTTCCCTCATTGTGCCAGAAAGATTTCAGCCCTCTTCACAGCTACACTGGTGCATTTAAGAAGATTTATACAAGAAGACACAACCAGACATACATTTGTGAGCATCCCATAGGTCAGCCTGACTGCCAGAGGTGGCCCATCTGCAGTACCTGGGGATCTCTGACCACAGCACAAGCTTTACATTCTCCCTTGCAGACTCCAGACTGGATGCACACAGCTCCTAAAGAGCAGATTTGCTGAGGCTTTATAAAGAGAAATCTTTAGCCCCATGTGGCACAGTGTATGCCAGGTGTCACATGCAGGARGGGAAGCTGTGGTGGCTGTTTGGCACTGCCCTTCAGAGCCAGGCAAAGGGGGCCCTGAGTGACAGCTCTGCTTCTCCCAGCACCTGATTCCAACATGGGGAGCAGCAYAGCAGAGCAGCACACACCAGCTGATACCACTCAAATCAGAGTGGCCCTCACATTTTTGTGGTCTTGCTCTATTACTGACAGTGAGAGGATGTGGAGGATCAGAGGAGGTTGCACAGGTTTCATCCCAAGCCCCAGATGTGGAATGTGGGAAGTTCACACTGTACACACATGTCCACTGCAGTTCTGTGGCCATGCAGGTCTCACTGAAAACAGCAACCTGTCCTCTTCCTTGTTCTGTGGTTCCTTCCATGCAAATCTATCAACACTTTCTGTCTTTCTTAATCCTTCACCAATGTTGCACATTGACCCCCCTCAATTAACTAATCTTACTTCTGAAGCTCCAAATTTTAACCATTTTTACCATCCTGGCAGCAAGCATAGGCAGTGCCATAATACTCAGGGATAAATTATTATTATTCACAATACATTATTAGCAGCATATGCAGTATATAAGCAGCACAAAATTCTTATTTAAACACATAAAGTTACACCAGACCAAAGAATGGTGGGATCAGTCCAGGATCATGGGAGGAGGAGGGTGACATTCCTGGGAGGAAGGCAGATTTTCACAAGTGGGAAATGATATCCAGGATAGACATGCAGTTCTTATTTTGCCAGCACTGTCTGGACAACCTGAGAGCAGTCAGGACAGCACTGCCTCTGTAGACTGTATCATCTTCCCTTCAATATAAAACAAAAAGCAGTGACCTCAGGTCCACTTAGACCTTACCTTCAGGTGGAAGAAGTGTCATCTTGCCTGGGAATATCASTCAGAAAATTTCCTGGGCAGTTGTTTCACTTAAAAAGTTTCCTTCTAAGACAAAAACCAAGTGAGATCTTTTTAGAAGACATAGCCATTACAAAGGTTAAATGAGGGGAGGAAAGCAAAGGTTTAATAAAGATGTTAAAACATGAACCCTTCTGACCCATTTGCTTTCCCCCTTGCAGTTGGTGATGTTTCACTTTGGTTGCTTTGCTGTTATGAGCAGGATGGCTCAGCTCAAATGAAGAGTTGTCAGATCTGGCTTGGAAATCAGGCATATGGCTAAAAAAGGCATTGTCATCATGCTGGAGAACTGTCTCAGGGAGGCATTRCCTCAGTGACCAAGCTCTAGAAAGCATTAGACAAGGGAACTGGTCTGCATAAAGGAATACAGGCTTTAAAGAAAGTCAATCCTCAGCCCTTTCCATTCTAAAATGACATGTTMATTTAACTCCAGGAGAGATGTGGCATAATGAGCTGGTCAGAGAAACTTCACCTCTGAAAGCAGGTAATTTTGGCACTGGGTAGTGAAGACAGTGTCTCTCTTTTCTCGTCTTTTCAGCTAAAAACATTAGAAAGGTAAAAGATCCCAGATCAGGTTAATGCCCTGTGTGGATTCTGCCATTGGAAATGGGCCTAAAACCTAACAGTGTTGGGGACAATCTGAGTTCCTAATACAGAGGGGTTGTCACTTACCCCTTTTATTGAGTAGTGACCTCTGAGAGAGACCTCAGCTGGTTTCACTTGAGCTGAACATTTCTGATATTCATCGTTTCTGCTCCCCTCAACGGCAGATCACCAGACCCTCTGATAAATAAGGCAAACCCTCCCTGGCCATGGGTTAGCACTGGGCATACTTCCTTGGTAAGGAGTAAGAAAGCTTCCACAGTGTGTGGATGGCTCTGTGCAGAGGCTCAGCCCTTTAGCTGGTGGGTGGTGTTGAGGTACCAGGGTGCACAGATCTTCCAGTGGGGTACCATGGCTTTAAGTGCAGTGTGATGTGTGGTGACCTCCATCATGACTGACTTCTCCTCCCAGCAGTGTTTAAAGAGGTATCCACAATAACAGACAGAAACAGCTACATACAGAACTTGGTAATGCTTGATGATCTGCAGGATAACTCCTATTTGTAAAGCCTGAGGGAGCTGGTTGTCTCTGAGGCCAGGGCAGCAGGGGCCAGCTTGCTATCCAGTATGTCCCAGTTTGCTATCCAGCCAGATAACTGGGGTAGGAAGGAGAGTCCCCACCTTAAAAAGAGAAAACCCAGCACTGAGTAGGTGTATCCTGCCCCAAAATGAGGCAAGGGTTTCCTGATCCCACCTCTTAAACAGTCAGGGGAACAGAGGCTGTGTTTGCTCACAGGAGCAATAACACCCACTTGTGTTGGGCTCTGRCATCTCTGAACAAGGCAAAGAGGAGAGGAACTCTGCTCTGAGTGCTCCCAGCCACCCACTCAGGAGAGCTCCCTCACAGCCCTCCACAGTGCTGGCCCTCTGGCCTCCCACCATTAATCCAAGTAAAACYTTTGTAAATATCTTTTGGCACACAGCTTTGCAGACAAGCAAATCTGAGCACATTTGTAAAGTAATTAACTTCCTTACAAATTGCTTAGATTTGCTTCTCTAATCATAAAAAGCCACACAATACAAATAGCACTGGCTTTCTCATTACAGAAATGACCCTGTTGCTATCCACAGTTGTCATTCTGCTAGGCAAGGATAGAACAATTAGAATTTAGAGCCATAATCATCATTCTTCATCCACCCCTCTCAAAAGTAAATTTCTTGGGACAGATCCCAGGGTGCAGGGGGACTGCTGTAAAACTGAAGCAATGTCATTGTGTTCAAAGAGCGATCAGAAATCTCTCTGCTGACTTCACAAACAGTTGACATTTCTTTATTAATAGCTCTCACAGACCAATAGTTTGTCATCAGACTTGACTGTCAATTACTGCAGAAATCCAGCAAAGGGTATCTCCAGCTTGAAGGAATCACAAAAAAAATACCCAGGTAAAGCAATGGCTTACCAAAGGCAAAATACAGTGCGTATGGCTTGATGGAACGGAAATGCAAATAACTATCTGGTTAAAATGAAATTAAGAAAACTTGAAACTAGATTTTTAATCTTTCTTCTGATTGCCTCTCATAAGGGTTGTTATTACAACACTTCACTTAAGAGTCTTATCTTTCTAGTAAATGTTTGAAGTAAAGACTCAAAGTTTTGCATTCATGTGCTGGTTGCCTAGTAAAAAGCAGAATTAATGAAATGTGATCTCCATGTGATTGCTGGTGGGTCAATTTTTGCCATGCTTATTTCAGAGGAATACAGCTTATCTGCTTTCACTGAGCCTTGAGTTACATTAAGCTAATAAAACCTTTGGTTCCTCTTCACACAGACTTAAAAGAAAGAATCCTGTTTGTGTTGTGCTCCTTGTACCTTTCTTCAGCTTCAGATCCATGCTCTGTCTGTCAAAAAAATTATCTTTGGTATAAAAAGACAGTGCAACATGTATGATTTAAACTGCATGACCATGGCAGAATAATATTCTTAAACTGAATTTTACACTCTGAGCTGTTCTCATCACGGGGTCATTTCCAGTTTGCAACATGTAGAAATACACTGTTGAAACTGTTKTGTTACTAACCACACACATCTTTTCAAAACCTGGCTTCTCTTGACTCTGAATTTGGGGAATAATGCCATGGAGTCCAGGCTTCCTGAATCCTACAGCTGGAGCCAGGCTTCTCTCCTCTCTGCACTTCCATCAAGCTTTATTTAAATTCCACCTAAGAAACCAAGATCTGAAAAGCAATGGGTTCTGCAGAATTTCATGGTGACCAGAGGGATAGAGGAGTGTTATTGGACAGATAAATAAAAAACTGAATAGTCAACATATTAGCTACTCTATATTCTGCAGAATAGTGCCACTGGGTCCTGGCCAGTACAGGCAGAGTTCAAGATAATAACATTTCACAGAGTGTGAACCAGTTGTAAAAGTAGAAAGTCTACTAAACGTTACTACTGGATATAGGATACCCATAAATTTATAGATTAAATCAATAAAAACCTTTAAAAATCAAGTAGAACATTGTCACCAGTTATAGCAGACCAGATGTTCAGGCAAACAGACATAAAAACAGCATCACAAAGATTTTCAGAATTATAGCAAGAGTGTATTGTATCAAAGTTATGTGTAAAAATACATGTACTTACTGAAAACAGTAAGTGAAAGCTGAGCCACCAAGTATATACCAAGATTTAAGCAAACATCTCCTGCATTTACTGATATGGTTCTAGAGCAAATGGTTCTGGTGAAGAAGCAGACAATGTTTCAGGTAAATATTCAGCCTTGAGTCTAATCTCTATCTCACCTCAAAGGCAGAGTGAGATAAAAATGTTAGGTAGGAAATGGCTTTGGTTTATGTACAGTTCACCCTATTTCATGTGACTTATCTGGTAATGAATGAAACCAAAGGATCTGAAGAAAAATTGGTGGCCAAACCTCCTCTCACACCTCTGGAGATGTTCAGATTGCAGYGTTAACTAGATTTCATCTGAATTTTGAAAAAAAAGAAATCATAAATAATGAGGAGAATGGAATTGTTATCCCTTACAATCATTCCTGCCAGATTTACCATTAGTGCACGCACGTACTTAACTATGATAAGAGTCCTTTTGAAATGTACTGATTGTAGCCTCTGAGAGCTAAATCTCAGTGCCCAGCACTGTAATTAACTCAAGATTTATTCATTTATCAAGACTCCTGAAACAAGCATGTCTAATTGCCTTTCTTTATTAATACATTCAAGAATGTTTAACATTTTACTGCCACTTAAACAAGAGTTCTAATAAGATACTGTATCAATTAATGGTCCTGTTAAAAGTCAACTGGTATTTTTACAATAGCAGCAGAACTCCTTGTTACACATTAAACACCATGAAGCAATCATAAGGTCTGTGGGTTTGTTTGGAAAGGTACATTGCAATGATACACTGCCAAGAYTTTAACAAGCGTCTCCCACAAGACATTCCTTCCTTAAGAGGATAGTAAAAGGCTCTTAGTTTTGGACTTGCCCAGAAAAGGAGAATGAAGGAACAGGAATTCCACTAGTGTGTTTGTCCTTTAAAAGCAATATGCTTTTCCCCAGCCCTAAGCATGTGAAGTACTACACTGCACTGCCTTTGTTTGGTTCTTGAAATGTGTTGGCCTTACAGACTGCATTTAGTTTTTTGTTTGGGTTTGTTTCGGGAGCTTTTTGGAGATCATCATTTGGARCCAATCTGAGACTGACTAGTATATGTCCCCACCCCTATGTTTTGTGTTCAGGGAATTCCTCACCTCTGGGAGTGTGTTGCAATCCACATCTGGGTGAAGGCTGGTGCTGAAAACTCCTGGCAACCCCTTCCTTGCTGGACAGAGCAGGACTTGAGAGCTCTCCTGCACTAAAGTGGTCCTGTTTGGGAACTACAGCCCAAAGGCACAAACAGAGCCTCCCAGAATGGCTTTTAACAAGGCATACAGCAAATTTTTCTAGAGGTGGACTGGTCTTCATCCAACTTCTATTAGGATGCTTTTTTTCAAAGCATAAGGCCTGGTGATGATATGGATATAATTAAATAGTTGACTACAGTGTCAGTTAAAACAATGGCCTGTGATGTGAGCAACACACCACAAATGCTCTGCATTGTTTTACAGTGGCAATTTTCAGGACATCTTCAAAGAAACCAAATTGAATGATGCATGATGATTTAGCAATCAAACTCAGTTACTTACTTCAATATTGGCCAATAAAATCATGCTTTTACTTACTGAAAGAATCACTATAAACTTTATATGTTAGATGCATAAGCCAATTGAAGTATTTTTATTTCCTTTGTGAATCATAGAATCATAAATTTCCAGAAGCCACTGAACAGRGAAGAGCTGAAAACAATTAAGTGGGAAAATACTTGCTCACTCAGGCATAGTGGGTAGAGTATTCAAACACAACCAGACACCAGGAGCTACCATTTTGGAGGCCACAAGTCTCTATAGATTTATTTACTGGAAAAGAAATCTATAACCCTGGAAGATCCAGACCCTCTCTTTTCCTTTTTCTTTCTGGTTTCTAGGCAGCCTCATTTCACAAGGCAATAGCAGAGATAAGATAGCAGATAGCAAAAGAGGGAAGTCCTGAGAGGTTCTTCATAAATTTTTACTCCTGGTATTGTGGAACACACAGGGCACACCCCATCCTTCAGCAGGGCCAAGAAGAAGGCAGCATTCACAGTCAAGTATCCACCAGGGAAAATGACCCTTGGAAGTGTGCAGTAATCAAAGTGTGTGTATCCATACACTTACCTGTCCCTACCTGCAGTACTGAATAAAAAGACCAAGAGTGGCTCCAAGAGCAAAATTTTCTGTGAAAACGACTTGATGAAGAGTCAGTTTGATCCTGTAGAGATGTTTAGGGTTCACAGTTTGGTCCTGTAGAGTTCTTTAGGGTTCAGCCACCTACAATGTCATTGGGCTTTGCATCTCTGTTTCATTCCTGTGTCACTCTAGTGATAATGCCAGCCCGAGAGAAACAGTCTTCTTCTCAGGAGGGTTTGATATGGCCTGCTTGGGCACCCTTCAGGAATCTGACATGAGGTCCTCAGAGGGCATGTCCATCCTTCAGGAGCAGATCAGAGCAGGAAGGAGACAGTTAAACCAGCRCTGGATCACAAAGAGTGCAGTCACACTCAGGCTTATGCACCTTCCTTGATAAATTTGCTCCAGTGGATATTATGCTAAACAGATGATTCCACCACATGAACCAGATCATTTACTGAATTGAGCCTYGCAAATACTCAAGAGAAACAGAAYACTTTCATTTGTTTTGTGGTCCAAGAATGTAAAAAWGAAGAGTTTCAATCTTCACACCAATGATCCTATGGAACCCACAAGTGCTCCTTGCCACAGTGACAGGTTTTGTATTCAGGGAGCYACTTGCAGTGGGATTCTGTTGCCCTTTCAAAACAAAGACTGCATAATTGCTGGAAACAAACTGCTTGGCTTGGAGGGAATGACTTGTGATATTTTAAAAGCCATTAAAGAATACTTAGCAACCCCATTATCATCTAATTATGACATGGTAACCAGTGGAAGGAACTGACTGCCTAAAATACTGCCTGCTTCTTCTATCTATCTTAGCTGGTCTAAGAAATTATTTTACCCCTCACTATTAAATGTGCTGCGCACATCCCTCATACCCATCCATAACAGTCAACTCCTCAGTGCCATAAATGAGGCAACAGCAGTTCCCTGGGGTATTTTCTGAGGAAAGAAATAAAGTGCTCAATGCAATATCATCATGCTTCCCTAATTGGCTCCATCACTGGTTTTGGACACCTGTACAATGGGGTTTTTTTGGCTCTTTGTTTGTTTGTTTTCAGACTATTAATTCCAAAGAAATAGTGTTAGCCAATAGCACTGAACAGGGTTTTAGATTATTTGGGTTTAGTTCCATCAAGGTCATACCTGGGTCTCTGGAACCAAGGTTTAATCCCTCAAATCTCCATTGATAAGTAAGGGATAATCATTTCTCTGTCTGTCTGGTCTGCTTGGATTAATAGCCTGCAGGATGTTAATTCCGAATTCTTCCCTGGCAAAGGCAGCTTCTGCATGGAAGCTGAAAGTACAATTAACATACACATAATTATTAACACAAGAAACTTTTTGCCCCTAGAGAAAGCCCTTTAAAGTCATCATTTCAATTTCACCTTTTTCAAATGTCTTTCATTGACAACTAAAACAATTGAAAAATAAACTTCGTAACAACTAGTTTTGGCAGGAACATTTAGATGCAACCATCAATGAACAGGGGAATGAGTGCAAGGGGGATTTKAACATTGTATCTGCTACATTTTTTACTGTCCTTTGGCTTCAGTGCCTTTAGAATTGAGGTCATAACATCTCCCTTCCCCATTTGGACCACAGACTTTTCAGTGTTCTCTTCTGACATCTCCCTGCCAGCTAATGGAGTTTTCAGGTGAGCACACAGGTTGTCAACACGGTGAAAAGGAAAAGAGTGGTCTAAGAAACCAGCCCTGAGTGACAAGCTGCTGAGTCAGCCAGCAGCAGAAGGAAGAGGTTTACATTCTGTCTACATGGCATTATCAACCTACTTCAAAGTTATTACAACTCTAAATCCTATAAAAAATTAAAGGGTATTTTAAAGGTTTGGGCTTTAGGGTAGGGATTTATCGGCTTTCAGCTTGTTAATACTCAAATTTTCCTTGCAAACTCAGACTGGAATTTTTAATGTAGGTATATATACAACTTCATTTTGTCACAGAAATTTGAAATTTCTAAAAAACATTTTAACATTTTGAGATTATAATATTAAAAAATGCTGAATTAAAAAATGTTTTCCACTCCTCAAGGAATTCCTAAGCATTCTTACTGTCTGTGTCTCAGCTGTAGACTCAAATACACAAGACATTAGCAAGCACAGTATTTTGGTTTCAATGAACTTCACCCTTGCCACTTAACAAAATAAGAGAAAGCTTTTTGATGTCTCTCAGGCAGGAGCATTTAGCACAATCCCAAGGAAGGAAGTAGGTTTTAGTTCTCCTTCCCAGAGTCCCTGTGATATGAAATCGCTTCCTCTGGTGATACCACAAACTGAATGTCCCCAGATAGGGGCAAACCTCAGAATTACAGGGAGCATCTCCAACCCTGCCCACTTGTTCTTTACATAGCCATTTCTGAACCAGCAATGTTGGAGCAGCTGGATCAGAATACCCAGATCAGGACAACTTGTACTCATTTTATTGCTGCCCAGCACAAACACAGAATTTTGTGGTAAGGAGAGCACCTGCTTTTGGTTCACAGAGACCTTAATCCTGTGTATGATGATGGCTCCTCCTCTGGGTGTCAGAGGGAAGAAAAGCAAGGGCTGATGCCAATGGCACAATTACTGTCTCATAGGGGTTGGGATGGTCCTGAATCCAAAATGAGCGAAAACATTCYTCAGTCTTCCTAATATCAATGTTCTGAGCATCAGCCATTCCACCCATTCCAAAAGTATTCTGGTAACTGGGAAGCAGCTCACACCAATGCTGAGGCATGGCTTACTAGCTGTATGAATATATCACTACTAAAAACAAGTYCATGATGAGCAAACTTTGGGAGTCACTGGAACCCATTGGAAGCATCACTGAGTCAGTAAAAACTTTGGAATTAGTTCAATGTCATAAAAAATGGCTAAATGTCACTAAGTTCCCCATGTTATTGCTTTGTAAGATTTATCTGAGTATCACAGAATGGTTTGGGTTGGAAGGGACCTTGAAGATTATCTGTTTCCAAACTCCCTGTCACAGACAGGGACACCTTGCACACCAGGTTGCTCAGAGCCCCAACCAACCTGTCCTTGAGCACCTCCAAGGATCAAACATCAAACTTCATTCAACAAAATTTATGCCTCAGAAGTGTTTAGAAACACAAATAAGTGAACTGATGACTGTTAATGGATCCACCACAGCAAACAAGGTATGAGCTGGGGAAGTGTGAGGAGCTCAGAGGCACCCAGGATGTCCACAGGGGGCTGACAGGTCTGATGCAGGAACTCCAGCAGACCGTGGTCTGCAGTATGCCCAGGGATGTGTGAAATGGTGCTAACTCTCCAACTGAGAGACAACTATGTGTTGATAGACTTTCTTGTGTGATGCATTCCACATAATGAGAAAGYCTATCTTCCTAGAAAGGCTTATAATCAAAACAGCCACATGAGGGTTAACGGGAAAGAAATTTTCATCCTGTTTCTATGTAAATAGCAGAAAGAGACAGTGATTTACTTAGAATCACTGAGGAAGTCTATGGTTCATAGGCCAGTCTCATTCTGGTTCATCAATCAAAGACCACATTCCCATAGCCCCCATCTGTGAGCACAGACACACCATCATAGGGCACACTGTCTGAAAATGGGGTACAGGGTTCCCCAAGTATTCCCCAAGTGCAGTATTAGGACTACAGATTTACAAGGGTGTGCACAAGACAGAGYCCCGTCTGGGTCATCCAAATTTTGCCAGAGAGAAGTTATGTCGGGAAAGTAACTGAGATGAAGGAAACAAAAATATTGTTTTAAGTATTCCTGGATTCCCTCCAGGATCTGTGTTAAGCACTGCTGGCTAAACATGAGAATTTTATTCTTCTCCTCCCTATTCTTTTCAAAAAGTGATGCTCCTATGCTGATTTTAGGACAGTGCAATAACTGTGTTGTGCCAGGAGTCAGAACGTTCTGACTCTGCCTGTAACACAGCCTCCCACTGGACAGCATCATTTCTGTGTGGTTAACATGGACACAGAAATGCTCTGCTTCCAGAGCCAAAGAGACACAACCAGATCATTAATTATTTCCATACCTTCAAAAGCTTCAGAGAGAAGTAAATTGTCATGAAAGTTCATGCCAGGACTTGGACCTCACACAGCAGAAAACTYTTGGTTTCTTGGGAGCCCTTCCCTCAGGTCTCTCAAGCTCCTTTCATGGACATGGCAATTAGGGCCCTGCAGACAGGATGGACATTGATGGATCCTGTGTCCTCAGTGAGTGATTGTAAGACTTTCCCTTCCCCCATACTCTTATGATTTAAGATCTTCCCTCTAAATTTTACATTTCCTCTCCTGCTACATATTTTTTCAGCTTCACTTACATGGGYAAGGGTTTGTCCCAAAGCAGCCTCTCCTCCCCCAGTTTCCTCCTCCCGCTCCTTACTTGCTGTGAATAAGACCTCTCTGTCTAAAGCAGCAGTTGCTGAAGAGCCTCAAGAGTACCCATTTCTCGTCCTCTCCCTGTTTTGATGCACTGATTACCCTCTTGTTGGATCAATAGCCCATCTGCTTCTAGAAGTTTTCTAGCATTCTGATGCTAAATTAAAACAGAGAGAATCAATCCTCAGTTAATTTACCCAACCAGACAATTTATATCTCTCTTCTGATCTGCCATCATGTGAATTTATACAGTACTGACATACTGTGAGGCCTTCCCAGACAAAGTAAGCACTTTCATAATGCTAAATTATCCTCTTTATTAGTAACTCTCAAATGTGACAAACCAGGAGATTTACTGTATAATGTTGCATAGTCCTTGGTTGAACTTGTTAAAACTCACAGCTATTGTAATGGAGCAATTTGCTAATTAACAGTGGATTTTTCTTGGTTTTTAATGGACTTTGGGGATACATTTTAGACTTAGATTAAGATTAGTGCAAAAAAAAAAATTCTTGTTAATTATTTCAAATTGAGTGTTATGCTAATAGTAAACAATTAGTTCTTTCCTGACTGAAAATTAATGTTCTATAAATAATTACAAAACCAAGCTGCTGAGTGAGTCCCAAAAGGAGATGCCAGACTTAGAAAAGATTCATGATTCCTTCTTGTGGGTTAACCACCATGGCCTCACACTTTGTGAAAATTCGGAATGAGCCTTGGTGGCTTCCTAGGGTTTCCCTACCCTGGCTGAAAAAAAAATGGATGAGAGAGAGAGAGAGGAAGAGAAAGAGGGAGCTAACCTGCAGAGGGAATTTTTGACAGCAAAGGTGTATGGTGTTACAGTTTGCCAATTCTCAGATCACTTCTCAAAWCAAAGCTCAATTAAAATATTAGCATCCATCTCACCAGAGGTCTGCCACTGTAAGAACTCAGAAATTAAAGATTTCTGTAAGAAATAAATATACTTTATACTTGCTTTTGCATAGGGAAAACTGGGAACAGAAAACTGAGAACAAAGAAAGTTGAATTATAGCCATTGATCCCAGTTTAATTTAGTTGAAAAGGTAGGAGACTGATATGCATTTTCTTACAGACCACCTAATTCTCTCATTGAACTCCTAGGAGCTAAGATGTTCTTTTCTATGACTGCAAATATTTGATTATTCATTTTGATTGATATTAGCTTTTTCTCAGGATTCTAAGCTCTTCAGTGTCTTCCCACACCCTTGTAGATGCCTTCTCAGTCAGTGGAAACAGATAGACACCTCTTGTGCCTAAATCAGTGAAAGGTGTGATCTCTAAACTCACAGAGTAAAGGATTTCTTATCAGTGAAGTTCCTGTTGGCACAGGAAGAAGAACAACTCTGGGCATCATCATCGCTTAAATAACTCAGAAATTCTTGCAGCAGTCTGCCATGGCCCTGCATGCCCTGTCCCCAGCCCATTCCTGAAGGTGTGCCCACTGTGCCATGGGGTGCAAGAGCAAGGAATGCAGCCAGGAACAGGTCTCCCAGACTCTGCCTTCTCAGCAGATGCAACTCTACAACATGCACAGACTTTTGGTCAGCAGTGGRAGAGGAAGAGCTGCCAGGAGGGTGGCAGCCCTGGGGGAAAAGTACATCAGGACTTGATAGGACTGCTGGGGGTTTCCATCCATCCTGCTGCACTGAGCTGTACCTGCCTCTCACAGAGACACTAATGCTTCTCCAAGACCAAGGCCATCTCTCCCCAAACTGCAGTTTTGTCATTTCCACCTCTGTACTTTGGATAGCTACCTTGGCCTCCATCTGAAGCCTGCTCAGCCATGGGCTGTGTCTTACATGGCACAGCAGAGCCACAGAAATCAATAAAATTTGCAATGGACTGTTGCCTTACTTTCTTTCTCTTTCCTGAGCATTGGCTTGGAGTCTGTCAAAGCCTGTGATAACCCTCTCCTTCCTCAGGGCAACTGCCTTATTCTAGCATGAGGGAAAAAATTCAAAGATTCCTTACTAAAGATGTGACATTTTCTCTTTTTTATATCCTCTCTCTGTGCATCTTCCATGCCTTGCTCACACAGGGTGCTGCTCTCATCTCTTACCTTTGTGTTAGCCAGCTAAAARATCTCCCCCCAACTCCTACAAACCAGCACTTTGAGTCCAGAGACCTTTGCTAAAGGGGTGATGATTCTTAATGTCCAAGAAGCATCCAAACCATAACAACATTGTGGGAGAGAAAACAYAACAGCATTAGCTTAGAGTTTGATGAGTGTGTGTTTTCCTAATGTACCTCCCAGACTTGTGTCAGTCCTGAGGTCTTCCTCTAAASCTGAGTCCTCAGGTGAGAGGGAGATAAATTCTGTCTGCTCTGTAAGTAAAATAAGATTCCAATTTGCTGTCAGAGCTTTAATTAAAGCACTTATAGATCAACTTTACTGTGTCAAATTGTCTATGCCACTATTACTATAGGAAGATGAATGTTAACTGTGAAAACAGGCAAATACACTCCCCTAGACTAATGAGTAATTTCATAGCCATTGATTTTTGTCTTTGAAAATTCTCCCACATGCTTCTGGGAATTGGAACTTGTTACAGGTGACCTCAAAGCAGCTTTGCCAATTTTTTAAAACTTTTGTGAATGTAGAAAAATAGTAATTTTGCCCATTCTGTGTTTTTCTGTGGTGAGCATTACATGTAAACACTTCCATCCCAGGTTCTGAAACCCAGACTGTTTGCTGAATTACTGTATTTAATATATAATACATAAGCTACAGCTTTAATTCTATGAGGTACTGATAAACAACCACCATCTCCTTCTGTAAGAGTAAGGACGTAATTCTGCAGTTAGTCTGAGTATCAGCTTTCTTTTCAGTAATTAAGTAATGTGAAAAGTCAGATTGTGTACCAAGGATAAATCTAGTCATTGGGATGGATCTGTTTATGCCAATGAGATACACTGAGAGAGAGGAAAATGGAATAACTATTACTGACTTGAAAGCAGGTGTGTGATATAGTATATAACAGGCTATTTGAAATGGTTGCACTACTAAATGGACAATTTTACTATTACAATTAATMATTTAATCCACATAAACATTGTGAAGCTTTTGGTAAATTCTCGGTGTTTAAAACCAGTCAGTGCAGCACCTGAGCACTTCAGAGTCCCTAAGACATCACCTTCAGATCACTTCCTCAGAGCAGCTGCTTTAATCATGGCTGTCACTTCTCTGCTCTCTGCTCAGCCCTTCAGGATCYCAGCTCTCTCAACACTCCCTAAGTGTGGAGGCACCAGCAGGAGTGAGGAGTAGGCTGTGCACAGGGGAGAGAGACATGGACAGACATCCAACTTACTTGTGATTTACGGGTGTCTAAGGGGACTTTCCAATGCCACACAAGAAATAATGTCAAAAACCAGATTTAACAGAGAGCCTGTACCACTCTCTGCCCAGCAGCTGAGCTCTGGGTTTCTGTAAGGACATGTCACACATGTTCCATCCTAGAAGTTACCCTTGGGGCCATTCCGGAAGGAAAGTTACAAGGAATGAAGAAAACAAAATCACCAGAGAGACAGAGAAAAAATAACCTTTTCTAATCCAAAGAAAATGTATTTGGGATGTCCATTGCTTTAGATTTGCACCACACATCAGCACCATAATGATGAAATCTCTGTCAATCAGGATGCATCTCCTGGCAATCCCTGGGATGGTCCACGGTGACATCTCAAGCAGGACAGAAGCAGACTGTTGAAAGTGTCAGCATGTTTACAATGGCAGTGGTGGCAGAGGATGAGACACCAATCAGAGCAGATGACACACAAACGAGGTCCAGGACAATGGTCAGGGTGAGGACCACAGCTTCTTAAGGGCAGCTGGACCTTGGTACAAAGCCTGCAAAGGCAGCTGCCCAATGCTCCAGCCACTCACACCACAAGACCTCATGCCAAAACAATTGTGCCCTGATCACGTCTATTCAAGGGCCTGCCCCAGTAAATCTGGGCCTTATTGTAGCTGCATTAATCTATGATCTGAGTTAAACCCATTAAGACAGAAAGACTATACCAGCATAGCTGTGATCAAGAGTCTGTCCCAGCTGGCTACAGGAAGGTGGGAAGGTAGCCTGGTGGTTATGCAGCTGTCAAGCAATAATCCAGCATTATCTGGGTCCCACATTCAATTAAAGAAACCACGCATATTCACTAGACATGCAATTGTATTAATCTCATCCATTGGCTTTATTTACATACTTAATATTAGTGGCAACTTTTTCCTTCCCCCATGGTGCTTTCATAGACATCCTGTCCATCACTTCGAATGTGAGGACTTAATCCAGCTACTGCATGCATGGCCTCAGGGCACTGAGGAGCAGAACAGCAGTGAGGTTTGATTAACCCAGTTCCTGTCTCCTCAGCAGCTGAGCCCCCCTGAATAAACACACTCCAGCTGCTTCTTGTGCCTTATGCATTTAGATTTGCCTTTATTATACAATAAATGAGAAATCAAGAGTAAACAAGAAGGTGAGGGGTTTATTGAGCTCCTTTACTGTGACTACTGCTTCCACTGGCATTTCCTTTGACTTCTGACCTTGCTTGATGCAAAGGCTCTGGTCTCCTTACAGCTAAGCTGCGGCTTCGTCTGAAGTACATGGGCTGTAATGTGATACCTGTGGATATGGTACCAAGGGTAATTAAGATGTTTGTTGACTTTGGTTCTGCCCAACCAGTGTGTAACTACGTCTGTAGGAAACCAGTGTTTGCTTGCTGTTGAAGTGCCAAACATTGGTGCATAAAATCACCAAAGTTCCTGGTCTTCAGTATTCCATGCTTCTTCATTACTAATTGAATAAAATTCAAGTCAGTGTGTTTGGCAAAGAACACATGAAGGTTCCATTTACAATGCAGGAAATAAACATTTACAAATTGGTTATACAGTGAGGACAGTACTTGGCTTGCTCTGTAATGGTAAATGCCCAAGGCATCATGGAATTATTCGATCCTGCAAGAGTGAGGCCAGATGAAATACACTTGGCCAAATATTAGAGTCTCCTTGAAAATACTGTAGTGCACCCTAAACTCTGCTAGTGCTTGTAATCATTTCTCCACTGACTACAAGGGAGCTGGCCATGCCTGATGGCTGATTTTCACTTACAGTTTAGTGAGATTAATCCTCTTTTTTATATCCTGAGCAATGCTTTCTTTTCATTGCTGTGTAAGTGATTTCATACCTTCACATATCTAGTGATCTTTCATGACTCAGATAACTTAAGCAATTTCTAGTTCTATATCTTGTGGTCCAAACATCCTCAGCCTCTCCCTTTTTCAGTTCTGTGGCTACAGAACATAACTGATGTTGTTGATCCCTTCTGCACATTTTCTTGTTCTCCTCTCTATCTCACTTTCTACATCATGCTGGTTTTCATGGCCATCGGGCTTCTTTCCTGGAGGGCATTGATAGACAAAATCACTGGGAAGTTGTCATAGATGTGGACAGTCAGGAATGGGGCAAACTGGATGTTCCATGCACCTTCCTTACATCTGATTCCAAGGTCTGAACTGAATCATCAACATAATCCTTCCAGTCTGATATGTCTAGCATTTATTGGCACTCATAAATTTCTACCCACTTTGAAGAGGACGCTGTATAACAACAGGTATCAGACATAACAGAAGCAGTGCACTTTTATAACTCTGACAGCATGATGCAAGAAATTCAGGTTCTTCCTTTGAGACACAGAAGTAGAAAAAATGATTGTCATTTTTCTAATTGTACCTGGAAGCAAGCCTTACTGCAGGGAAGTTAGACTGAAATCTTCCCCAGTATTGGATGTGGCAGCTCCAAAGGCACTGGAACTGACAGTACACTTCAAAAGAAGCATGAGAATTACTGAAAGCTGCTAAAACTAGACTACTGAGAATGAATTATTTAGAAAATTGATTAGTTAGCAGATTATTTGTAGTGTAACTGATAACAAGGTCAGATCAATGTTATTGCAGCACTGGGCTTGACTTTGTAAAAGGGGTTGATACTTGCAGGTCAAGTCAAAATTCTGCTTTCCAAAGGAAAAGTTCACTAAGACCAAAATAAATCCAATTAAAAATGAAGACTGAAGTGCAAATATGGGCTGCAAAGGTCAGCAAATGGCCCAGATGAAACTTATTTGGCAGAAAATGTGTCATTAATCACAATCACAACAAAATGGAAAGGGGTCCTTTGCCAGAAGAATGTGGCTGTGCAGAGAACATACATAGCTTGAAGCCATCAGATACATGCTTTCTGCATATTCTGTCAGACAGCACTCCAGTTAGTTCCTTGTAGTTGTTTACTTCTGAGCTAACCACCTAGATTTCCTTTATCACCACTGGAGAGAAACAGGCTCTTCTGGGGCACAATTTATCTCACAGTAAAGTTGACATCTAAAATCCATCACAGAAATAATGTTCTGAAAAGTACTATTTCTCTCCATCAACAAGGAAAAAGCCATGGGTGACTGGCTGGTATGTATGGGCTTCTACACCATGGACATCTAAGCCAAAGCAAGATTAATCCAGCTTTTGTCATAAGCCAGGAACATGTTTACCCCAATTGTGGAGTGAAAAGTTGCATAATCACCACTACACTTGGGGGGCAGTGTAGGCATTGCAGTAATGTCACCTCACTGCTTCAGGGACCTGGTTATTCCCCACACACATCCCTCCATTAACATAGCTCTTGGAGTCATCTTCAAAGAAAWATCCCACACTTTTGGACTGGCGTCTTCAATCTACTAATTCATTACTTCATTTTTACACACATGAGAGTCTTCTTAGATACATGTTTTCTCCATCTTTCTGCATGATTCTTTTTCACATGGTGAAGTAGCTACACTTCTGTAGAGCAAGTCCCATAGCCTTGATAATCTGCTGGAGCCTGCTAGCCAAGTAGTTGCCAACCAAATAATTCTGGACTGAATTTTCATGTACCAGTGAAAACCATTTGGGCAATCATGAAACTAACAGTTTAGTACAAGAAAGAAAAATTATTGCTTTTCTAGTTAAATAGCAGATCTGCTTTTTTTTCTTCAAAATTTTGCATTCAGAGTTTCAAAGACTTGGCTTAATACTAGACTGTAGTCAAGGGATTTAAATGTGTGCTTGGGAAAGTGAACTTCTTGGGGTGAAGAAAGAATGATGTGATACACACAGATGCATGAATATAAAATACACTAATACACATTGTTACTGACCTTGCAAGCAGAAAACACTGCCAATAGGTTCAACACAGTTAATGAGGGGGTGAGGGGAGAGCTGAAACCACATTTTATCCCATATTTTTGTGGAAAACACTGCTCAAGAGGAACAGTTTGTGCTGATTTGGGCCAAACCTCCCTAAAAAGACAAGTAACTGCAACCCCCACCACCTCATGGGTACATGAGCCTACTCCTGTCACAGGTGTATTTAAAGCATGTGGGGATGAGGAGGTTTTCACTGAGTAATATGTTCTGTGAGAAAGATTGGCAGAAAATGAAGTAAAAATGGCCAGATCCAATCCAGAGAAAACTATGGAACTAAGCTTGCAAAGAGGGAGCAAATGCTGATGCAGAAATAAGTTGCCAAAGGAGATACTGTATGTGACAGAGACTACTACTCAAGCCATTGATTTTAGGAATCTATTTTAGGAAATCTAACTTCTCCAATGGAAACTTAACCATTGCCTGTACAGATGTGTCTAGGCTCCATCCAGATGTGCCTGCAGCTGGCAGCTGCACAGCAGCTTCAAAGACAGGTGCCTGAAATGTTTTGAGCATCCTCAGTAGGTATTATTGATCCCACCAACAAGGACCTCATCTCCCCTTGATATAAGCAGATTACAACAAAGAGAAACATCACACATCCCTGGTTTCTCCTTTTAAGTTGAAATGAGCTGTAAGGCCCTGAACTCTGGGTTAATCCTACAGCCAAGGACAGGCTCCTACACCATCAAAAGCAGCAACACCCTGGCAAAAAGGACAATCCCCTGCAAAAAGGATCTTGCTAGGAAAAGGAGAGGAAATGTAGAAGAAAGAATAAAATCAGAAGAAGGGAATAATTTTTCTTTTTCTTAACGAAGTTGGAGGACATGGTTTAAATTATGACCGCTCTAATTTTAAATAATGCAACTGAAACAAAGTCACCCCACAGGACCATGCTTAAAGAATACACATTTATCCCTTTGTCCTTTTCTGATCAGTCTTTAAGACCTGAGTAATTCAACTCACCCAGAACTGAATACGTGAGCAGACACCTTTCACAACCACTGTATGATGAGTCCAGAGATGAGTCAGTCACTCAATATTATGGCAGGGGTATATCCTCTACAGTAGGCTGTGGGCATGGAGGATGGACACAAACAATTTACCTGCCCAAAAGAACCTAAACACGAGGGCATCTCCTCTAGTCTGAAGGATTCTTTAATCTTTTGATATTACATAACTCTCAAGCAGATTTGGTTTACCTAAACCCAAGTATCTGATGCCCTTCTGTATCTGAAGTAGACAGATGTGGTCAGTATTCTAGATGTGACATATAAACTACATGAAATCTGTGCCCTTCTCCAGCAGCTGAAGGTTAGGTTAGGTTAGGTTAGGTTAGGTTAGGTTAGGTTAGGTTAGGCAAGGCAAGGCATATGAAATGTCACCAGACCACATATCTAGGCTAATGATTGATGTGGAATACAGGTAACTCAAAACCCATCCTAAGCAAGATTCTTCCTCACTAGTAAAGTTGCCTTTCCTCATCCTTCAGGAATCCTCTTTCATATGGAATCTTCATGCCTATGAAGATTTCCTGAGATTTCTATTCTGCCCTATCTTAGGCCATTCCCACCCATTTTGGCCCATGATTATTCTCTTTAAACTCAAGAGTCATGAGTGGAGAGGTACAGGTACCTCTCTTGGTTTGGTTTTTAGTGAGCTAAAGCACACTCTGGAGAAGGCCATCCCTCTCTCTCCCTCTCTCTCTCTCCTTCTCTCTCTCTCTCAGCTATAACAGCTCTGCTGGTAAAATCTTTTTGTTTGGCCTCTGAATTAAGTAAATAAAAATGTGTGGATGAGTCTAAATGTTGAAGTTTATTAGTCAAAATTGAGGGTGCTGTGTGCATGAGAAATTACCTCCTTTTTTAGTCCGGAATTAAGCCCAGAGTATTTGTAAGGTACATGTATTGAAAAACTATCATGTGAGATTGAATTTCTGCTTTTCTTCACAGGGACTCCAATGAGTACTTCCATCTATTAGGAATCAACAGCTGCCAGCTGGTTAATGGGACTGAGTAAATGTTGCACACTCAGTGTTGATGGGCATGATTTATTGTGGAGGRTCAGCTGAAGCATATCCTGCAACTGGGTAAAGGTGGCACTAATGCAAATTGGTCAGCTGGGAATAAACATCATTAATTCCATAGGACATGTCAGATAAACAGCCTATGGAGAGGTATGCATTTACAAATCACTGAAAGACCAACTTGTGTAGGGTTTATCCTGAGATAGCAATAAAGGTAATCAATTTGGATTTAGAGATGTTTGCAGAGATATGATGGACCAATTGAGATGAATGGTTGAGCCAGGTACCTGCTAGCCTGCCTTGCAAGACAGTCAGTCAGCAATAACTGGCACTGTAAAGAGAAAGACTTGTGCTGTACACTTGGCCATCAGTGAAATTTCTGCTCCACAGAAAACAACAGGGTTTCAGAAAAACAATATTGACAGGTGGGATTAATAGTTAACCCCTCCACCACACCAAGTAATAAACAGGGCTAATTCCCTTATCCACCCATTCCCAGAGGTGATTGTATGTGGAGGTGCTGGGCCTCACAATGTCTAGGAAAGCTGATTTATCTGCAACTGTCCTGTTCACCCCTTCTGCTACCCTRAGCCTCCAGGTCAGATGTAAGACAGGCTGCTTCCTTGGCAAGTAACAGTGAGAGCAATTGGACATGTAACTGGATTCCCAGATCAGTAGGTACCACCACATTTTCAGTTCCCAAAAAACTCCTCAACACTTTCRTGCAAAACTTATGTTTTGCCTAATGCAAATTTTAGTTCTGCAAAACTAGCATATCATAGTAGGATAATTCCCAATCATCTATAAATAATAAAGGCAAATTTGGGAAAAGGCAGCCTTATTCTCTCTCCCTCTGACTTATGTCTTTTTCCTCTACACTCATACAATCTCTGGGACACAGGCATTGAGCCATGTCTGAAATTATTAAGTACATATCAATTAATAAAAAATAATAGTTTCCCRTGAGTAATAAGAGCTCTACAGAAGAGTGCTCATAATAATGTAATTACTGGTGGGGGTCTCTGTTTAAATTGAGATCAACCATTGGCACTTTTCACACAGCTTCATTTCTTTCATTAATATATTTTTCTTTACATACAAAATAAGCCAGCTTTTTGGAGTCCTAACAAATATTCAAGGTACAACTTTCTATGACTTGAAGACTAGATAACAATCACCTGATAACTAAACATCATCTGCAACTAAAAACTCACATACAGCTGAGCAAGACCTTCAGAATATCAAAGCTGAGATGCCATGAGCTGATGTGCCTACACTCATTTTGCAAAGCAGCTGCTCACTGCCTTTTGTAACACCTCACCAGGAGCACTCTAATGCATCATTGTGAGCTCCAGACCTTCACATTCCTTGGCCTTTTCCTTTCCAGCACAGCTCTGTATTAAATCTCCATAGGTCTGAATGTGGCTTCTTTGTAGCTTGAATATACTGAGAAGGTAGCACTTGTTAGCACAAGCAGTTTAAATTTTGATTCTCTTATTAACTTTATATTTTATTAACATTAAGATTACATGAAGCATAAGAAATCAGTCTCTGTAATAAAAGACCATTGGCTCAGTTGCTTGAAAATGGAGACACTTCCACTAACTGTGTCATGAACAGAGAAGTCATTGTGTGTGCACTCTGAAATTCCTGTTATCCTGAGAACATGTTCGCATCCAGGAACATGCCTAGTACCTTCCTTTGGTACCAACATAGCAACATAAAGGAAACTGGTAAATATTTCACTGGGGAGGGGAGCAATTTATCAAGCTGACTCTATACAGCCTGGAAATTACTTGTTCTTTCTCTATCCCGAGAACAGATGATTAAGAAAAGACAAATGGTGTTTCACTTGTCATAGGAAAATATTGCAGTGCTAGATAAGACAGCAAACACAGATATTCAGCTGGGTCTCCTCATGCCCCTCATCATACCAAAAATGAAAGGAAAAGGAGTTCCTTTCTGAAACCTCATATTCCTGCCTAAGTTTTTAATCAGGACTATACATAAGACACTATGTTCACCCAATTCTGATTTGGAAAATACTACATTTACCTTCTTTCCTTATTTTCCAGAGGGCTTTTCTCACTTTCTTTTATTTTTTTAAATTTAAAAATTCCACTAGAGGGGCTGAGAATTGATTTCTAAAAGCTTTTAAGGAGAAAGGAAGGAGGAAGTCTTACTAGTCATGCCAAAGGCTGTTCTGCTTCCTGCACAAAGAGGAAGTCTGAAATATTCTGAATTCCAATAAATAGATAAAATAAAATGTCACCTCAGCTGACTCGAGGCACAAAAAATGAGATTCATCTTCCCTAATTCTGCTTGTGGTATGAGTTTCCATCTAAGCAGAGTGTCCAGGCTCTCTTTATGGGCAGTTTAGGGAGTGCCACACTTTTAACTAGTGTGGGTCATCACTTTAGGAAGTACCCTAGATTCCCTGAACTCTGCTGACAACTCTCCACTGATTGCAACTGCAGCCCAGGTGGCTGGCTCAGATATTGATTAGTGCACTGTAGACAATCACTTTAGGCAGATAAATCCCTCCCTGGAAGCCTACACTCTCCCCCAAGGCCCTGTGCTTCTGGGAAAGGGGGGATGGTTAAGAACTGACCCAAGAAACTTTCTTCATTTCTTAGGACTTCAAATATTTGCATCTTGTGGAGCATATGATATTGAGAGGCAACTGAGAGATGGTTATTTGTGGCTTTGCCAAAGTGCTCTGCAAAAGTGCTGACCACGTTTTGGATCTGAATGCTTAGGGAAAATGGGAATTGGGCAGAGAGGAGAGGYGGGATTTGGAAATGGGGTGCATAGCTGCAGGGGTTAAAAATCCTGCAGATTTTCAGAGTATCCTGAGATGGAAATTATCCACAAGGTTCAAAGCCCAGCTCCTGGAGTGGCGAGGCTGGACTGTGGTTGAAAAAAGAGAATAGAAAACATTTGGCAGGAGATGGCAGCTGAAAAGGAGAAACAGACTTTGAAACAGGATGATAGGTAAACCCGTGAGGAAGGGCTGTCAAGAGAAGAACAGGAGAACTTGCAGTCTACTGAGAAAATCAGATCCAYGACTCCTTGCTTGAGGCTCCTCTCACTGGCAAAATGAATGAATGAATGAATGAATAAATAAATAAAAGTTCAGGTTTATCCTTGCTTCAATCATAACTGAAGCACCTAAGCAGRACTATGTAGTACTCCTGGAGAAGGAATTCCTGGAGATCCACAGCACCCAGCTGCAGGGGCCAGCCTGCACTTCCCAACGTATGTGGTGTATCTATGTTAATTCCCATTTTCACTCACCAGGAATCTGTGAAACTCATTTATGTCCCCACTGATCCCCCCTTTCCCTCCTCTTCCATTGCCTGGGATCTATTTTCATGAGTCTGGTTGATTCAAAACTAGAAACTAAATTTGTGCTGCAAATTAATGATTGCAAAAGCCAGCAGCAATCACTGTGGCTGTTCCCCTTCCAAAATTAAGGAGAGTTTGCCATCTAGAGGAGAAGCAAGACAAAATTCTGATCTGTGGTGGGAGCAGCTTTCGATTTGAGTACAGGCAGTTCAGTGTTACAAACTGGGCAGCAGGACAACAACGGGCTCACACCACATAAGGAAGAGAGTGAGTTGCTTCTTTCTGAGTCTGGGACAAATAGTAATTTTCTTATCTAAATTGTGAGAGCTGAAACAGACAGTTTAATTAAGCTCAGCAGACCAATGGCATTCACATTCAGCAGAGGAAAAACCTTGCCAGAGACTATTTTTTTGAGCTAGGTTTCTGCACTAGGCATGTAGGCCTAGCTGGGTTGATAACCAGCAGTGGGTAAATTTTTTTTCCAGTGCAATTGGATGTTTGCTGCAAATTTCTGATGAACGCCAGGGTTTCATCCCATGAGAGTGGAAATCTTCCATTTTTATACCTAGATTACACGAAAGTTACTTCTCTCCAGTTCAAATATTTACCCTSTATATTTTCTCCATGATAGATGTCAAAATGTGTTATCATGGTTTCTTTTTTCCCCTGGGAAAACCATGAGGGTTTTCCCCTTTTCCTTTATTTTCTTTTCCCATTTGGTGTTTCTTGACTGCATTAAGATGCTCTGTTCTTGCAAGACCTAAGCTGTGCTTCCATCCATACAGTAGCTCTGCATTTCAGTCCACTTGAAAATATTCCTGTTTCCTCTGGGAGGAAGGACTAGTTGTCCCCCAAGACTCCCTTCTACCAGCCACTTCTGCAATCTTCTGGAGCACAGACAGAGCTGGGACCAGTCCCTGCTCCATACAACAC
The DNA here is from genome assembly GCA_014549065.1 of Cardinalis cardinalis. NCBI lineage: Eukaryota > Metazoa > Chordata > Aves > Passeriformes > Cardinalidae > Cardinalis > Cardinalis cardinalis. Next base: position 1,176,352 of record JACDOX010000049.1, read on the forward strand.
ACCATGAAACATCATGGACTCCTGCTGAATGGGGCTCATGGGGCTATGACTTGGGGAGGGTGGTTCAGTCAGGCTGCAAAGCACTGACAAACACCGAGCTCTTGAATAAATATCCCTTTTGTAAACTACTTGCAAATGATTAGGAATGACAGCAAAGGAAACACAAGGCAGAGACCTCCAAACCTTTCATGATTTTGAATGCTTGTTGGAGTCCACRTCAGGCACTTGGTCACCGGTGTGTTGGAGAGGCAGGTGTGCACACCAGCAGAAAACCTGGTCTGCCCGCAGGTTTCATATGCTTTCCTATTTATTCTACTTTTCTTCTGGTGATTTTGTCAACTTGTCTTTGCTTTCCCAATGTGCTGGGACTCAGCTCTCAGTATGCTCATGGGCTACTGCAGGCRTTGCTGTCATGACCTATGCAGTACTAATGAAACCATCTGTTGGGTCAGCCTGTCACTTTACATGCCATTCCAGGCTCTGATTCCATGAGATCACACAGGCAAAGCAGTCACAGCCCTCAGAGCAGTGCCCCCGTGTGATTTTAGGAGGTGGCTAAGCTACAGAAAAATTCCTTTTTCTGGATGAGACACTAAGCTGCTGTTGCAAACACTTGTGACCTTTGAAGCCCACAGGCTGCTTTCCCTAACAGAAAAAGCTGAAGTTGGAGGTCCTGTTTCTGGGTGGAGAAATGTAAATTTTGCCTCTGTTTGCCCTTCACTTTTAAATAGTGCAGTAAACTGACTTCTGAAGTGCATTCAAGGCCTCCTCTAGCTTATAAAAAGTGTCCAGGGACAACTAAATGAGATAACAATATCAATATTAGGTCTATTCCACCCACTCCTTTTGGGCTGAGGTGCATGAGTGAATGCACACAGTTAATCAAGCCACTGATCGTCAGCTAAGCCACAGTAATGGCTGGTGCCTGACCATGCATGTGTCCTTAGCATAATGCAGCTGCAGAGTAAATTTTACCAGCTTAGCTCCTAATGAAAATGAAATCCACTCTAGAGGCAKTTTAAACTAACACACTTTTCAGTGGGACAGGCTTAAGGCATGCACATGGTTAGTTAGCAGGTTTCATAGAATGGGCATTATCAGTAACTCAATTATTCTTTATCATCTGCTCAGACCTGGGAAATGATCCATTTGGAATAGTGATGCAAGAGAGGATTGAACTGCCTGAAACTGCTCTGCATAAAGGGCTCACACAGCTTGAGTTGTATCTATGCATAACCTTAACAAGAGATATGGGAAAKTCATTGGAAGACTTATAAATTGAGATTGATTTTGTCTCTCTAAAAATATACAAACATTCAAACAGAAATTTCAAGTGTGGTGTAGAAAGTTTGAGRAGAGATTCTTTCACCCACGTGACACAAAGAGTCAACCTAGATAGCCAAAGTGAACCAAGTGAACTCTTTTTGACATCAAAACCTGCAAAAYTACAAATCCTTGTGGTTCAGTAAGGTATAATTCACTGCTTATACCAACACTCCCTTCCCATCCCCCCAGCATCTTTCCCACTGAGGCTACACATCTGTAGTAAAGCTGTGTGCTATGGGTCTAGGACAAATGAATGAGAAAAGCTAACTGCTTAACAGAACAAAGCTAAAACACATCAGCTTCCACTCCCTGATGCACTGGTATGTGGAGTATTAGAGGCATTTGAACCACAATCCCTGTTCAAATCAGCTCATGCATCCATTCTGGACAACAGAGCAGCATTTCAATTTCTTGCTGCTCTGGTGATTTGCTTGAAAGCAACATGTTGAAACTCCCTAAACCCAAATTCAGGTGTTATTATGTCTATCCCATCCAATCTGGCTTTGAAGAWTTCCCCATGTTCAGTCCAAGGTTTCTGTACTGGAACTGCTTATATAAGAAGCAGCTATTATTTGTCATGGAAATGCATCACAGAAAAGAGCATTTTAAAAAATTTGCACTAGAAGAGTGAAAGAAAAAGTATTCCTCTGTCTTGGATTTAAAACATTTTTTTATTGCTATTAACATTAAACTTTACTAAGACTATGAATTGAACTCAACTTCTGAGCCTCAGCTGGTATTTTGCAATTTTACCCTTCAGCCTAGTTTTTTTTTWAATTGAAACTTCTAGAATATACACTTTCTGTTCAGCTTTTGCAACTTCCTGCATGAATGAAATATCCCCTAACCCTGACCAGAAAACCCTTCCACATCTCTTTCAGAAATTCGCTTCAGCAAATGTAACATCCTCACCAGAAGGAAACACAAGCTATAAAACATGCTGCAGCTTTCCTTTCTGTCTGGCTTGCTTCAGACTTCATTCATAAAAAAGAGAGAGAGAGAGAGAGTGAGAAAAAGTGACAGTTGATTCAGAAAGTTGTACAATGTAAACACTCATCCACAGATGATGCATTGAGGGTTGGTGTTGCATATCTTTGGGGACAACATATGCCTGTCTTTCACACTTGTCAAATCCTAACGGCCATTGTTATCAGCCCACAAAAGCTTCCAAATTCCTACCTGTCACTGAAATTCTTAGAAAATGAGAAACCATAACAGACTGAGAAAAAATAACTGTGATCCTTCCTATTCTGCTACCGCCTGGGTCCTTAGCCTTTTCTCCGAAGCACAATCCTTGCTCAGCAGAGCCATCTCACTGATACTCTCAAGACTTCTCAGTCTTTTCAAAGGATGCAAACACCTGCATTACCTTATTATTTATAAGGAAATTTAGAACATTCCTTATGTGACAGAATTACTAATTCTTCTAATTATTATTATTATTATTGTTGTTGTTTCACTTTGCAAATAGAGAAACAAGAGAAGGTCAACCTTCCTTTTCAGCCTTGATCTGGACCAGGGTTTATGTTAAGGTTTGCCAAACTCACAGGCAGGACAAGGATAAAAATTTTCCACCCATCTCGGATAGCAGAAATGTCACTTTCTCCTGCATTTTAAGGCTTTATGAGACCTTGCCTACAGCACACTCTAGACAGAAGCAGTACCTTTCCCACCTTACTAGGTCTCACTAGGKGGATGGAGGTGCAGCCACCATTGTCCTCTCCTCTGGACCTCTCTTTGCATCCCAGCTCAACCTCCATGCTCCTGTGATGGGAGATCCAGCCTCCCCAGARAATCCTTCTCGTCCCCTGCCTCAGTTTCTCTCTAGCAAGCAGTGGGCTTTGCACTGGCAGGTCTGTGGAAGCGAGCGAGCCGTGGGCGCTGCCGTGGCCCTGCCCGTGCCCAGCGCGGGCGGCCCCTCACAGAAGAGGCCTCGCCYGGCACCGGGGCCGCGAGCGGGAGCTGCGGCCGCCCCCGGAGCCGGTGCAAAGGTTTCCCACAGCCTTGGAGCTGGCTTTGAATGGGCTGCGTGTCAGCAGGCGGCAGGAATGCGGGGAATGTTCAACTGCAGGGCAGTCCACTCTGGGGGATTAAGGCACATGACTCCCAGACAAGAGCGATAGCCGTAGCCGCCCTGAAGGCCAAACCCCCCAGAGAGCACTTTCTTCCCYCCCAGAAGTGGTCTGAAAGCGCCTGCTGCTCTGGCCCGCAGGAGGAAGCAGGGTCTGTGTGTCTGGTGCTCAGAGCTTCCTACTTTTCTTTGAGAAAAACGAGAGTGTGATCAGTATCTGGTAAATTATCTTTCCTGGGGCAGAAGATGGGTTTAGGAGATGGGTAGGGATGGGGAGGTATTTCTTCAATGAATTCTCTTTCCCACTGCGTGTAAAGGTTACTTCCCTCCAGGTTACTTCCCTCCATCATCTCTGGATCCTGTCACACACTTCCCACTCTCAATGAAAAGCAGAAACTGCCTTTCTGAATGAAACCACTTCTTTCTTTGCTGTGTTTGGGCAGCCAGGATCCCCTCCTTGCTGCATGTCCTGCTGCAGCTCAGCTCAGCCCAGAAATTCCTGCATCTCTGTTGGCAGCTATTGTGGCAGCAGACTTTGGAGCTCTTTGTGCATTTTGCTACTAAAAATGGGCTCTGTGCAGTTCACTGCAGTGGAAAACAGGTTCACTTGGCAGTGCCATGCTGGGTGTAGTTTCCAAATCACACAGTGAAAGTATATAACCRTCTCTCTTTTTCTTGATAAATCCCACAGGTCCTCAAGTGGGCCTGAGGTCACATATCTGAAGCACACCCTGAGAGGTTCCCTTCTTGCCTCCAGGAACTCAAGGAACCCCAGAGCCAACTGCAAGAACTCCCTTCCTCACACRCCACCTGGCATTTCTACCACAGGCAGGGAGGAATCTCTCTTTCACCTGACATAGCTCCACATCACTAAGAGTGAGAGTTTTCTTAGTTCATTGGGCCAGCAATAAGTAATGGCACAGGTTTAAGAAGTTCTTACATGGTCCAGAGATGACCTGCAAAGGATGATGGAGTACTTGTCTTTCCCTCTTACTTAATGAGAGAAGTTTAAAAACATTTACCAAAAAAAARGACACTGATTCAATGTTCCCAATTGCCATTTGAGAGCTACACCTGCACTGCCAGTGGGATAAGAAGATGACAGGTATGAGGAGCTCTCCCTGACTCTGCTGTAACTGACTCAGGGAGAGAAGGCGCCATGACATACTAAAGGCCTGATTCTGCTCATTGTCACATTGTCCCACATCCAACAGCTGCAAAGAAATCCTTCTCTGTTTATCCTCCTGCAAATAAAAGCAAGTCTCCAAATAGTTTGTGCAGATTTTCAGTTACAAACATTTGCTTGTGGGATAAATAAATGATTATCATTAAAGCTATATACCAAAGAGAGCAGGTTTCACATTCMTTCTTTCTCCCCAGGAACTCAGTGTCCACAGCAGAATACCATCTGSAGTAAGAACATGGAAGTTTGACATAGCTGGTCTTATCTTTGCTGTGCAGGACTGGAAAGCTTCATGTTTGTAAGCTAACACCCAGATCTTATTCTTTCTTGAGAATACACAACTGTGCAGTTTGCCAGATAAGCTTCTGCTTTTGCAGGTGATAATTTGTGCACTAAGTGTGACAATGCACATTCAGATCTTCAGTTCCATTCACAGATTATTAAAATATTGGGAAGTGTAGGAATGGCTGTTCTGGATCAAACCAGAAGTTGAACGCTCCAGATTGCTGTCCTGAATCTTATCCCCTGTCACATTAAGGAGGAGACAGAGAGGGTACATTAGATTTAAGGAACAGAGCAGAGCACGTAATGTGCAGAATGATCCTTTTCCAATGAATTAGCTAATAATAGCATTCCTAAGATCATCATATGTAATAATTGTCAGTATAGGCCTCCTTCATAAGGTTACAAGCCTTTAAAAAAATTCCTTATGCTTTTGCCATCTATGTCCCTTGGTAGTGGTTTCCCTTGGTCGATTCTGAACCCTGTGAAACAATTTTCTTTGCTTTGTTTGAAATTTAAGACCATGACTTGACAGACTAAGGCAGCAAAAAAAGAAGCAACAAAGAGAACTCACTAGAGGAGATACTGGCACTGATTGAACCAAACTACCCAAGACAGAGAGGAGATACAAAGCTGGGCAGGGATATTGTCAGGAGGTTGACAGAGCAGACCTCCATTTGGAGCTCTTTAACTCAGGGAATTAATAGTTCACCACTGTGGAGCTAAGGCAGGTAGGAGCTTTTGGCTGCAATAGGTATCTTAACCTGGAGTTTAATGCTCTGTTTAAACCACCATAAACCAGCACTTCAACCAGAAGGAGTAGTCCTGTTGCTGCTCCATGAAATTTATTTCTGCAATTCATTCACCATGCTTTGGGGCCAGTGTCTGTGGCTTTACAATAAATCAGATCAGTCAAAAAGATTTTTGGTTGCCATTTCCTGGGTAGTTTTAAGCCAGGTCACTTCCAAGACCCTGTTATCTGCAGAACTGAGAAAAACCTACTCTTGGAGATGGCTACAGGAAGGGCAGGGAAAGGCAGAGCTGCTGCTTTGAGTGCAGTGGTGGCTGCTGCTGGCTTACAGAGAGCCCAGAAACAGCACTTGACTCCTGGGCACCTTCTGCTTGGTAGTGTGCACTTGGACCCCAGAACAGCTCAGCCCAGCACTTGGGCCACCTTACGGAGGTGAAGAGGCCAGGTGTGTCAGCAGTGCTGGATGCCGTCCTGACAGACACACGGACACACGCTGCCAGCCTGATGGACACACAGCCTGAGCAGAGCCACTTGCTGCTCGCTCACACTTGCTTTCTGTTGACAGAGCATTTTCTCAGATCTTCACAACAACATTTTGAGCAGTTAATATACATATTAGGAAATAACTGTTCTTTACTGGCRCTGAATAAACCTCTCTGCCTGGCTGAGACTCGGGAATGTAACATGTCATTTACAAAGCTGTCCCAAGAGAGCAGAGACAGATTACAAAAATATGCCTTGTATTCAGTTAATTTAAGTGAATAAGATGACAGCACAAGGATTATGCATTGAATTTACATGCTGAATGGTCACACTTAGAAACCTGACAAATTGCTTTGGAAAATTAAATAGTATTACCTTAGAGCAGAGACAGTGCCAAGTGCTCTCCCCAGGAAAAACGGAAGAGTAGAAGGGAAATTGCAAACASCAAGATAACCTTATCTGCTTCAAATGAGTAGCACAGTTTTGAGAATGGTGGTTTACAGGGATACAAGGCACAGTCCCATTGCAGCAAGGGAGCCAGCTCCCAGTTTTGAGATATTAGGAGTAAACAGCCAAATAAATTCCTATTTAAATTTTATCCACCAATCTGAATTTGGCTTAATAAGCATGGGGATCTGGTTACACAATTGTTCCTGTCCATTAAAAAACAAACTGCAYGTGATAGCTGGCATTTTTGATTTAGCCTATGCACATTTAAAACAATGTCCCACGTGTTGCTTCCTGCAGCTGAAATACTCTCTTACACACTCACTGCACAACCCTTGCTGGGCCTGCAGTAATTCAATCTACACCCTCTCTGAGTATGAAACACACAATGTGATGTTGTCAGCCTGGAATAACACCAGTGACATCGTGTATCTAATCTCCACACATTTCTGGTCAGAAAACAAAACCTAAGAATGTGCCCATCCCCARCAGGAAAACAAGCAAGGAATGCATGGAGACAGTACATTCTGATGGTTGTTTCCAAGAAAAATCATTACAAGTTAAAAGCAAAGGTTTACCACTGAGTCAGATGCTTGACTTACTAAGCTTTAGTCACAGGCCTTTGTTATTCTTTACAAAAAGATCAACTCTGATCTCATTCACTCTGGTTTGTACTCATGTAATTTCCTGGCTTGGTTTGAATTACTCTAGTCGCGATGGAAATGAGAGCAGGGTCAGGATGAGGGAAAGGACTGATAATTCAAACCAAGGGCTACTAAAATGACAAAATGATGTCAAGGATCTCCCCTGCTTGTGTTAACCCAGGTTAACAGAAGGGCTTAAAGGCTTCCCCATCTTGCCCAGCCAGCACTGGAAGATCCCAGCACCTCCCCGGTTCAGTTCAGATGTCTCTCTTCTGTTGTGTACAGAAAACCAAACAAATGAAAGTGAAGGTCTTGATTTGCGAGGCACCCTCAAGAGCTGACATGACTGACAGKGCTTACAGAAAGGTGCCAACTCACGATTCTAGGGAATTTCCTCAGCACAGCAGCTCGGGACAGGTCTGATGAGGAACGCAGAGGGAGGCTGGAGCTTGCTGGGGCAACAGCTCCCTCTAATGATAACTGGAACTCAGTCTCAGGGAAAGAGAGAGCTCKCTTAAGTGTTAGAAATCTGCCAGGAAGATGCAAAGGAAGAAGCTTTCCTCCCGGTAATCTGGCTCCCAGATGGAGCTGGCTTCTCCATTTACTGGTCAGTCTTTACTGACCAGCAGCAATAAACAGTATTTTGACAGGAGGAACAGATTGGGGGTAGATCTGCTGTGGTGCACACATGCCCTGTCTTTATTTACTGTRGCCCTGGCAGCTCCAGCTGACTTTTTTCATTTGTTGTTGGAAGCAACCCCTTTAACGACACAGAGCAAACTAACCATTTGTAGATACCTGTGCACCTATACAAGGCTACCTGTGAAATGGAAGGAAAGTCAAGTGCTCCTGTGTTTGCACAGAATGGCCACAACTTAGGTCAGAGAGGGTCATTTCTGAGCAGGCTGTGCTGGTGTTTGACCCAGCTGCCTAACAACATTCCAGCTTTTTATTTCTCCCGTTGATCTCTGCCTGTTTGGGGCAACACTTGCAGGTCTAATCTCWTATCTAGAGAAATCAGCAAGAGTTTTCCTGGTGGTCTCAGGGACAGTGAGGCTGACAATAGCTCTTGATTCACATAACCATAGAGAAAKCCCCACAGAACTCTATCACATGCACAGAAATTTCAGGGATTTCTGATCTTTGTCTCTCTTGTACCTTTAGGTTGATTGCAAAACTCCTTTTTCCAGAAGAGTTTTGAATGTTTTGCATCTGGAGCTATCAACTTTCCCAACAGCACTAGTTACTTTTATCTATGTTAGTAAGGACTGCATGGTGGGCAGCAATCACTAACAAGATCTGGGATCAGCCCACACACCTGTGGAGTTCTGTTAAGATTACTAAGTCAAGAAACTTTTCCCCTTAAATTGTGTCCTCAGTCAGTCAGGAGACACTTAAGAGCAACCCACAGAAACACTCTTCAATGTGGTGCTAGAAGTAACCTGAGCTTAATTTGGACTACACAGAGTGGTGTGCACTGCTGCAGGGTGTGTGAGGTCCTTCACACCAGACCAAAGAGAAACACAAATGCTGCAGCTCTGACCTGGCAGGACACTGCAGCCACTCCCACCCTTTGGATGCTGGCAGTCCACACTCCATGTGTAGTGGAGACCATCCTCTCCTCCCAGCTAGATTTATCCTACAAACTGTTCAAAACAACACAGTCTCCCACCTGCTCTGTTTCCTGAACAACTGCTGCCTGATTTAAAGATTTAAGAACTCAAAAGTTCTTTAAAAATAGTCACATGAAGCCCCCATGGCTGCTACCTTGGACCAAATCTAATTCATAAATTTGGTCAAGGGAAGGGCATGGAGCTGTGTCATGGAGGTTTGGGTTGGAATTTTGGAAAAGATTCYTCAATCAGAGAGTGATTGGGCAGCAGAACAGACTCACTGGGGAAGTGATCACAGCATCAAACCTGACAGAGTTCAAGAAACATTTGGATGACTCTATCAGGCACATGGTGTAATTTTATAAAAGACCAGGAGTGGGACTTTGATCATYGTTATGGGTCCCTTCCARCTCAGGATATTTTATTATTCTAACAGAAATTTTGAGAAAGCAAGCATTTAATTAAAATTATTAATATCCCTAAAGAGACATTAATTGAGGAGGGGGAATGTTTGCTTGTAAGAAGTGTAGAAACTTCTGATTGTTATTTAAGGACCCCTTTTTAATTTGCTGTGTGTGAAAGGTTATTTTCTATCTTTGCAGRAATATACTTAACAATAGAGTATACAGATAATCTTTCCAATACACTTATTGGTCTGAAACTGAAAATCTAAAGGATTTGCCTGGTWTTCTAACATTTAGTGCTAGGAGACTGCAGTGCATGATGTCCTGTCCATGCCCAAACAGGATGTCCATATATTCCAACTGGCTGCTGAAATTGGTATTTAGGTGCTATAGCAGCTAAGTACCAGTTTGATTCGCCGAGTTTCCAGCTTCACATCTCCTCCTGGGGCTTTCCTCTGGAARCTGGGATGTGGGCATCAGCCTTAGGCATAGTACTGCTTATTCCCACAGACCACAAAGATGGGAAAGGGCTTTTAATAAAATGTGCAACAAAACCTTGAAAATGCAAGGTTAGGTTATGTGATGAGAGTCCATTCTGCTTTTACCATCGATGGATCCCAGCAATGTGATCCCGTCACTGGTGCAGTGCACCTAATTGATTGCACATTTGCCTTGCACACCATTCAGGAAATTAGACACAGCTGCTGTGAGCACCACTGCAAAGACTCCTGCAGGGAAGGCAGTAGAGTCAACATCTTCTGRCTGTCCCTAACAAATGGCACAACTCTCAGCAGGCACTTGCACGGAGGCAAGAGGAAAGTGAGAACAAACAATGAGCAGAGAATGTAAATACCAGGCAGTCAAAGTGTAAAAGGGAACTGCTTTCCACAATCCATGTTTTGACTGGAGTCCTGGGAGGAAAATCAGAGTGTACTTTAAAGCAATCACATTATCACAAAGTGAAACCAAGAAAACAATCCAAAACTATTGCAGCTATTTTGAATCRTTCATCTCAGCAATTCACCTCTCCTCTTTACAGGAAAAATTAGTGTGGAGATGACATCCCTCTGAGGCTTCTCTTTGCCATTACTGATARGATTTGCTTTATTCCATCAAATGTAGATTGTATTGAACAGTTTTTTCATCCTAAAAAAAGACATGTGAAACTTGAGTGCACTTTGCATTCATCAGTATCACCCTGGCCAGGTTGAGAGCACTGAGCTCTGCACRGTGCACAAGTCTCCCTCCTTCTCAAGTGAAGAGAACACCAAGTGAGTCTCTGAATGCATATGTGACCACCGAACCAAAATAGCAAGGTCCTGTACACAGCCTAGCACCAATATTCACTGTTCAGTTCAGGAGCAAGAGAAAGTATGTCAYTATCTGCATATTTCAGAAACAATAGTTTGAGTTTTCTGCTTTGTGTTGAGTAGCTCTCTCTGGAAACCCCACCTTTCCAAACTGTCCTGTGGACCAGCTCTAAGTTTAAAATACCCAAGAGATGGCCTGGGACCCAGTCAGAAATRGTTCATGAACATCAGCATCCTTATGGTGCTGTTCTCTTTGAGCAGACACATACACTGTGCCACCTGTGGTGCACCCAGAGCCATGAGCCACTGCCTAGAAGGGGAAGCCACATCACCAGGGGCACAGCATCAGAGCATCCCRGTCAAGGGGAGGAGAGCAGGTCAGTAGAGCACTGGGGATGCTAAATACTCATAAATGGGTGAGCCATGGGATTTGGAAACTCAAGGTGTCAGGTCAGACATATCCAAAATAAATCACAATAGGAGAATAGGCAGGGAAGATTAACCATCTTCTGGGCTCAGAAACCAGAGGGGTCAGCACTGTTGGTTGCCTGTCTTCACTGAAGTGAGACTGCTGCCCTCAGTGGGAGTAGGAGCTGAGTCCTCTGCACTGATGAAACTCCTCACGTTTATGAATGCTTTCTACAGCCTAGCCCATCAGTGCCAAATCGCTCGTCCAGTTTTCCTGCAGACAAAATAAAATAACTGCAGCAAGATAAGCATATCCTGGAAGGCTGGGATTTTCCAGCAGAGAGGGCCAAGTCTCTGTTGGTGGCTGTAGTCTCTATTAAGCTCAGTTCCACAAACAGGTGCCAAATGACCATAGCAGAGATTTTGGCAGTGGAACAGCAGTTGTAATAAATGACTCTGTGAGGCCTTGCATGCACTTCACCTAAAGTGCTACAGCTTGCCCTACCCCACCAAAGCACTCCAGAAGTGTGGGATTCTGCTTATCAGCACAATGAGCCAGCAAAAGCCCCTCAGCAAAGTTCACCACCACTCTCAGTGGCGCAAAAGCAGCAGCCACCTCACCTGCAGCAAGGAGAAATCCCAATTGTCTTTCCATAAGTCTCCCATTGCTTCATCTCCCAAGCCAGCAGCCCCAGGGGAAAGAAGCATAGCATTTGGTTGAGGCTCTGAGGGAGGAAGGTTGGCACCAAAACTGCAGCCACAACTGAGCACAATAGAACTATGGGTGTTTTTTTTTCTTCCAGTTGCAAATTCAACGTTTCCCAGACAGCCATCTCATCCTTTTCCACCCTCCTRGGAAATCAGTGTTTTCAGAGAGACAACAGCCCTGGTGATTCACCACCAGGCTCAGGCTCACCAAGGAACCTTAGAGAAGCTGCAGCACTTATGGTGGTATCTGGCCTGTGCTGGGCTGACATGTTGAGGAAAAAGTCACACTGCTTTGTCTGCTCATTGCTGCATTGGTCTCTTGATCTGGCATAATTTAGGTGCTTCCCATGCCAACACGTTGACTAAGCCAAATTTTTTCTTACATTAAAACCCTCTGGATCTGGACTTTGTAAGTCTTGAGATTTCAACAGATGTTTGGCTTGGGAGTCCTGAACTGTCCTGTCCCAAAGCCAAAAACGATGTGCAGGTCCAAACAGAATTTTCCCCCAGACTTATTGAAATGGCCAGTTGCTGCTGAATGCATGGAAAAGCGGGGAAGGGAGTAGGAGTCAGGCTTGTCACTCTTTGACCATTTCTTGCTCACTGTACTAGGTCCAACCTAAACTGGGTCATGCTGAAGAGTACAAAAATAATGTGGAGCTGTGCCCTTGTGTGRGTGAAGCTTGGTGCCCCTTCACCAGTTTGTCCCTGGTGTTTTGCACCTGATAAATCATATTCAACATCCCAAGCACAMTCAACATCTGAGTATTTCTGAGAGCCCCTGGGTTCCTGGTGACACCTTTGTGTGCCTGGTGACATCTTCAGCTGTCTACCTGCTCTCAGCCAGCCCCCTGTGGAGGCTGAGCTCCCACACAAGAATTCCCAGCATGATTTTATTGTATTTTCTTTAATTAATCTCTGCAGGAAGCCAAAGGCCGTTCCTGTCCCTGGAAGCAGTTCATTAGCTGGCAACCCAAACTTCACAGAAAGAAGCAACATGACAGTGGTAATGAAAACAAGACAAAAACAAAAAAACTGTGAACATTTTTATTGCCACTGGAGCCATCACCATCCACAGAGTATATTCAGAGCTGTCAGCAATGCCTCTCCTCRTTTGGGACCCAGTCAAAACAAAGCTCCATGTCAAATTTCTTGCCTGACCATAACATCAAATTTTAGTTTCATTCTCAGTCAYGGCCTTACACTGATTACATTATGAAATTCATTAGGGAAGAAAAATTGCAGTTATTTCCTTGATGGAGCTGAGTGGTGCTATTGCAGAATAGCCAGGAGCAACCAGGGAAAACATGCCCATTAGAGACTGGTGTAATCCCACCAGGATCACAGCCAAGCAGTCGCCGGACAAAAGCAATGACGGGAGAGATGCACTGACAGAGCACAGGGTAGCTTTTTAAAAAGGAAGATGTTTTCCAAGGCCTGATCTTTCGGATTATATTGAGAAACAAATGTACATAAAAGTTCAAGGAAATGAAAAGGGAGAGACTAATGATATTCCAAAGGTTTTCCTGCTGTAGCTATGTGTTATAATAAAAGAACCTGGTGGCATATTTTATGGTCATTAGTGTTTTAATTAGGAAACATGTCATTTCACATCGCCCAGCTCCCATCTCACTGCCATTGAATGGTTCATTTCCTATCATTCTCACAGCAAAGGCAATGATATRAATGAACACAGGCTGCTCAGAAAGTGTTAGAAGGAAGAAAGCACCAAGATCTTTTGCCACAAACAATCTCACACTTTAGCAGACACATAAATGGAAAAATAAATCAAAGAATCTCAAGGGAAGCATTGTTTCATTTCCACAGAGTAGTTGTGATTGAACACAGGTAGTTTTCCCAAGGCATTTGCATTCTTTGTGGGACTAATTTGAACAATTTCCCACAGAATGGAGCCACCGTGCTGGAAAGTCTGAAGCCAAGAGCTGAGGACCCCAAACCAGCAGCACAAAGGGGTGCAAAGCCTGCCCTGGTCCTGACTGCTTTGGATAAGAGCAGAGTGTAATTCTCACAAACCACAAGTGACAAGGTGCACTGGGAGATTGGAGGGAACTTGTTTCTTCTGTTAGTAACCACAGGAGTTTCTTGTGGTCGGTAGTTCTGAGAACGGGAAGCTGGACAAGCTGTAGGTGCAGGAGATTCTTGCTGCCTCTGGGGTTACCCACCCAGCCAGAGCTCAACTGATTAGGAGGGTATCAGAGTTACATAATGACATTTCTGGGGTGTTTTACGGTAAATACGTGGGGGCCTCTTTGAAGGGAGGGATGGGGGGTGTGGATAGCAAAACCACGAGAAAATGAATTTAAATGGGAGAACAATTTAACAAATTTTTTAAATACATAACATGCAACTAACCTATATAATTGTAAAATTAAATATAGAAAGTAAATATTCAAAAGCTATTGAATCTATTAATGTGTTTAGGCTTGGAGTTCTGCTTTTAAATGCCTATAAATTTGCTTGTGATGCATAGTGATCCATCTCTCCTAACATCACATGTCTGAAACATTGACATCTATCTCTGAGGTAAGCTCTGAGCACTCCAGAAAGAAACTAAAAGCCCATTAAAAGAAATAGGCACTTTGATGATGTTTTTAGAATGCCATTTTAGATGTTTTCTTCAGAATGCATCAAACTTTTCTCTGGTCTGCAGTGACTACAGAGAGTGCATAGTTACTAGCCCACAGGTAGGTAGATGTATAGTAGATGCTTGCTTTACCCACAGAAATCACATCCCAAATGTCCTAAATTATGTTTAATAACCCAGCATAACAATGGTAACTTTCACCACTATTGTATTGGGAATTCGCTCAGCTTCCTACAGAAAGTCTTTTCCAGGTTTTTGTCATTACAGGAGGCATCACCCACCTCCAAATTACTCGTGAAATGAACGCCTTGTGCAGGATGCATTCATCAAAGGCCAACAAGTTCAGGTTTTATGAGGCCCACATGTGTTAGAAGGCATTGCTGCCCTTCACAACAGCTCAGGTGGCTTTGCAGACACAGTGGTTTTCTAGAAGCAACTTGCCACAAAAATTACATGGGGGATCATACTACCTGAAAACAGATCAGAGGAAAGTCAGCCTTCATACCCATTCCTGCCTCCTGACACCAGTGGAACAATGGTTTCAACAATATACTTTTGACTGTTCAATGAAGAATTATTTCAAATATACCCAAATTTCCAAGTGAGAACCCACTCTGTAAAGCAGGGCAATAATTTGTCCAGTGTGGTTTTTTCCTCTTATGTTCGTTAGCTATAAGGAAATCCAAGTCTGCTTCTATATATCTCCTACAGAATTAAAATTGTATATGGATTTTAGATGGGAATATTCATTAAACACTATCAAGTCACAGTAGCATGGGGAAAAACCTTCCTTCATCATCTCACTGGATGTGGGAAAAATAACAGAAAAGCTGCTATTGTTTGGATGTTTTTTGTGATAATACTTTGAGAGWCAAAACATCTCTCCTCCCAGCTCTAAAGCTATTGAAGGGATTTTCCTGACACACTCTAAAATGATTTATTGTAGGTCAGAGGGCAATTGGAAGAGAAAAAGATCAATCACACAGGAAGAGATAAGTTTTCCCCTTGATCTTTTGTTATTTTTTTTTTTTAGAGTGAACAGCTTGTAGGATTTTTGAACTGTTTCAGGGCTCTAATTTCTTCAGAGATCATATAGTCTCCAGTTTGCTTATGGTTAAGATATTTTTTAATCAGAAGAGCTAAGTTTATGGTTCTGACCTCACAAAAGCAAAAACCTGCAGTTGTACTGTAACAAATAGTCAAGTGAGATGTTGTGAATAAGATACTTTTAGTGACTGGAAAAACTTCTCTGTGAGTGAAGAGAAAAATATAAACCAGTCTGCAGCAGTCTGAAATACAGCCCAGAGGCATTAAGGTTCTATAGATGCCTCACCAATTCATCTTGAATAATGTTATCACAGCCTGGGTAGTCCCAAGGGTTGCAGTAATGATTGGACACTTTTCATGAGGAGCTGTGAAATGTTTTTTTTTGCTCTGTATGCAAGACAGAGAAATCATTTAAGGGCAATAGACTGAGCAAAGCTGATTACATTCAGTATCAAAATCATTGCATTCATAATGCAAATGTTTTCCTTCTATCTAATATTAACAAAGGACATTGTCCTTTCATTTCTCAGGGAATTAGTCATGCATATCCTATTGCCTGCCAGGAGAATAGCATGGCTGATTCCTCAATAACAGTACTCAAAACAAATCCTTACCTGGTAATTCATGTTTATCATTCTAGCACACTGCAAGTATGAAGAAAGAAGGGGTATAACAGTTTTGTGTTCATTGCAATAAGCACAACATTTAGGATTGATTTTATTAGCCAGATGTTATTTACATAGCTGTATTGTCTACATGTCCCACCAGGAGCAGAACTGCAGATGAGTTCTGCAAGAGACAGAACCTCCTCCAAACTGTTTTGAAGCCAAGTCCACGGAAGATCTGTGGCACAAGACATGTTACAGGAGCTGTGACAGGTGACCTACCAGCCAGTGACAAACAGAACCAGCCACATCAGGTGCTGTGGCTGGTCCTAGCAGTCAGCCAGGTCTGATCCAGTGGGGTCGCATTCCAATTCCCACTCTCTCTCCATGTTAGACAGCTGGTGCCATGCTCTTCCTCACAAAGCCCAGGTCTCAGGAAACAAAGATGAAGGTGTGCAAAGCAAGCTCTGAGTACTCTGATGCACAGGCAGTTCTCTAGAGATGGGTGCCTGGCCAGCTTTATCACACATCCAAATCAAGAGGGATGAGCTTCAGCACAAGCCTCAAACTCATCCCCTACATCCATAGAGAAGCCTCCTCACTTTTGGTCCAAACAATCTCAGGCTACACAAGCCAGAAAAAAAAATCATCACTTTATTCAGGTGACCTGATAGTACATGCATAAGGCTGGGTAGTTAGGGGTATTTTGTGCACCAAATTCCCAGGTTTAGGTACAGTGCCATGAAAGTGTCCCCTGTTTTTGCCCTAGGTAATGTCCAGCACAGAGCTGTTAGCTTGAGCAGCATAAACCATGGAATGAAATCACACCCTCACTACAAGCAGATTATAAAGAATTGTAATGAAAGCTGGAATTTTACACAGAGGTTTCACTGACATTCATCCAGGAAGGGTATCCACGTCCACTCTGGCAGACTGGGCAGCCTCCAAAAAGCCCAGAGTCCCAAAGTGGCACCGGGAATGCAAGTCCTAAGAGCTGTGGTGCCAAATCTAACAGTTTATAACATAGGCATATAATCTGAGCACATCTGCAAGGTCCATCGAGAGCTGATCAATAGCATCTATGTCCTTTAGGGAACAAGACAGACAGACCCCAGCACAGACAGACAGGGGACTCAGGAGSTCAGATCTCACCCTGAACTCCGCTGGCTGCATTGGGACTCACAGGCTGTCGCAGAGATCTACTGCCAGCCAGCTCACATCCAGACACCTACACTGTGAACACCTGAAGTTAGAAGACTTGAAACCCAACCTTAAAAGCTTCTCTCATTTGACCTTTGATGAACAAAAACTGTGTAGAGAATGGCAGAATGAGAAAGCAATATCACATGAATGCTAGTTCCAAAAACTATTCTTCCTTCCCTTCTCTCCCTCTCTACAATAAATAAACAATTTTATATCATTAAAGTTTAGGAAAGATTGAGCTATCAGTTATTACTGTTCTTCATGTTTCTGTGGCAAAAATGGAGTTTGCATTGTACCRTATATCTACAACTCAGTTTACAGAAACTGCTCTTAGTGTCTAATTTTTTTCATGATAAGTCATAATAGCCCTCAATGAATGTTTGAATGTTTCTTAGTATGAGATTTGGGGTTCTTTGTGCTGGAAAGTAAAGTAGCTGAAAAAAATAATTTATCCTCTCAGATTTTCAGTAATGACATAAATTATTCAACATAAACTAGGTAAAGACTCACCTTTTCCATCATCTTCAGTTCTCTTCTGAAAGCTGCTTCTGTCGTAAGCCCCACCTCAGTTAATAAATGGTTTTACAACTGTCCAGTCTGTTTGTTTATCAGCAACACAGGTTTGGGACCATTTGGCCAGTCTTGTTGGTGGAGCTAGTTCTTTCTGTTCCTGGTTTGGGGTTTTTTTGCAGCATGTGAAGGAAAGCACCTGAGTCATTTGGTCACCCTGAGGATGCAGATCACACTGTCACAAGCCACCTTGGCCACCCCAGTCAGCTGCATCTGCCTGTCATCTGGTCAAACTCCTCACCTCCCGGGGGACCTGAAACCTGAGTGATACAAATATCCTTGAGCTAGASGAAGCTAAACTAAACATATTGCAGACAAACAAGAGCATTGTATTCTAGGTAGGCTTATATTCAGCTGTGACMAAGTAATATCATCAGAGAAGATATCTGTGTGGGGTTTTTTCCTCTATTATCCAGATATGTAATTCATAATGCATTAATTGCAGGTGTAGAAAAACTATATCAAAGTTTGTTCTCATCAGTGATCATAATCTGAATGTGGTGGTGATGCTGCTCTTTCATTGCCTGGCTTTTAGAGCACAGTCAGTTTCCTTTGAAAACACATCTATAGTGATCCATCCATTTACACTTTATGGATGTTCTGTGAGAGGGAAAATTAGAGAATTCATTAACATATTTGCATAATGTGTTTGCCCAGCATTACAGAACCTGCATCAGGTAGCCAGTGAGGAAACCCCCCCGAGCTGGTCCATGGCAAGGGAGGAGAGCAAAGAGCCTCGTTAGCCACAGTCCAAGAGGAGCCCCTGCTGATCCCTGGAGGGATTGCAGTGAGCACTGAGAAAATGGTCAATATTTTACACCCTTCAGGYGGAGAAATTTTGTTAATGTGAATTGAAATGTAGCAGGAAAGAAGAAAAGAAGGCTCTAGAGCAGTTGGAGAACAAAAAMTTAAAATCGATTCAGACAAATATGCTTTAATTTCAGTCGGTTTTGCAATGGGTACTTTTGAAATTGGGAATCTCTAAAAAATGTTTTGGCCAAGGGAATTTTTTTATWAGACATAATCGTGAAAAAACACATATGCTCTTGTGGTTTATCTTTATTCACATCCATTAGTCACCCAAAATAAATATCACTCATCAGACAGACACAACCAGCTGAAGGATTGGTATGGATTTTTTATAAATTCATAGTAAATTGGTAAGACTAACAAAACACCACTTGCATATAATTACAGAATCATGATTCTATGATAACATCACTTGAATATTATTTTATTTCCTTGTTGGTTTATATCATGCTGGTTGAATATTCCGTATTTTCCTTTCCCCATGGCCCTTCCAAGAAGGAGGTCCAACTGTGTTTGTATTTCTAATGCCCAAGATCAAAAGTTACCCAAGCTCAAGAAGGAACAGGACAGAATAAAACCTGGATTCCATAACACCAGGCCCAGCTGCTCCAGAGGACCACAGACTGTGTGATTCTTGTACCTGTTCTGTCCACAGATCTTGCAGTACCTCAGTGGTTACCAAAASAGTGGAATCAATGGTGTTCTACAGTCTCCCCTGCTTCCAGCATGGGATTCTGCCATACACAGGTTTACAATCCAAATGCAAAGGGCCTCATCTTCTTACATATGTACTTGCTATAGCCAGTTCCATCTAAACTTCGTCTTTCAGATAAATCACATATATCGTGTTGTAAATTGAACCACTATCTGATGGTTAAAAGACTACATGGTGCCTTCTAGAAGTGGAGTGCAGAGTTTAGGAAAAGACAGCTGGAGTCTGAATGATCAATGAACCCAGGGATTGTAACAACCTGTGTCTCACACATATTCAGTATCAGCATCTCTGCCTTTCAGTGCAGTTCATCTTAAGCAGAATGATGATGGACAGCAAAAGGCATCAAAACCATACACAGTACATAACAAATTAAAATTCAAACAGATATTTGTTTTGGGGCCCAAGAAGAATTAAGAYTTACTAATAATCTGGGCAGGATTGTCACTAGCATTATGTACCCTGCCCAGAGCTTGGACACCAGAAGCAGAGAAGATAATCCCATAATCACAGGCCCATGGTGTGATTCTTGGGGCTGTCCTGTGSAGGGCCAGGAGTTGGACTGTAATGATCCTTGTGGGTCCCTTCCAACTCAGACTATTTTGGGATTCTGTGATTCTGTAATTTTACCTCTCTCATGCTTTCATTAATGTAAATCTATAGCATTCATCTCCCCTGTCACAAACAGTCATGGCAACTAAATTCCAGGATTGAATTCATGTGTGCCATGTGCTCACAGCCCCACTGTCAGAACAGAGGACCTTTGCTGCTCTGCCTGTGCACGCTCCCACTGAGATAAAGTAATAGGTGAAGTTGGAGATGAGAAGCACAACACCCTTTTCCTCTTGCTAGAAGAGGGGTGTCTATGGGAGGAGAATACAAGTTGCAATCAGCCAGGATGAAGATTTGAAGTTCAGCTTCCTGGGGTTTTGGGTTTTTTTTCTTACAAATGCCAGGAGATCTTTCATAAACACAAATATTCAGGGTTCTTTTTTATCTCTGGTGTGTTAGCTGGGAACTTCATCAGCTTTATGCTTTCTGTTCCAGTTAGTGCAGAAAGAATGCTCTTGCTAAATCACCCACCCCCTTCCAGAAGCTCCTGTGCTATTCCCTAGAGACCAGCTCTTATCTCACTCGATTTAACTTAGATTAAAATCTCCTGGAGATAGTGTGAGCACAAACACATAAAGCCAGTAGCTTTTTATAGTACACAACATTTTTTCCAAAATATGTGTGGTTTAAGTCCTGCTACCTAATTGACTGCACACTACTCCAAATAACTGCATTAAGAATTTTCTSTAAGTGACAAGCACKAAGGCTCTCTGCTKCAGCAGTGGTATTATCTGCASCAAATATCAAAAGTRTGCAGTATTTCACTGGTCATTTTTRTAAGACTGAAATATACTGGAAAATTTTCYGCAAAACAATCTGGGAGCTTTACTYCAGGGAAGGAAAAATACAAAAATCAAATATATTTCCTTGTAAAATTATATAAAACTGAATTCATTTTCCTGCAGAAAAACAAAAAAGTTAAAGTTATAACATTTTAATGTGKAAAAACTTTGAGGGAAAATCTTGAACCCCCAGTAAAGAATTTTTCAAAATTATATACTGCACTACCACTGCTCATCTGTCACAAWACAGCAGAAAAGCTGAAAGCTATTGACACTTTTTGGTCTGGCTTTTTAAGCCACTAAGAGTAGTCAGCTTATTTTCTTTAACTCAGTGGCACATATTCGTGTATCATTTTTTTTTCTACTTCATCATCACATTTGAAATCAAAACCAATTTCAATCTTTCTTGGGAAACGGAAGTTCCAGTGTCACCCCATAAAGATGCCAGTCAAGTATGTCTGCCCAAACGAGTGTCCACCAGCTTTCTGGACCATCATTGGAGAGGAGGACCAGCCTGGTTCCCRCTCAATACCAGCCAGTCACGACCTCCTCCAGGAAAACCTTAGAATAATTTACATTAAGAAAGATCTCTAAGATCATTGGATCCAGCTGTAAACCCACCACTGCCAACTCCACTACTGAACCATGTCCCTAAGCACCACATCTACACGTCCTTTAAAAGCCTCCAACAATGCTGACTCAACACTTCCCTGGGCAGCCCATTCAAATGCTTGATGTTTTTGGTGAAGAAATTCTTTCTAATTTTCAATCTAAGCCATTTTAGTGCAGCTTGAGACCATTTCCTCTTGTCTCTTTACTTGTTCCTTGAGAGAATAGACCAACCCAACCTGGCTACAGCCTCCTTTCAGGGAGTTGCAGAGAGCAGTGTAGTCTCCTCTGAGCCTCTTTTTGTCCAGGTTAAACACCTCGAGCTCCCTGAGCTACTCCTCATATGATCTATGCTCCAGACCCTCCCCCAGCTCCATTGTTTTTCTCTGGACACACTTCAGCCCCTCCGTGTCCTTCTTGAAGTGAGGAGCCAAAACCTGAGCACAGGATTCAAGGTGCAGCATTATAGCACCAAGTACAGGAGGACAATCACAACTCTGGTCCTGGTGACACTATTGCTGACAGAGACCAGGTGCCATTGACCTTCTTGGCCACCTGGGCTCACACTGCCTCATGTTCAGCCACTGCTGACCAGCACCTCCAGGTCCTTTTCTGTAGGGCAACTTTCCAGCCACTCTGCCCCCAGCCTGGAGCTCTCCAGGGGGTTTTTGTGACCTGAGAGCAGTAACTGGCACTTGAACATGTTGACCCTCATACAAATGGCCTTTGGCCCTTTGATCCAGCCGGTCCAGATCCCTCTGTAGATCTTTCCTGCCCTCCAGAAAACCCCATCAGCTTGGTGTCATCTGTGAACTCGGAGTGATCTCAATCCTCCCTTCCATTTGGGAGTTATTACGTTGGGTAATAATTGCAAAATTTGTGTCCTCCAGTCCCTTGGGCCATCACTGGAGAGGAAGAGCAACCTGGTTCCCCTTCTATCAGCCAACCATAACCTCCTCTGGGATAAGTAAGGTGGTAAATCTCATGTGTCAAAGTTATAGTTAGAGATGTCAGCTAGAAAGTTCAGTGATGACAAGCAAAGGTTAAGGGCAAGATTATCAGAAAAAAGGTAAGAAAGAGAGGACAGAAATAAATTTGATCTACAGTAAATTTCAGAGGGCATCTGCCTCAGACAAGATCATACTTCAAAAAGCCACTGTCACAACACAGAGCAAAGTGCTGAGGATGAGGGGATAAGTTGCACAACATCAGGGCTCACTTCATTTGTCTGGAGGCTAGTGAGAAGTAAAAGTGACATTTTCATCTAAAAACTACTTTTCTTTACACTGTACCTTGCTGATACTGAATTACAATAACTCAACACTGACCAGAACAGGAATATTCTTGCCCCACAGCTGTGTCAAAAAAAAAGTTTTATGATTCTAGTGGACCTAGAAAGATAGACATATATTTTAAAAAAACAACAAACAACACACAAACACACACACACATATATGTATAGATATAAAGTTTTAGAAGTTTGGATACAAAAACCAGAGCAAACTGTCTCACAAAGTCAGAKCTGAGATGAGCACATAGGCCTGGGAGGGGGTAATCTCTAGAGATGTGTGTGTACTCACATTACAACTAACAAGAGTACAGCTGTTCTTTGTTCTGTTTGAAGGATGAAGAAAGTATATTTATGGATAGATGTAATTAATGTAAAACTCCAGCTGTTTAAAAGGAAACTTGGAGTTCTCTTGCACATCCTGAGTATGTTATTCCTTATGAAGCAGCTGAACCTGGATGTCCTTATGCACAAGAGGGCCAATGGTTAGTGCACTTAGAGTCAGCCAGACAGATGTGAATTAAGGTCACCGAAACTCTGAATAGGAGCTTCTGTCCTGGCTTTTAGTTACAGTTGACAAATTCAATTCCATTTCATACCTTTCTTACACTTAGATGTGTCTCCCAGTCTCCTGGTATCCTGTGGTCAGTGTGGGGATAGGAAGAGGTCATTATCCTCAGTGAGTGAAATGTTGTTGATTCACAGTCACCTTTATCCTATCAGGACAAATTTAGAAATGCCAAATGATCCACAGGGAACCACTCTGGATTTATCCTCACACATGCAAATGGTGACTCTTACTCACTTCACTTCTTTACAAACAGTTTTCATGTCCAGCCAGCTCTAAACACTGGAGTTTTTCTCATGACCTGCTACCTATTTATAGTATTAGAAATGCATGATGCATGCATTAGACCTCAAAATGAATCTGAACTCTCACAACTTTTCACACTGAGAATGCATCTCCCCTTAACCCTGCTGCACAGATATTTGCTTGAGATCATTTCCTTCTCTCCCTCTTCTGCCTGCATTGAGCAAAATAAAGTAAAACAACAGCTCTATGAACAAGAAAATTATAGCAGAGAAAAATGGATTTGTAACATCCCTCAGATGATTTTGCCCTAGAAAAGATACCTGGTCCCTTAGCATTAGAGGACTGCAGCCAGACCAGTATAGGGGTGGCATTGCTTTTATTCCCACTTCAGCTCAGCAGGAGGTAGGGGAATAAGGTGCCTATTCCTACATTTGACTAATGGCAGATAAAGCCTAGCACAGCTTTGATTACAGACATGTAGTACAGATGCTGTGAGACGATCAGAGCATCTAACAGTCAAAGACAGGGATGTAGGATAAGAATGCAAGTGTAAAAAGCTGGAAAGATGATGAAGTGTTGCAGGTGAATATGTTCATTATTGACATTTCAACAAGCACAGCACACCTTGCCCAAGGCCCTTTTTCTGTGAGAGAGGTGTCCTTTATGGTGGGCTGGAAGCACACATTAGCTGCTTTCTATTTCCCACTCTAAAATCTATTTCAGGAGATCATCTACTTTGCAAAACCTTAACCTCATGAACACAGGTTACATTCTCATTTGGCTTATTTTTTTTACATAACCAATGAAAATATGGAAAAGCTGATCAATGCATTGCAATTACTGAGTAAGAAAATAGACTAATTTTTTTTTAATTTAAAAAGCAAACTGAACAAACAAAAAGCCACAAGAGAATCTTTTGGATGTAGCAGATTTTGACATTTAATTTAGAAAATTCTGGGATCAAAAAGGCAGTTTTGCTGAAATTGCAGCGTTACATTGCAGCCGAGCTGGAGGCTGCTACAAATGAGTGTATCTAGAAACAGGAGGGAAAATAAAAACAAAGGATGAGGCACACAGAAGGCCAGAACAGCTTTGACCCTGTCAATCCACAGCAAGCAATTGGCTCAAGTCTTCATGAAGGCAAAGATACTGAAACAGGGGACTGAAAGCAGCCTTTCCATTAGAGAATCACAAGCATCTTTGATAATATGCATATAAGTGAAGATCAAACTAGTGATGAGATTACAATCAAGACTGAATAAAACCCTTTCAAAATAGAATGAAACTTTTGAGAGTAATGTGTGACAAGATATATGAGAACTCAAAAAGAGGGGGAAAGGGGCTTTTGAGGTTTTGAGAACAGAATTGTGGATATTGCCTCAATTGTGTTGTTTGGAGAGTTTAGAGACTCTATTTCGAAGCAAAAGTTGCAATGGAGAGACAAAACCAAGAATAAGATTGCAGAAAATATTCTGACTTCAGTTTGGAAAAGGCAATTACACCATAAGTAGAGAACATAATTTGCAGATTGAAATCTYTGAAAGAAAACAGGTCATATTCAGATGGTTGAGTTCGTCAAAGGAGCAACTGGAAAAAAAATTAAGAGCTCAGAAGGGAATAAGACAACTGCAAAAAATTTGAAAGAAGGATCATGACAAACTGCACAAAAAATGGAAGAAAATACAAATCAAATTTACATCTACCTTTGTAAAGAGCTGCTATGTTTTGTAACAAGCGCAGTAATTTGCAAAGTCTGGCCATAAAAACAGAATTGACACAAGTGGGTGTAAACTATATTACCTGTACACAAGCAAGCCTAATTCTTTATTGGAAAGATTTAAACAATACTTACATRGAGTGGATTTTACCTCACACACCAGCAGATCCTTTATTAATTTAAATGGGGCTCACAGATCARGGTGATACCTGAATTAAAATCCAGAGTGTGAAGACAGAATCAGTAACAGCAATGCTCAGCTCATACAGGGGACACATCACTCCTGAAGAGGTGGCACCTTAGGACAGTCACCTGCCTGGAGAAGTGGCATTGCACAGACACTTGTGGGAAGTGTACTGCCCAAAAAGATATCCTTGATTTTGAATGAAACCTTCACTTTTTAAATTAAGAAAACCCAGCTTGGTAAGGCAAGYGGAGGAAGCAGTGTTTATACACAACCAGCTCCTGTCCATGGCCTCTGCATCTCCTGGAGGTTCTTGTTCCCAGCCTGCTGAGCACTGCTGCATGGCAGCAAACACTGTCCAGTGCCCTCTGCTCTCYAGGGAGTTTTTCCATGCGTTTCTGAGGCCTAACCAAACTCATCACAGTCCCAGCACATGTTGCAAACTCCCAGGGTCCAGCTGCATCCTCAGTAATACCACAGTCTCTCTATCCATTAACTCCCTGGGTTGCACCCGATGGAAAGGACAAGTGTCAAGGGATTGGGAAAAATATTCAGTCAATCTTAATGGATCATAAGAATGCCTGTGAAAACCAAGAGAACAAGCCCTTCTGTCATGAGAACATAAAGTTGAGATAGAAAACAAAATCTTTAGAAGGTGAGGTTTGCAATTACTTTGTCAGAAAGTCCACCTGAGGCACAGCAAACTGGGAGAGCACAAATCAGAAGAGGAATGAAGGGAAATAGGAAAAGAGAAAGGAAAAAAGTAAAAGGGACGCAAGGGGGAGGGAGAAGTGATTAAATATGGAAATTACAAAAGAAATATACCAGGATATTTCAAAATACCCAGGATGTAGAGAAATGTCATACACAGAACAATACTGACTAATATGATCTGAGTAATGTTGTAAAGAAAAGGCCATTTAAAAGGCCCAGAATAGACAAACAGAAGCAGCACAGAGTGACAACTAAAAAGTCTTTAAATATATTATCCAAGACTGATATCAATTCATTTGGCTCTGCTGAGGAAAAAAAAATCTAGACCATCATCCCTTTTTACCCATAAAGAGCATTATTATAGAATATAACCCCAAACATGACATCTCACATGTAAAATCTTTTTTTGTGAGCCACAGCATACCATCTGCAGCAGTAATGGCTCTGTTTTGAAAAAAAACCAAAGTGTTATTTAAAAATAGCATTATTTCAGCTCTAGGATAGTTATATTTTATTGCTGCTATAAAAAGAAACTGTTAAAAGGACATTTAAAAGAGATGAAGAAGCGGACCTGGAACAGAGCAATACCCTCTGAACAGGACTGCCACCTGCAGAGAGCACTTGTGCCCAGACCAGCATGTTAATTCAGGTGCTGATGCTAAAAAGTGGAGCATTTTCACCAAAAAAAGTGAAGCAGAAAATGTATMATGATCTTGGATAACATGAATGTAATGGGTCTGCAGGATGCTGGACTAGTGTATTACATCAGAGGATGATAGCTTCTTGTGAAGTTGCCTCCCTCCCACAAAGTAATTACTAATGGAAGACAGATCCACAGTTTCCACAAGAAAAGGAAGATGAAAAAAAGTCTGGACTCTTGATATCAAAATCAAAACCAACAGAAGTGAGAGATAAAGCAAGAGAAGGTTGAAGGCTGAGCAAAGCAGAGCTAGAACTCATGGAGTGCTTCAGACATCCACAGGACAGAGATGGTCAGCTCTGAGACTGGTTGAAACCTGATGATGCCTCATTAGAAATCTCTAATTTGCCTCTGGGCAATTTGCCACCTAAGAATGAGGCGTTAGAGTAATTGGTCCTTTAGGAAGCTTGAGATAAAATACAATGTGTTCCTCCCATGGTGTGTGAGTTGAAAGCAGTGGTCAAGGGAGCCAGCACTGATAGCAGTGGCTTCAGCAGCACACAAAGATCCCCTGTTCTTCTTTCCTGAAATGCCAGTTTTTCTGATGTGATTGCATCAAAGAATCACTACAATTCTACACTCCAGACCCAAATTCTTCTTAGTTCTGTCTTAAACACACTTCCCCTCCATGGTCTGAACCTCCTGTTTTTCAAATCTCCTCATTCCTCTGTTCTCCACAAACATCTGGGACACTTATTGGCCACATGTTTCATTTTCTTCAGGACTGTAGGGGAGATGGGGACACACTAATTCTGTGGATTAACTTGGCAGGGCTTATACACTGAATTTGAAGTGTTTGGTTGATCCAACGGCAAGTTCAGATCCTAATGATTTTATATGTTGTGTTTTCAAATTTTTGGATGTGTTGAAAATATAATCTAAAAATGCACTGTATTCCAACTTAGAGATAGAAAGGAATATTTAGATTATAAAGTTAGTAAATACATGATGAAACAAAGGCCACATACCCAGCCTCKTTCTGCAATTTTTCTAGGTGTTTCAAATCCATAATGCCATACTCAGCCTGCTTTTCCCATGTTCATTCAGAGCAAAGGATAAAACTGTTTTAATCCTCAGCTGTGACTGGAGGTGCAGGGAGCCATACCCTGAGCATGCACAGTGCACCAAGGGCCCTGAGAAATCATGACCTGTATTAAAAACTATTGAATCTCTCTGCCACCAAAAATGAGAGTGATAGCTTAAGTCTTTGGGCATTCATGAGCAAACATTTCCTTTAGAATTGGCATAGCATTTGACTCCTAMCATGATGGTAAAACACGCAGAAAATGGGGAGTGCTGCACTCAGGAGTTGGTGTGTGTGGRATGGCAAGATGAGCCTCACACTGAGCATTCTGAACTGAAGTGCCCAGTGTTAAGTGACCTCTCTACATGGGAGCCCCAGGAAGTGCAGGGGTCTGCAATCATATTATTAAAGATGACTTCTTAATATGAAGAGATCAAGTTGGAGCTGCACAGACAATTTTATCTTCTTTGTGTCCTAATTTGGGAGTACTTAAATTTGCCACCATTGCARGCTTCTTTCAATAGTTATGAAAGGGACTTTCACAAAGGTTTTGACAAATATTATAAGGAACACTTCTGAATTCCTGTGCCTGAGGTGGCAGATCTCATTTGTCAAAGCTGATGGCAAGTATCTGCCTTTGTCCTAAGAGTGTCCCAGGAGCAGGGATACAGCAGCAGCAGAGAAGCAGCAACACCTCTGTGAGGTGCTAAGAAACTGTCCTGGGAGCTTTGCAGCTGCAGGGAGCTGTGTGGGGTATCAGGTATGTTGAAAGGAAGGATATTGCTCCTGCAAATGGAAGGAGAAAGAGAACAGATGTCATGTCCTCAACCTGTTCAGCTCCTGCCAGGAAGGAAAATCAAGACTTAAGCCTAACTTCCATTTAAACTTATCACAGAGGGGAAGATTTGGCATTTATGTGGTTATCTAAGGTTATAATAGAGCCATTTAAGAGAAAATTTTAATTTACTTATACACAATTGAAAATGGATTAAGAAATATTATTCACCTGTAACACTGACTATACTCCACCTGACCACATCAGTTAAGTGATTTCRGCTTTGGCTAGATTTTGGATTGCCTTAAAAACCCAAGAATAAGCCACACATTCACAAGGGATCACTAAACATCAGTTTAATGAGCTGAGAAATACTTTTTRTCTAAATGGAGATTAATCTGAGTAAGAAAGCTTTATGGACAAATGAGAGAGAGCAGACCTCTGATACACAGGCTCAAGTATCAGCTGAGAAAGGGTTAAGAGTATAAAGTATGAGGTTTCAATGGCAAAGTAAAGGTGCCTGATAAGCCAAAGCAGCAGCTTTTCTGTGCATGTGCATACCAAAGATTGGAATCTTCATGGCTTTGAAATTTGTTTTTGCCTGTGATAAGGTAGGTGCAACATACAGAGCTGGCAGTAGTTTACAGCCCCTTTGGAAGGGTGTGAGAGATGAGTGTAAATGATTACCAGGAACCAGGGTGTGGTGAAAGATGCATCGACACGCTTCCAACTCTAGAAAAAGCTCTTTTTTCTTGGTATTTAATAACTTCCCAGAGGGACACAACTCACTCATTTCTAGTCCTAGAAAGAAAAAACATTTTAAAGTTATGATATTATTATGTATCAAAAAGCTATTTTGCATCGTTTATTATTTATCTGCTGGGGTTTTGAGAGCACTTGAGTTTCATCCATGCATGCAGAAAAGATAAAACCCAGTCCCAAGAAATTTATTAGCTAAAATATTTGCTATAACTAAACTCAAGTCAGATTTATTTAACAGATTTCTAAAYAGATTTAAATGGTGCAAACCTTTCTGCAGACAATGTAAACTTAGCTTAGATGTTACTTACAGAAATTTAATATCCATAATTAGTGACTGGAATCAAGTAAACTGAAGTGAGTCTCTCAAGTTTAAGATGTTTATTTTGTGGGTTGTGTGTCTGGAATGCATAAGTGAATTGCAAACAAAACTTTTCAAGCGCATCATTTCTCCAAGAAAAATTCACTTTTAAAGAAGTGATCTTTTATGTCTAGAAAACTTCTCATAAAACATAAACCAGCTTTTACCCATCGTTTTGCTGCCTGACTTTATACTTAGCAGCAGCTGCCTGGGTTTTTATAAGGTGTTAATAAATCTGCCCATACTATTTTTAAATAATTTGTCAGAGAAATGCTTTCTCGTTCCTGCCATGAAGACTGAATCTGTCTGGGAAGTACTTGGCTGCTATACAGATGGGTCCTGTAGAAAACCCCTTGATAAAGATAGCTGATTGTGTCGTAACCAAAAATAGTTTCTGCCTGTATTAAGGACACACACTGCATGGAAAATCTGACAGCAAAGAGGTGCTTAACACCTGTGCTTGGTGCTAATCACAGCCAAGCCAAAAGCAGCTTGGAGCCTGACAGCCTCTCTGCCCCTTCTTCCCCTTCCTCATGTACAAATTTAGGTATAGCTGAATTTCTGTGGGCAAGRGGAGGGGCTAGAAGCTCCCACAAAATCCCTTCAGGCCCTGATTTCTATTGCTTTGCACTGAGAAGCTGAACTTTCTTAAATAGGAGCAGAGATGGGGAGAGGCTGGGGGAGTAGCCAAGAAGGCAGAGCACCAAGGATGGGCAATTGCAGAAGCAACAAGGAGGTGTAACTCAGTGTAATGACAACCCCTGCTGCAGTGGGGACAAACTCTGGCCAATGAGGCTGAAAATCAGCTCTACTTCTTGAAATGGGTAAATGAGATTCAGGAATCTTTCTCCAAAGTCACTGCTGCTCTCTGTGGTAGCCCAGAAAATTTCATAGTACTGGTGCTTTGCTTTGGTAGATCTTACTAGATCTTCTGCATGCATTTTTTACTGAGGAGTTTGAGTCAAAGGACTACATCACACCAAGTTCAAAGTGGGAGACTCTGGCAGTGGATGGGTGAAAAATACATTAGAACACAGACCTGTGAACATTAGTCTAACCTTAGTCTGCCTCTTGAGGCAGAGGTTTGCAGTCCTAGGTCAGAGACTGTAAAAGCAGTTTAATACAGGTCTTTCCATTAGACCAACAAAGTGCTTAGTTGAACATTATACCATTAAAAACCCACCATCATCAAATAGATTATCTGCAAGTTAGAATTAAAAATGCAAAAAGGGATGATAAATGTATAATTTGGAAATGCAGGGTTCAGAAAGGCCTTACAGAGACATCTTCACCTTCTTTCTCTCAGTGTCTGTATGAGTACTCCTGTCCATCTGCAATAGCAGACAGTGACTGCTGTGGGACCAGGGCCTCCCTCGTGCCCAGAGCCAGCCCAGCCCCTGGGCTGCACAGGCTCACTCACGCTTCCTGCTCTTCTCAGAACCTTCCACCGCTAGTGAAGAATCCAAATTCAGCTTTCACTGCTCATGCTGCAAATATCCCCTGGGCTTGCCTGGCAGGATGCTCTTTTCTGAGTGAGGGAAGTGGGTTCAGGTGGCCCAGGGTGGGTGTGAGCCACAGCCCATTGATCTCGTGTGAATTACGTGGGAGAGAGGCAGTTCAATAGCCAACCCCTGTGCAAACCACAGTGACACAATCCTGTGCGTGTTCATAGCATGTTTTATCTATTTATCTCAAAAACCTTGTTTACAGCAGTGCAAGTGGATATCACTCTCACTCCCAGCTTCACCAAGGAGCCAGTGAAGGCTTCAGTGCATTTATGGACTGAACTGCAATTTACACAGGTGCAAAAAATGTCATCCTTGGCATCAATGGCTTCCTACTGAAAAAGGAATATTGCAGCTAACGTGAGCATCCAACAGACATACAGAAATGGCCAAACAAATTAGCATCTCCCCTGGGCTCACACTATCTGCATCTRCATTTTTCATACTCAGGGCCTGATCTTGCTTCTATTAAGAAGGGTGGAATCACTCCAAATGCTTTTGGTGGGAGCAAATGCCTGCCTCTATACACTCCAGACTCCTGGGGTGTATATATTGTAGAATGTATTCAAGCTACGTGCCTGTATGTCTTTCTTAGGCAGTTTCAGTTTTTATAAACTTCTGGAGTTTGCAGCTTTTTCAGCTATGACAATGACAAGTCTCACTCCAACTGGTACRTTCCCAGGGAAAGTTCTTATTCCAAAGAAATGTTTTTTCCCAATGAAAATCTGTTCCACTGAAAAAATTTTCACTAGTTCTGTCTTTTGGGATAACTGAAAGGCTCATCTTGCTTTCAGATRCCCAACACACTCAGGGAACACTGGATCAAGACCTCTGATACTGTGGYGATTGCATGCTTCTTCAGTCCATCTCCTGCAAGAGTTAAAATGCACCATTGTGGGTTCCATTCCAGAGGGAGATGGATGACAAACTGTGCCTGGTCATTTGTTTCTGCTCATCCTGCACAGACAGTAGAAGCTGAGGCTTCCAGATCCTTTTCTGGTTTTTTTGGTTTTTGTTTTTTGGGTTTTTTTTGGGACAGAAGACAGCAACTGTTGGAAGGTCTTCTAACAGATAGTACTCAGTCCTGCAAATGYTGTCAGGATAAAAAGCAAGCACCTGGAAGTAGCCTTCAAAGTTTAATAAGAAATTCAAATGGCTTCTTCTAGATTTGCTTATATTCTTGATTTTGGCTTCTTCTGCTCATGCTATGCACTCCTCCACGTGTTTCCCTCTTTTGGATAATAATATAGAGCATATGTTCCCCATTTAGTTCTTCCTTGATTCTTGTTGGCATCACATCTGTGGCAACGTAGAAGGAAAGCAGCTGAGAGAAAAATTTTTGAGAGAAAATATTTGTTTGCAAAACAAACTTTTATTTATATTTGTATGTGAAAACAGTCAAAACCCTTATATTCTATTTTGAGATAGACATGTCTGCAGGAAGAATATCCTTCCTGACCAATTAAGTTATGAAGCAAGGGTCATGTTCTCATGGAGCTTATATAATAAAAATTAAGTAATAGAGTATGTTTTAAAGTGTGTTTACAGTCTTAAAACTACCTGTGTGTTTCATGTGTATAGAACTAATTGATATCTGCAATGATGCTGGAATCTTAAAAATAAAAGAAAAATATGCTTTCAAATAAGTTACCTTGTCCATAACTGCAAAGTGTTAGTGAGCTAACATTTCCATTTCAGTTACTGATGTGCAAAATTCTGATTGGCATCTGTGAGTCCACAGGGAATAAGACTGCCTGGGGACCTTCAAAGTGTGAGGACCAGGAACCCAGGGAGAGAGCAATGTGTACTAAGTAACCACTGGTAAATCTCACCCAGTAGAAGGACATTATGGAGGCACACATATGCCAAAATTGAGTAGATATTAAGTAGAAGTAGAAGTAGATATTAAAAGACCACACATCTGGGAACAAACAAAATGAAAAAAAGACCCACAATCACCATCACCAAGAACAAAATCAAACAGAAAGAATTCAGAGTAGCTTTGCTGTTCTTTTTCTCTATGGCTACAAGAATACATCATTGAAGTCAACACTGATGATTGGAAGGTTTTGCTATATCCTTTAATGGAAGCTGATACTGACAAGATCTGGGATATTTTCAGAAGGAAATTCTGCCCCAGGAGTTGCAGGTGTTCTTTTACTTCCTACAAGTTCACCAAAAATTACAACATCCTTTTACATCAGTGTCAGAGGAGGGTTATCCTAGTAGAAATACAAACAAAGCACCAAACACACAGGCACCTTCCTTCCTTTGACTGAGAACACTCTGGAATTGCCATGGCTTCAGCAGAAAGCCAACGGGACTGATATCAGAGCTCTTTGTAGAAGACACAGGCAAGGRGGAGATCTATGAATTAGTATCACTTCAACCTTCTCTGTTCTTTTGTCTTTACCAATATTTCCTGATGCCAAGCCAAGGGGGTGGTGGTGGTGGTGAAGGGGTGGGAAGTGGGGTCTTTTCAGCGGACTGAAGGGGACAGCAAGTTCTTAATTCAGTTAACGATTGCAGGAAGTGGTTTGTCAGTTTGGAGGTAGCCCCTGCTCGAAGCCAGGGCCCTTCTCAGAAATTAACGTGCAGTTCTCTAAAGATAGATTGCGCAAAACACCAGGGGGCCCTCGGGAACCTGCAGCCACAATTCCCCAGACAGGGAGCTCCAGAGGAGCGGTGAAGTGCCCCCCTTCCTGCAGCTGCTCTGTGCACTAAACCAACACTCACTGGAGCGGCTCTCTTATGCAAGTTCTCAGGTTTCATATCCGCAGTGACCAAGTTTTGTTAAAAATATGACAGCTGCTCCTGTCATTTTCTTTCCACGTAATTTTAACCGTTGCCTCAAACTGCACATGCATTTTCTGCCTTTCAGCAATGGCAAAGGAGGTTTGCATTGAGCAAAGGACTTACCAGAAGCTGCCAGCTTTGGCACTGAAGGAAAGGGTCCCTTTGGCACACATCATGGGTTGCATAAAAGACTTCAAAACTCCAGAGAGTAAGGGATATCCAAGGTGATGTTTAGAGGCTTGAATAGAGTGGTCTATTCAAGCCATGTGACAAAGTAGGAGTTGGTTGAGTGTAATTGCAACAAAACAAAATTTATGGACTACAAGGAATAATTCCCAGGCTGCCTTGAGCAATAGTGAGGATCTGATCAATGTAACTATATATAGAGCATCAGGATGTCTCATCCACATTCCCAGGAGCCATACAATAATTCCTTTCACCAGAGCCTCTAAYGTGCCCTGTGAGAACATTCTATTCACCCATAAAGAGTCACTTCAGATAATCCATCTGAATGACCACATTTTGCACTGGTGTAAATCTAGATTATCTGCACTGATGTCAACAGATTGATTCAGAATTTAGCATCCTTGCATCTGGAGAACAGAACCTTTGCATTACTCTCAACACAAAGCTTCCTCAGTTAATTTATACTCCCTTTGATWACCAGAACTGGCACAACAGTGAAAGGAGTGCTCCATAGAACCCAGTCTCCCACCCAGAGCWGAAGTAACTGCTTCATGAGAAGACATCTTAACATCTTAGAGCAGGTCGATCCTGGTCCATAATTGCAGGCCATACATCATGCAACACAACACTGTTATTGGGGGCATTACAGTCCAGTTTCCATCCCAATTCTCATCTCAGCAAGAATATATCTGTCCTGCATCCAGAGAGCAGAAGGCTGGCTGTCCCTTCCTCGGTAGCATCCTTTTTTGTTTGGTTTTTAAGTCTTTGGGATTTTTGGTTTTTACCAATAATGCATTAAATGCTAAACAGCAGAGAGAGATGGGCTTATTTTCAGGTGTTTTAGACAGAAAGTCACAAAGCATGGCAGTAGCCCTTCCTCACAGACCTCAARCCAGAGCTTGTTTGTGGGCAGTTGCTTGGTCTCACCTCCCATGGCAGCAGCCTTGTGAGCACTCCCCTATTCCTTACACCTGCTAAGGATGGTAGAGAAGCAGAGGCACTAACTTATGTGCTGCATACAGCAAAGAAAKAGAGAATGTGCAGAAAAAGGTGTCAAAAAAGTATACAACAAAAATCAATTCACTTTGGAGTGGATGTTCCAGAAAAAAATTATGATAATTAAGCCAGGGTTCAACTGCTTTACTAWAAAAGCTTTTCTCCATGAGAAACAGAAATCACCATGCCCTCTCCTGGTCTCTGGCACATCTACAGCTCATCTGCAAARGTTGCTCATTTCATATCTCTCTTCCTGAGACATTTACCCTTAGCTTTAAGTGCCCTCCTAATTTGAGTGTGCTTTCCTCTCCTTCTGCTTATTTCCTTGTCAACCASTCACACTGGCAAAGAAACCTTTTGGGGATCTGCAGAAGACAACTGCTCTGGTGAAAAAGCTGGGAGAGGGGATTAACCTCTCAGTTGGTTCCCAGCACCAGGTACCTCTTGTGTCAGGACTGGTCTCCCCAGCTGCATCTCCTAGCAGAGAAGCTTGTTCCAGCCTGGGGAAAGAAGGTGGCTGAAAATGGTGCTGGCACACACAGGACCCCAAGCACAAAGGCTGTTTGTTTGTGGTGGCAGCACATCATACTGGCGCTGATCCCTTCCTTGAATGTTGCTCAAAGGCTCTACACACATGAGTAAGCACCCCACAGACTCACCCAACACAGCACATGATGCAGCTGGCAGATGAGGCCTTGAATCATTTGTTACCAAAGCCTCCCCATGTACCTCCTGCATACTTTTAATTGAAAACATTAACTTTCAGGAGAACTCATGAGATGGTCATGTGCTGTCCCACAGGGAACAGGAGTTTGCTGTGCTCCCCAGAGAATGAATGAGGCTCACAAATGAGTAGGCTGTGTCTTCCAGCTTCCAGTTTCTCAGTCATGGCTCATTCTTATGTTCCTCGTTTACGCTGAATTCCCACACTGGGCCCTCTTGTGTAATTTAGACTGAGATTTTCTCCCTTTTCCCTCCCTCCCCTCCRCCCCCCTCATCCTCTGTACAACAGAGCTGGCCACACAGCAACAGAGGAAATGAACAACATCTGGTGAGATTGATTCCTCGTTCTTGTAAGCAGTGTAAGCTAACAGCTGTGTCAGGCATTTCATCCAGCTCTGGAGTAGAAGAGAAATCAATCACACATTCCCCTCTACCACACCTCCTCATTCTGGCGCCCGCACTGCTCCTGCAGGATAATTGCCTGGTTCTCTTTCCTGAAAATATACTGGAATCTCACCCTTTGTACAGAGGACATTCCTCAATGCAAATGTAATCATTCTTTTAAAATACAGGAGACTTTAAAGGAAAAAGGAAAAATAGACCAGAGCACTTGAGAACATGCCCACCTTAAATAAAGGAGCTTTTTTGGATTCCATAAAACCATGTGTGAGCTTACATGTGGGTTTTAAAAACCAGTGTTGTCTCATGCTGTGCCTTTAGATGCCTAAACATTATTGTATCCTATGGCTCTTGATAGTCCCCAGGCACTTAGGAAAGCTGCTTTTAGGCACAGACATGAGTTGTACTGTTATGCCCAGCGATACCATAGTGGCATCATATCTTGTTGGATTGAAACCTTTCTGCTGACCATTCTGGAAATCAGAGCATGGGGACAGAASAGATCCAAAGCAGTAGCAGCCATGAGAAGTAGACATAGCAARAGAAGGCAATTTTCTTGTAACTTATGGGCCCTGATCCAGCTTTAGAGTTAAGGTTTAATCTCTTCTTTTGAGTTTTTCAGCTGACACTACCAAAAAGCCACCAACTATTTCCAATTACCGGGGCAGTTTCTTGATGGGGACATTGGACCACTAAGAATTCATCAAAGATCCCCTAASAAGCCTTCAGTAATAGTTACTGCCCAAGTAGCTCATTCGTGACCACAAAAAGCACAGCACAGCTCAGGAAGAAGGATTCAAAGGTAGTGTTCAAGAGAATCTGGAACAGCTGAGCATTGGGCAGCTTGCCCTGTTTGTCTCACAGCTGCACATGCTGATGGTCTCGCAGATAAGGCAGCTGCAAGGAGCCACAAGAAGGGAGCATCTTCCTCTGTCCCTTGGGGTGCTGTTCACAGCCATGCTGGCTTTGACTGCATTTCATTGGGATTCTGGCAAAAAGTATGGCCACAGAACTCTAGAAAAAGCAGTTAATTTATCATCAGTCTGGACAGGTATTTGGTCTATAATCATAGCCAAAACTTGCACCCCTCTGGCAGATTGTGCAGGCTGCACCCTGGGCTTTTCTGCAGAGAATTATCAGCCTGTGTTCTTGCTAYCAAACTGCTTTCCTAGGAGCTCTTTAGTTTAGTGATGCCCACCTCCAGGTCTCCAAAGACATTTTCTGAAAGCTTTGTAGGATTACTCATGACCATGAATAAAGCATGATGCTGAGTAGGATGGCAATGGATGATATTGCATGTGGCACAGTAACCTGCACAGTTTTGCTAAAACTGGAAATGGCTAACAAGAAAGAAAAAACATTTCTGAGTTTTTTTAACCACAAGTACCTTCACAAGTGTCTCACGCCCCTAGGGCATTTTCCAGCACTGCTGCACTGACAATCACCCTGAAAATCTGGGCAGTATGAGCACAAAATCCCTATGAAGTAAAAGGAAACACAAGATGTATCTTCCTTGTTGTCAGCTGTACACTCTTGTAAAAAAAGTCCTCTCTCAGACCAGTGGGATTCACTACTATCAAGTGAAATGAAGAGTTTGGAAGCAGAGGGAGAAAACAACCTAAGAGAAAGTGGGAAGCAGCCAAAAAAATCCATATGTAATCAAGGGAGGCAAGCTATAGTGCTAGGGGCTTGCTTGGGGTGGAAGATTTTCCARTAAGCAATGCAGCAGAGCAGATTTATGATTTCACCATAAAGTTGCATGATACCATTTAATGAATTAAACATTCGCATACAGGTTCAGAGAAAATATTACAGACTGGGAGAGCATAAAAGCATTGGGACATTCTTCACATTTATTACTCATGAAAAGCTAAAGAAAGAAAGCAATCACAATAGCAATGAAACATACTTTTCCACCCACATAGCATCTGATMAAATATTCACAGATGGAATTTATATGGGGGTTATGGCAGGTTTTTTTTAAGCTGCAGTTGTAAGTCAGGTTCTGCTAAAATCCAAATATACACATATAGCTTAGGTATTTATAGGAGACCTATTACCATAATAATTGAGCACTTCATCCTTTTTAATGTATTTATCCTCACACCATCCTTAGAAGGGAGAATGGGCTACCCCAGTGCTGAGATAGGAGCTAAGGCATAAGGGAGGCTATGGACAATAAAATACCATAGCTGYCTTCAGTTTGGATATTGTGATGCCTAGAAATTAGGCATTTGGCCACATCAGAATGCTTTAAAAAGCCAGACCTGGAAAGCTTCCTAACCTGTCAATAGGAAAGACTGCATGCCCCCTTGGATAGAATAAGGAGAATAATCTAAAATAAAATTAAATTCTCTGGAACATTCACATTTTGGAACACTGACAAAATGAAAGAGTCCTTCCACCAAGCAGAATTCAAGTAAAATGCTGTTGGTAAATATATAGATTTAAAACCAGGTGATTTTTTTTTAACTACGTGATCTTTGCAGATCACAAAGATCTTTGGGTCCTAAATTCTGCATAGGTAATCTCTGTAAAAGCTGTCCACCAAGAGCAGYAAWTGGAAGTCCCATCAAGYGGAAGGGGAAAAGTTCTGAGATTASAGTTTTGCTCTGTTGGCCTCAGTCCCACRCCATCACATCAGGGCCCTCATCACACCAGCACTCAGCTGTGCAGGGAATGGCTTCCCTCAGTTATACCCAAGTGTTTTCCACTCTGATGCCCAACCTGAACAGGTCCCTGATGAAATACATTTATAGAAGTAGCAAGATTGATATTTCTGAGGTTATTGAGCAGGATTAAATAACTCCCTTTGGAAGCTTCCAAAAATTCTGTTCTTTGTTTGGACACAAGTCACTGGCATGAAAACATCTCTTGTAAGCATGTGTGATTATGACAGTGGGGCAGGGAAGCCTTGCATACTGTGGGCTGCTTTCAAGAAGTATAATTCACCAAATAAATGAGGTTGAATATATTGTCTGAGACCCRGTATTTTTATAGCTCTTCTCATGTCCCCAACTCTTAAAGATGAGCTCAGAAATGCTCAGTCTCCAACATTTCAGAAAATATTCTTGCTTTGACTGGGGTAGAGGCATTTTTTTTCACAGTGAATGGAATGGGGCTGTGCTTTGGAGGTGTTCTGGACACAGTGTTGATAGCACAGGCAGGTTTTGTTACTGCTGAGCAGTGTTTATACAGACAAGGTCTTTTTTCTCACCCCACCCCACCAGCAAGGATGCCAGGGGTTCACAAGCAGTTGGGRGGGGTCTCAGTMAGGACAGCTGACCCCAGCTGACCCAAGGGACATTCCACRCCATATAGCATCCTACAAAGCATATAAACCTGGGGAAGGAGAAGGCAGGAACATTTGGAGTGATTCTATTTGTCTTCCCTAGTCCCCATTGCAACTGATGGAGCCCTCCTTCCCTGGAGGTGCTGAACACCTGCCTGCCCATGGAAAGTAGTGAATCAACTCCTTGTTTTGCTTTGCTGGCATGCACAGCTTTTGTTTTGYCTTCAAAGTGTCCTTATTTCAACCTGTGAGTTTTCTCCCTTTTTCTCCTCTGATTTTGTCACCCATCCCACCAGGGGAGTGTGGGTGAGTGGCTCTGTGATGCTGAGTTGCTGGTTGAGATGAAACTGTGTCAGAAGGATATACATGTTACCTAAATCCATTTTTACAAAAAAATTAAAGTATATTTCCATAAACTACTAAGCTCCATCTAGTTCCCAGTTACCAAATGGAAGGGAAGTTATACAGCAAAATCCTCAGAGCACACAGGCATCTGGCTTGAGGGATGCATTCATTCCTCCCAAAACACACACAGGCATCTTCTTTGATCACTGATGGCCRTGGAGCACAGAGGAGGAAGCACATCACTACGTGCCCCCAGCCGTGGCTGAACTCAGCCATAGGTGACAGTGGCCTTCATCCCTCAGCTCCTCACTCCTGCAGGACACTGAGCCAGACACTGCCTGGCCTTCCCCAGCACCATGAGCCCAGCAGCAGCCTGGGCCTGGGGCTGCTTGCTCGTGGTTAAACAGGGACCTCCCTCAATGACCTGTTCTGCTGCCTGCAGACTGTGGCACTGCAGAGGTTCCAGTCACACTTGCACATTCCTGCTCCCAAACCATCTCCGACCATCTCCAGGCTGGGTGATTTCAGCAGAGCGGATGCAAATGGCCATAGTCCAAAAGTTACTTCACATGGAACTCAGCTTCCAGGAAAAGGAAAGGAGCAACCTTTGGGAGAAGAAGGAAGGAAGTACTGGGGAAGGCAATTAACTCTGCCATTTAYGTTTTATCCTCCTGTTCTTATGAATCAATATCCTTTGGAACTTTGAAATATCCTACTAAAAACCTCCCATGTGTTATTTTTTCAGCAATGTGTCTCAGCACATAATTGGTGTCATCTTAGTTGTTATTTTAATTTTTATAAACATTTCATTTGAAATGGACAAAGAAGAAAAACCTCAGGCTCTCTTTTTGGGGAGGGTTTCTTTGTTTCTAGACTGAAGTTGCAATGTATAAAAATCACTTCAGCTGGGTTTTGTCATTACTAGAAATAAAATAATGACTTAGTGATTTACTATCACATGGCATTCAGCACAAAAGCAGCACTATATTAAAACCAATACAGGACATATTAAATGGATTAAAATTGAACTAGATTTCTAATAGTAACTGTATGATGTGGTTACTTGAAATAGCTGAGGATGAGACTCAATTACGCAGGAGGTCTCTTCCAGAGTTACACTCCTAAAAACAATTGTTAATAGGAAATCATCATCAAAGGGGGGCATTTTTTGTGCATCCTACAGAGATCTCCTTTTGTCAAAAGTTGTTCAACATCTTTAGCCAGGATGGTGAAGTTTTCAGAGGACACAAATGCTTAGAGAACACTCAACAATAATGGGAATGGGCCAATAGCCCTCAAAGCTTAGTTGACACCATTATCCCCAAGATTGCCCTGCAGTAAAACACATTATTTCTACATCTAGGAGAGCCACTCCAAGGGCATGTTCAGAAGCAGGTACTCAGATTCCTGTACACTATMCTGTAAAACAGAAGATACAGTGCTTGGATATACAAAGAGCATGTTGAGCCAAATGGAATGTTGTTATTATCTCAGCACACAGTGCTGGTGAGTCCATTATTCAAATAACATGCAGAGTCCAAGGAGGAAGCTGAATTACTGGAACGTGATCAGAAAAAGGCTACAGCAATGATTCTATGTCTGGAAATTCTGCCTTGAAACAAAAGATGTAAGAAGCTCAGCYTCTTTAACTTCTCTTAGAAAAAAATGAGAAGCAATGGAATCACAGGCTGTATTTGGGACTGGAAAATATTTCTGACAATAAAAAGTTGCTCAGTTTAGCAGACAAAAGGCATGCAATGTCTGACCAGCTAGAGATTGAAATCACACAGGTGAGATAAAATGTACATTTTTATATATACTAATGATGAGTTCAGATAATCATTGAAATCATAAATTTCCTGAATACCCAGGAAAGCAGCAGATTTGCAAATCTCATGACATCTGGAAGGCCAGTTTGTCTTCCATAGTGCCATAACCTGGCTGAAGGAAGTATTCACCTTGATATGGGGATGATCAGGGCCCTTGCTGAGAAGAAAGCAGCGTGGGAGATCAAAGCCTCTTTACTGGTTTTAAAATCTGTGAAGAAAGATAATCTGCCCACTTTTATGAACCATCCCATACTGCTCTTGGTCATCATGTAGAATGTCTCAGGAATCTCTCCATCCAAAAAAACCCTTTTAGTTTGACTTCAGTGAATCACCTTTTAGGCCTTTATTCTTTCTAAACCTTTCTATTCTTTGAGTTCTGTTTTCATATCTCCTTTTAATCCAATGATTCTTACTTGCCTTCCCATAAAGTTGTCATTTCCTTCAGATGCTCAGACTGATGAAAGGGCCATACTGAAATAAAAACTAAATGAGGTGAAAATATATCCCATAAAAACCCCCATTAAGGACTTTACGGAGAGATTTCCTACTCCTCTGGCTCAGATAGTCATATTTTATTCCTTCTAGGAAACAGAAAACCCTTAATCCCAGAAGAATGCAGCCAGAATCAAAGAGCAAGAGGAGGCATTAAGTTGCAAGAAGAGGAGGGGGGAAAGAAAGAAGAATTTTATAGTCAGCCCTTCAACACAATGTGAATGAATGGGCTATCACCAGAACTACTGCATGGATCACAGGCACCGAGCAGAGAAAAATATGATAAACTAGAAATCTACACAAAGTCCATGGTCAGAGAGCAGCGGATTAACATCCTGCAATAGGCTGTTGAGTGCTTAATGAGCCAGACACCGTTAGGAAAAATGTCCATTAGAGGGAAAGAACAGAGAGAGAAGAAAGGCATGAAATGCTTGTGTATGGTTGTGATTAATTAAGAAATTGAGGGAAACGGTAAATTTGATAGTTTCTCATCCCTTACATAAGAAACTGATTCTTCTTCAGAGGAAAATATATTCTGTCCCCAACCACCCCTCAGGTTATTGCTTCCCCTGCCTGGTTTGTTCCTTTGTTTGTTTATTCCCGGTGTCTGTGTGAGTGGGTGT
The DNA here is from genome assembly GCA_014549065.1 of Cardinalis cardinalis. Lineage (NCBI taxonomy): Eukaryota > Metazoa > Chordata > Aves > Passeriformes > Cardinalidae > Cardinalis > Cardinalis cardinalis. Next base: position 1,219,059 of record JACDOX010000049.1, read on the forward strand.
TAATTCTTTTGTGTTGCCATTTGGTCAGTGATCACACAAGATCAGAATCAGTGCAATACAACATCCTAGGTTATGGAAAGTAGTATTTTGTGAAAGGCGACYGGTATAATTGTCTCATCCTTTTTTCAGTCTGCTAGAGGAGTTACATGGTTTTGTGCATTATTTAATTTCCAATTTTGATCAGGGTATCCTATGTGTTTTGAATTTTGTTGTTATATATTCATTCACATAATATAAATAAACTTCTTTCACTTACACACTTCTGATCATTTCAGTTTGGTAATAGACAAAGGTTAAACCTGCATCTGCATTTTAGTGAATCAACAGGGCATTAAATGATAAATACAGATTTTCTAGACATTTTCATATGTTTCTGGAACAAACCCTGCCAGAACTTCTAGCACCCTCTACTCAAGCCATGTCATGGACTGAGAAATTCAATCACAACTGGGGCTTCTATMATTTCAATTATTTTTCCCTGAAAAGGAGTTGTCGCTATTTTTGCAATTTTTCTTGTCTTAATTGTTGTCAAATTGCTTCTAAGAGATGAACACATGGAATTCATCGAGCATACAACAAAACACACATTCAATTAGATATTGACGATCTTGAGGGATAACAGCAATAAAATGTGGCCAAGAGGAAAAAYAGTTCATGAGTTCTGGTCACCCAAGCACTGTGGGCAGAGAGGAATGTTGCATAAGCAAAACAACAATGAGGCCAGCATAGGGAACCACATTGTCTTCTCCACACCCCACCACCACAGCACTGTTCCTGGAACCAGCCCTGCTGCTTGTGAGAAAGCCTCTTTGAAAATCAAACCCCCAATTTTTCAAATCACTTTTTGCCATGTGGGACAAAGATTCATCTTTGAGCCTGGCTAGTTCTTGAGTTCTTGACYATAAGTACAGTGTGTTTTCTTACTCACACCCACCACAGCAGTCAGAGGTCAGCAAAGTGAGATGTCATCTGTTGGGCAGTTCTTTAGGAAACCATGCATTTTGCATGACAGGAACTAGTCTTGAGCAGATCAGCAAGTCGAAACTTCTAATGTACCCTTTCTGTTGTCCATCTTCAGCTGTTTATCTAGTCTGAGTTGTTTGTGTGGATTCCATCCAGTCAGAGAAGAAGGGCTCATTCTCCCAGCAGAGGTGTCCCAGGTTGATGCCTGTCTTGCTCTATTGATGATATATGCACCAAATGTGAGRTGGACATGATAGGTGGACAGCACCCCATCCATATTTCTGACTTCAGAAGGCACTTTTCAATGGAGGTGACAGCGAGCCTACTGGAATCCACTTTATTGACTTGGCTTTGAACCCACTTAGCACAAGCTAAGGCCATGGAGAAGGATGCATATTGTCTGTGAGACCTGTATCCTTCCCGGCCTTCAGTGGTTATTGAAGGGGTCTAAAGCTGCTAGGCTCCTAAATGGGACACTTCACTTGAATGGCTGCAGTGAAGTGGCCTAAATCTCTGCTTTCCTGATGTCCTCTGCAGTTATTTCTTTGCAGCACCAGGACCTGTCATCTGTACAAATTCTACAGAACACATYCCAGTCACAACCCCAGCCCTTTGCCTGCTTTTGCAGAGATACATTCTCCCACCAAAAGCTGAAATAGCACAGGCAGCCATCAGGAGTGTCACTCAAACTCAGACCTTAAAGATCCAAGTGTACTTTCTTCTTTATTCTCCTCCTTCTATCCACATTCAATCCCTTCCTTTCCTCTGACCTTCTCTAACTCTATACATCATGAACTTTCAGTGCCACACTCGTTCCCACTCTCTCCTTTACAATGACTATAGGATTTTCTATCAAAGATTTCAGCCCTGTTGTACTGTGGTCTGAGCCACAAGAGAGTCATAATCTGTGTAAATACTCCCCTTTCCTAGAATTCACTCCCACTTTCTGCATTTGTTCACAGAGAATCTTCTTTGGGAAAATATAAATAATTTCCCTTTCGACCATTCTGACCATTCTCTACCATGGTTGATAAAACCTACTAATTTCCTTTCTTCCTTCCCTTTCATGATACACCATGTCTGGACCAAAGCAAGTCGCACCAAGAGGAAAGGTCTCTTTGAAACAGCTGAGAACAACCCTCACAGTACATCTGCCATTATTCATTACTTGCTTTATCAATTCAGGAACAGGATGACTTCATCCTCAGTGTGTTTTGGGGCACTGTTTTTGGTCTGGTTTGGGGATGAAAGCATGGTCTAATTATAAGCMATAATAAGTTCCACCCAAAAATGTCTTTTCTCTCAAGTTTGTGACCAGACCTGGTCTTTGGGAGTTTTGCATATGTCTATCATGGCTCCAGCATTCATCTCCAAAATAAATAACTCATCTGAACCTGTCATCTACCAGAAAAGATTTTTTCATTTCCATGTACTTTAGCACTGGTTGTACAGGATGAGGGTATACTGTTCACTGACATTCTGATTTCACACATCTCTCCATTGTGCAGCCTGCATGGATCCAAGTCATAAAGCTGAAAGACTTCAGGGATATTTCCCTGAAGGATGTGTGTGAGCGAAATCCATTTCCCTGCTGCAGACACATCTTTGGAACTAGCAATGCTTTCCCATCCTGTTCCCCAGAGGCAAACTATGGTCTCTCCACCATCCCACTCCACAAACCTGGGACATTGCCAAGGATATCTGCAGCCAAAGGAGGGGAATGCAGTTTCCTACCACAAGAAACAGAGCTGCCAGTGCAGATGTTTAATGTGTACTCTTCTCAGCAGATCTGTGCTAAACAGGGAAGCACTACTCAGTTCACATGGAAGAACTGATGTGAGCCTTCATCCACAAGTCAAACTACAACTGGTCTGAAAAGCAGGGGGAAACATGGGCCRGGAGCAAATACCCTGGCACTGGACACAGCTTTGTGTTCCTCCAGTGCTAACATTGCTTACTACTTACACCATTCTGCATAARCCACTTCAAGGAGTGCCTTAAAACCAATCCTAAAGCATTACAGAGCAATAACATGGGGGATATTTGAACCATGCACTGGAGCTGCTTCTCTCCACAGCCAGAGATTTGAGACACCACCAGTGGTTTGCTCACACATGCAAGTTAGCAGCAACACCTCCTGCAGCACRGTTAGAACACACATTCCTGAGATGTGCTCCACAATTCAGCATCCCCCTCTTTAAAAGCAATCCTAGAGGTAAGCATTGCTCACACTGTTTGCAATACATATCCCTGTATTTAAATTCACTCTCTGAGATGCATGACTGCCTCTTTTGGTCAGGCACTATGTCTGTGAGCTCATGTGACACCTGTAACTTATAAAGGAACATTTTCTAAGCTGCTGTGACATTTACCTGTTTGATGAGCTCAAACAACCTCTGTTCATTTATTCATACAAATCTCAGTTTGAGGCTCCAAATTTCTGGTCACAGAATACAATTACTCATAAAAAAGCACATCAAGAAATTAGGAAGAGCCCAGACTTATTTATAGTTTAGCAAATCAGTTAGAAATTGAATCTTTTTCTTTTCAGGTGTCCAAATCATATGATTTCACCTTTTCTACATATCCAGTCTCATGCCATGAAACAGCTTTTTGGGGAGTATCAGCTAACATGTTAGGTTCATATGGGTATAGCTGACATCAACTTTGTTGGCCTCTGTACAGAGTTTGGACATTAAAAGCAAGGAACAAATGTCATAAAGCACCTCAGCTAAATCCATTGAAGATTCATTTATCAGATACTTTATAAACATTGAAGCAAGTTTTCTGAAGCATACAAAAATATACATATTAAGATCTGCTGTGAACAAAGGTTTTTTAGACATCCTTACAATTTGGGCTTGTGCAATCACTCTTTCTTGCAGAGCAGATACTTAATTTATATTCCAGTGCCTGCTCATACTGAGGAACCAGCATTTCTTCTCATTATTTTTGTGTYGCTTTTCATCATGCATCAAGTTTTAGAGATTGATCTTTGACTATCATACCCCCCTGACCACAATTATATGCACAGAGAGTAGATCTAAAATTGTTCTGAAGCACAGAAATTGTCCTTCTGCATAGAAATTGTCCTTCTGCCATAATTCCTCATCCTCTTCCCACCAGCACTGGGTGCAAACCATGATGCAAATAATTAATATGCTTGCCTCCCTTTGGGTTGACTGATAAAATGGAATCAGACAAATGAATTTTTGGTCCCCACTGATCTTTGAGTACACTRTGTTATGACAGGGTGTGAGATGACATGTCATATAATGTATAGTGTCACACTCTCCCACTATTTGATGCCATTTAATGTAATGCATCCTGGCATGCCATGATGGGATGACACAAAATGAGAAAGAAGCCAAACTGGAAATACCAATTACCCACTCTTAACCCTGAGGCAATAGGGGGAAAATATGCCTGTGTCTGGGTGACCCTTGCTCTGCTTATTGCCTAAGCCTCATCTTTCAGGGAGTTTGTTTTGGGTACTCCTCAGTCCGAGGTCATTACCAACCATTCCGATGGTCAAAGTGTCTGTAACCCTCCACTTCATTGGGAATCCAGGAGAAGCAGCAGAGAAGTCAACTGAAAAAGATTGTAAATTGCTGTTCCCACAGTGTCAAGCTGAACTGTTATTTTTTTGTCTAATGAGCTGCAAAGCCACAGGGTATAAGGAATAAAGAAAAGGCAGGAGAGAGCAGGGAGAAAGGAAAGTGTGCTGGCAGGCAGGCTGAGTCAAAGCATCCAAGAACTGCACAGACAGACAGGGTCGAGGCTTGCGAGCTGCCTGGCAGAGTGGAAACAAGCAGGATGGAGGAATAACACACCCTGGTCTGCTGCAGGCCAGTCCTGGAGGAGGTTGCTCTCCCAGCCTACCCTGAGAAGCTCACTGTCACCTTTCCCTCCTTTGGAAATCACTTCTGACCTACCAATAACCTGCTCAGGCATTTGCTGCCTAAACTGGTCTCCTCTAAAATTCTAAATTAAAGCATTGTTTCCTCTTTGACCCCTCAATTCTGAATGAGGGCACACTCTCACACCTGGGAATGTTGGCAGAATGGAGGGAAACCAAACCCCCCAACAGAGAGGCAGGGATGACTCCATGGGATCCCATGTCTCTCTGCTGCCCCAGAACACCTGTGGGCATGAATTAAAGGGCCAAAATACTCCTGGCTAGTGGCACAAACAGGTGACAGAGTGATGGTTTCATGATAGGTGGGTTTAATACCACAGACAAGGCAGGAGTCAACAAGGTTTTAGCAGTTTCCTTCTCACCTTCCASCTTCACATCTTCTTTCACCCTCACTACAGAGCTCTCAAAGCAACAAGTTCCACCCACTTGCCTAGACCTCAAATGTCAAATTATCATACCGGGAATGAGTTCAAATCAAGGAGACAGATTCCATTTGATCTAAATCTGCTGTACCTTGTTTCATAAGTCTGTATGAGGCTGTGCTCTCCAAATACTCCTTTGCCAATCTCAGTGGCCAGTCATTTCTCATTGCAAAAGTCTTTTTGCCCCATAACTTGTTCCTGTAATCCTCCCAGTAGAAGTGCAGCCCCACTGCCTGTTTCTTCAAGCATCAGTGTGAATAACTTCATATGCCTCACCAACATTYGCTCATCATTTTCCCAAAACCCATTATGATGGGTTGGCTGAAGACACTTGGTTCTTCAGATTTTTAAATGGGGTTGAAGGAAGGCAAGTATTTTGACATTATACAAAACACTTCTCATATAAATCCTGCCCTCAACGTGTTCTTTGTTTAAACTATTAAAATAAAATTTGTGTTTTTGAGCTTATTCATAATAGTCTTTTAAAAAACSCATACATCACAAAGCAAACAAATAAACTAAAAAATCCACAGCACAATTCAAACCAAAATTACACCTCCATGAATAATGTCATAAATATACGTGCATTCTAAATACCTGGCAGAGGCTGCCTTGGTCTGTTCCCACTCAGGCTGGCAACCCTCTCAAAAAAATTGATAGTATATTTCTATGTATTTCTTCCATGACTGAAAAAAAAATTAACTATTGAAAAATATTTCAGCAATATTGTGAGAAAGATGGGGAAATGCTCCAGAGCACAATGGACACATCTGCTCATATCAATTAACAGTTARCAACTATGAATATGAAATTATGGATCATAGCTACACTGGACATACATAAGGAAAAATTACATATTTTTCACAAAATTGTGAGATTCCTCCTGTCAAAGCTGAAGGAAGTCTAGATTTATCAAAATAAGAATTAGCTTTGTTGAGCTGTATAGTGTTGTTGATTTTATCTAATTTATTTGAAGTTCTATTTAAACATAAGTTCTGTTTTTGAAAGAGAAAAAGCCYAGCCAGTCTCCAACAGAGTGGCAAAACTGAACAAATTGCAAAATCATACAGTGCAATTGTGAGAAGAAAAGTGCTAAAAGGATGCAATGAAATTCCAACCGATGGAATACTGAAAAAAAACCAAACAAAATTAAATATCCAGACATCTGAAACTGTTGCTCCAAATCAATGTGGCAACTGCAGAGTTTAAGTGRGGTCTCTGTGTGAGGTCCTGAGCAAATGACTGTGAGCAGGAATTCGGTCATGAAACACTCTAAGTTCAGATAGAGACACAGAATAACCCCCAGGAATGACATGGCTCAAAGCTACAGGATTTTTCATATCTGATGATGACAGAGGTGGGTTATTTGAAACACCACGTATTCAACACCTGTTCAATCCTTGAGACAGTCTTACACAGAATCAAAGTACCWTTAGAACCTCAGTGGAGGCTGATAGAGAAATCAGGAAGAAGATCAGGCAGTCTTGAKGTAATCAGCAAGATTCTCCTTCACCTCAGACAGAGTATGGAGTTGAGCTGGTCCTCCTGGTCTCTGGTAGGCTGCACCCCTGCAGCAAGTGATAAATAACATTATTCAGCACTGTCCCACTTCCGACGACTCAGCCTGTGTCCCACCTGTGGAAAACACCAGCACAGCCCAGCCATCAGTGCTTTTCTGTCAGAGTTTGGGTGCATCTGTAGAAATGTGTCTGTACTGACATATACACRCATGAACAGCTCTCTATAAATAGAATATATTGGTAAAACAAGCCTCATCTACTTCCCAATGCATGTTTAATATATTTATGAGTATTTCTAGTTAGTTTTTCCTTTTAATTCCAGACCTGCCTATGCTGTGATCCTCCTACAGTTAAAATAACACAGTGTTCAAGACTTAGATTTCTCCCCTTTAAACTATAAAAAATACAGTTAAACCTTAAAGGACAGGCACTACAAGAAYAAGTATGTAAAGTCAAAAAAGATTCCATAGGAGCCTCTCAATTGTTTTAATTCCTTATTTTATTGCAGAAAAACTTTATGTGTTTGAGTCATTCTACTCTCAATGAATTGGTAACTGCAGGTAAGGAAAATGCTTAAACCATTTGGATAGTGACCAAAATCTCAGTCCTGTCAATGACTACATTTCTGTTGTTAGAGAACTGTTGGTGCTCTGTGAATCTAAAACTCTCAAAAGGTCAAGCATAAAAGCAAAGAAAAGGCATTAGCTGGTTAGTTGATAAACCTATGAGCATTATAATATCCTGGAAATTACTCTTATGAACCTCTTTTCCTCTATTTCAGCACTTGATCAGTTGACACAGAAAAGACTCACCAATATCCAGCCTGAAAAACTACAGTGGGCTCTGCAGAAGCACTTTCCATGGGAGTTACACTGAGCTTTGCTAACAGTGTGCACTGAGAGGGAAGGAGATGCCAAATGTGGCCTCAGWGTCTGTGGCCAGAACAGCTCCTACCAGAGCACAGCACCTGTGTTTGTGCCAGCCCTGCCGGGGGCTTCAGCAGAAGGGAACACACAAGTTAGAGTAGGAGACCCACARTCCTATCCAAGGATTTTCCAGTCTSAAGTTCTGTGTCACTAACCCACTATGTGCTTCCTGGCATTCTGTTGGTAGAACATTCCAGAAAGCCTTGGATTTCTTTTTAATCAACTAATAATCCTCGTGGTTTAAATCAGGAACACCTGTAGAAGATATTATGTCACCCATACACCAGACATTACAGCAGAAATGGTCTGAGACTTGATCAGGAAAATCTTATCTCAAAGTTTATGTTTCTTTCTAACTTTGTTCCTTAAATAAATAAGGCTTAGGATACTGATGGTATCCTGATACTGGTGGCTTCTGTCAGACAATCCTTCACCAATAACTTGAAGATGAGAATCCACATCAACTGAATGTGGCAAAGGAATAACAACCTCAGAGARGCTGCATTCCTATAGGATTTCTGGATACTGGTAACTAGTGGGACAAGGCTTGTTATTGACAGCAAAGTTGATRTGCAGAAATTTATTTTAGATACCAAGAATACATAGAAGTGGTACTTCTCATGCTTGCCAATAGACAAACACATAAGAAACAAGATTTCTGAGGTTCTACTTTCCTCCCTCCATCAGGCTGTAGACTATACTTAGAAAGACCAAGAGTCAAACTCCTTGTGTTAACCCCAAACAGAATGTCTCTCTTTACAAGTAAATTTTATAAATAGAGGGAAAGCAAGATCAAGATGCTAAGGCCCTTATTCACAATGACAAGCAGCTGTTAAGACATGACTTTAYGTGACACTTCAGCTCATTCACAGCTGACTGAAGGGAATTGTGCATCCTCTGGAAAAAGGTATTACTCAATTTTCAATGAAGTATCAGGTGCTAACCCATAAACTATGCCATCCCCTTCATSAGGTTTATATGGGTATAAATTTACAGTAGTTCTAAATGAAGTCTTGAGCATTGTAGCTATCAGATTTAATAATTCTACATGGAGTCCTACTTACCACCAGAAGCATTTTTATTTCAGAACAGCAAACAACCAATCCTTATCTGGGTAATTATCACTGAAAGAACAAATGATACGATTCAAGCTAAGAAACAGTGGACATAAAATATTATAATTCAAGGCAAGATTTCTGTAGGTAACCCCACCTGAATTATTAGCAGCACCATCTCCGTCCCTCAGGGGTTTGACAGAGGTATACACGGGTACATGTACCACTCTCTGATGCAGTTTGGCAAAACTGGTGACTTGGTCAAGAAATACAACTGATGGAAATCAAGAGACTCTRGAAAAAGTGATGGAACTAAGCCAAAAAGAACATTCAATCCTCTGTTAAGATTGTCTATTTATAGTCTTCTAAGAGAATGATCTTCCTTATACTCACAGAGGGTTTGGGGAACTCACTTCAATATTCCTTATACAGACAAACCTGATTAAAGGTTTTGTGATGGGATTGTTGTTTTCACTTTCACTGAAATCTTGGGAACCAGTCTGAGAAATGATRTTCTAATATTCCAGGAAGGAATAAAAGAAGTAGGGAGTCCTTCTCTTTTCATCCCCTTCAAAGCAACTCACAAATTATATTGCAGAGGATTGAACCCTGAATCCTGGGGACCTGTGGTCAGCCTTAGCAGGCATTTTCCCACCTTCCTATACAGAGATTTTGGCAGCATTTTGAGAAGTCAGAAAAAGTAATCTGCTTTTCAGCTGACATAAAATGTAATCAGAGTATGCCAGGAAAACTCCAGRAAAAGCAGCTGAAAGATCCAGTGGAGCAAAATCCAAACAGATCAGCCATGAGGTTTTCCTCACTTCACTAAGGCACCTTCAGAAGAAAGATTTGAGATTTGTGAGRGAGTGAATGAGTGGAAGTTTTCCTATACAATGGACCTCCTGATACAGCTAGGAAAAAGATAATTAGATAGGAGTAGAGGAATCCTCTGAAGCACACAGAGTTCAGGTAACAAAGGAGAAAAAAATTCAACAAAAAAACCCCATCTTTGTTTTAAACAAAAATTTAAAAAAATTCTTTCAGCATAAGCTAAGCATAAGCATGGTTTTTTGTTCTGTTTCTTATTTGTACATCAGTAGGACAGATATCTCCAAGAACAAAGTTTTTTGTGTTAGATTCCTCACACTATCTTTCTAGATAGACATGACAAATATGGGGACAAAATAAGCAGCATAATTTTCTGCATGAGGAACTAAAAAGAAATTAAAAAACATGCCTGAGGACRTTGCAGAAATCACTATCAAGGCACTCATGATCCCAGCTCCTTGGTCACAGTTGCTAGCAAATGACTGCTGACACAGGAATCACTTGACCTGGCACATTAACCACGTGTTAACCCTCCCTGCTACAGCACCCTCAAGTGTTTGTAGAAAATGGAAATTAAAGTACATTACAGAGCACTTTAAAAAAATCTGATTTTTTTTATTATGAACATTAAAAATGAAAAAAATTAAGAAACGGTGCCACTTAGTCCTAGCAAAATGCACTTAAACATGATCTCAGACACCTTCTTATTCCTGACCCTAAGATCCCTGATTCCCTATTGACTGTGGGCTCTTAAGGTGCTCACCAATTATTCCTGCTTATTCCAAACACTTCCACCTCTTACCTAAGTCTGAGGGATCTGTCTACCATTTTCAGATGACTGGTGCAGTGACTGGACTGAAGAAAAGCAGAATCACACCCTTGTTAAACACTTTTCAAAAGGCAGTAAGAGATCACCATGAGGACAGCCAAGCATCAGAACAGAGAGGTTTTGGTCTCTYCATCCTTGAAGGATTTGAAATCACCATGGGATGAAGCTCCAATCTCACAGCTGACCCTTCTTTGAGTAGGAGGTTGGGCAAAAAATTTTCTTTGGTCTTTTCCAAGCTGGATTTATCCCATGACCTTATGATCTTAGTGACCTTATAATCTCAGCAGACTTGGAAGTGGGTTCTTAATTCAAAGATGTCACAAATTCTGCCATATGATTCAGTTAAAATTATGTCTCACTGGAAGAAACAKAAATAATACCATCTCTTTTTTCCACATATATTTGATACTAGACAAAAACTTCATTTGTGTCATTGATACCAGCATTGGTGTTTCCAACAGTGGTCAGAAAGGCTCAGGTGATTTCCTAGAATTATCCAGGAAATCTGGTAGCAGTGTGATAGATGAGTTATTGAAACCTGATCTCCTGGCCCATCCTGGATCTCGTGCTCCCTTCTCTGCCGACCTGAGTAACAGCTCACACACCCAGCAGGGCCACTTGAAGCACCACCAAGCTCAGCCTGTGCATGGTCTCAGATGAAATACATTGAATTTGCTGAACAGACAAACTGCAAAACACATGGGCAGTAGGGGCTGAATCTTTTCAATGAGCAGTAAGGGCTGGGCAAGGCAATAGGATACAAATCCATACAGAACWGTGTGTTGGTGTCTTACCTTACCTAATGTCACTTGAGGCAGACAGACTTTGTCCTCTATCTATGTTTTTTTCAAAAATACTTATTATAAAGGGTCCCACATTTTAACTAGGCATATTCATTAATATTCAACACATACAAGGACCATTTCAAAGTTCYGAATCTACAAAATTATTTTTCTTGCTTTTTACTGGAAATTTACATGTTATATTGTTCATGATGCAGGATMTTATTTCACTCTGAAAACTCTGACTCTGGTGTGACCATCCTCCCAAAATTATGTGTCCCTGTTATATGACACATTTGATTGATTCAGTGTTTGCTGGATAATGTGCTATGAGTACATTGTGACACAAGAGTTTATAGAATACACTCTGGTTGGGTTCATTACTTACACTGTTACTTGGTAACTCCCAAACGGACTCAAATCCATTCACACAACTTTGGTTTCAGTTTGCTGAAATGTGCAACTGCCCGCACAGTTTTACTCTGAGGCTGCTGTAGAATCATTCTACAGAAGATTAAAAGAGAGACAACCTTGAGGTTTGCAATTTCACAGAAGCCAGTAGCTCTATCAGGTACTAATATCATCAAGGACTTGGTGCACACAGTTGAGAAACAGTAGTTTCATTGGTTATCACTAATCAGCTGAATTCTGAAGACTGTCCAGAGCATTGCTTATCTCCAGATATGTGGAAATATAATGCAACTTTAATGCTCTTTATCAAAGTTTGAGATAAAACACTTGACCTCATTGTCAGGACAAGARCATGTGCTCTAAGGGTTGCAGAGAGCTACATCAGCCCAGCCCCTACACTTCAGTGGGTTTAATTGCCACACCTCTGCTGCATGTTTGAGCCCTGTGTGTGCTTCATTTAAGGTGTCTGACCCCATTGCCTGAGATCCCTGTGTGCTGCAGGGATCTAGATCTCCACAGCTTCCATCATAACTGTGCAAAACCACAAATAGCACCTGTGAGTTTATACAAACAGCAAAGAAACATGCAAACATAAAGATATTGGAAGAAAAACCTGCGACAGACCAATAAAATCATACTGAGCAACTGTTCAAGGCTAATGATGGAGTACAGTCAAGGATCTGCAAAGGTGTAACAGCAATTCGAGGCACCAGGCTTTCTGTTCCCCTGAGCATCAGAAAACACATCAGATATGCAGCAACAGTTGTKTAAAAGGAAGCAACAATTTCCTGCAATTTCCACATCAGCATATTATATAATGARCACATTGATGTGGAGCAGACCAACGACCAAGCCACAGGAGGATGGAACAYCGGCAAGCAGATTTATAACTCTTGAAATAAAAAATTTAAAAAGAGGAAGAAAAAAAGAAAAGGTGTCAGCTCCAATACCATGCTTTTCAACCAGAAATCTTCCAGGAACTCTACAAACATTGTGCAACATGATTCCACAGAGCCCAAGAAGGATACTGAATGGGTACAAGAGCCTCTATTTCATATCAGTGTAAAGTAAGGGGAGGGTGAGAAGTTGTAAGATAATACAATGAGACTGCAAGAATGTGGATTCCTGTGTCAGTCCCAACAGAAATACAMAAGATGAAATTAGGAAAGCTACTTTGGGCTAAAATTCAAAGGTATATCTTAAGAAATTCATTTACCCAGACAAAACTTTAAATATTCTGTAGCTGGAGAGTATTGGTTTTRTGGGAAGTTAGCATGAAATTTCTCAGGAATCTTTGGAAGAAAAAAACCCAACTGGCACCTCTTGAACCTGGCACTGGTGATTAACCATGAAGACTTTACTAGACTTTGTGACTATGTGCTTTGTGTTRTACATCTGCCAATGTGTAAGTTTCAGCTAAAAATCTCCCTCTGAACCASTAGAGTTGTTAATATTGTCTTCTCRTGCTTTCTCATGTTTAGGAGCTTTATGGAGCAAAGACAGCAAGTAACCTACATTTTATTGGCTGACAGAGCCCCTGGGGAGGAACTTCTGRAATGGCAAAGGAATCCAGGAAGGCTGGACATGGTTCAATAAGGAAACTTTAAAGGAGCAGAATTAGGCTATCTCCCTGCACCAAAAGATGAGCCAGTGGGGGAGACTGGCCTGACTGAACAAAGAGTTTTGTCAGGGGTTAGGAAAAAAGGAGAATTTATCGCATTTGGAAGATGGGGAAGGCAGCTCAGGAGAACGACAAGGATGTCATGAAGTTATGCAAGGAGAAAATCGGAAGAGCCAAAGCGCAATTAGAACTTAATCTTGCTACTGTTGTACAAGACAATAAAAATATTTATATAAATACAATAACAAAAGAGGGTTGAAGGCAAACCTCCATCCTTTATTGGATGAGGGAGGAAACATAATGACAAGGATAAGGCTAATGTACCTAACAACAYCTTTCCCTGAGTTTTTAGGAGGCCAGTTGTTCTCAGCCCCTTGYTCTGGAAGACAGGGCCAGGCAGGAGAATGAAGCCCCCACAATCCAAGGGAAATGGTCAGTGAGCTGCTGCAGCACTTGAACACACACAGGTCCATRGGGCTGGATGGGATCCACCCAAGAGTACTGGGGGAGCTGTGGAGGAGCTGACCAAGCCACTCTCCATCATTTATCAGCAGTCCTGGCTCAACAGGGAGGTCAGCAAATACAAACAYCCATCTATAAGAATGGCTGGAAGGAGGATCTGGGGAGCTACAGTCCTGTCAACCTGAGCGCAGAGCCCAGAAGGGCTACAGAGCAGAAGGCCYTGAGTGCCATAAACAGCACATGCAGGRTAATCAGGGGATCAGGCCCAGCCAGCAGGGTTTATTAAGGGCAGGTCCAGCTTGATCAATGTGTTCTCCTGCTGTGACAAGGACACCAGCTCAGAAGAYCAGAGAAAGGCTGGGTGTGTCCACCTGGGCTTTAGAAAATCTTTTGACACCATTTTCCACAGTATTCTCCTGGAGAAACGCTTGCCATGGCTTGGGCAGGTGCACTGTTCACAGGGTAAAACCTGGCTGGATGCTCAGGCCCAGAGAGGGGTGGTGAGYGGAGTTAAATCCAGCTGGTGGTCACTCACCAGTGGTGCTCCCCAGGGCTCAGTTTTGGGGATAATTCTATTTAATATTTTTGTCAATGATCTGGATGAGGGGGTCCAGGGCACTCTCAGTCAGTTTGCAGATGAAAACAAGTTAKAWGGGAGTGTTGATCTGCTGGAGGGTGGGAAGGATCTGCAGAGGGATCTGAAAAGATTTCATTGATAGTTTGTAATGACAAACCTATAAATAATTACTAATAATATAATTGTAAGAGGCAATAGTAATAATATAATTGTAAGAGGCAATAGTAAAAAGTAGTCTTTAGAGGGACAAACTCAACCATGATTATGTTCCAGCTCAGGCCATCACAGCTTTCCTAAGGTGAAAGAAGGCCTGATTCAAAGCAGGGTTAAGGTTCATCCATGTCCACTTAACTCCCTGGGATAGGAACCCTTCCCAGGACATACCATAGCAAGCCACAATCTTTGTAACCTCAGTCTTGCATAAAGTACAGTTTACTGTGACTGATAAACACATGAAAGGCTCGTGGTACTTCTTCTAGGAAAATCAATTGAAACTTTGCACAAACATCAAGGAAACCACCTGTGGCCCAAGTAAAATGCTGTCATTATCCCTGTGGGGTTTTTTTCAGCAGTGAAGACTACAYTCAGGGCATGATGAACAAAAAAAACAGCATATTAGTATCCATTCAGAAATGGCAGCACTGGCTTTCACAAGTGACAGACTGAATGCAACAAGTCTTTAATTCCAGCAGGCAGTTTCCTTCCAGAGTCCCAAAGGTTGTGTGGACTAGGAGACAATTGTTTTTATATTCAGCCTGCACAGTCATGACTCCAGGGAGATTTTTTTGTTTCACCTTAAGGTCTTTGGAACATTAAATTTTATAGACAAARAATCACATCTGCTTCCAGACTTCTAAGACAGGTGATCTGACCTCTTTTCAGCCTCATTAGACTCTCTAAATAATTGCAAGCAAACAATTAGACTCCCCTGAATGAGAAAAGCAGGCAGACTGAGAAAGTAGGATGCGCTCTTAATTGGCACATCCATGCACCACTGAGTATTGCTTGACTCGTTGCTGCTGTGTGATTTAAAAGAGTGGTCTGTGCTTCCCCCTGGGTCTGATAGGAATGTGACAAGGGATTTTAAAATGCATACATCTGGGAAACATTATAAAGTTAAAATCCTGGGGAGAGACCAAGGGAGCAGCTGTATATTTATAGTAGGTTTTGTGTAAACAGTGCCAAAACACAGCTCTACCAAAGTTTGAAGTCGGGGAAAAAGTGTTGCAAAGGTGTATTTGGATAAAAATTCATGGCTTAAAAGTGACAGAACCTGTGGATGTTTGGACTCACTGAAAATCATGCAATCATAGAATGATTTGGGTTGGAAGCGACATTTAAAGATCATTTAGTCCTACCTTCCTGCCATGGACAAGGACATCTTCCACTAGATTAGGTGGCTCAAAGCCCTGTCCAACCAGACCTTAAATACTTCCAGGAAAACAAAACCTAAGTGTCTCAAATAGGGAACCTAAAATGGAGGAATAAAAATCCTGAGACTCCTTTAATAGAAACAAAGATAGTTCATTGCTTGGAATCTGACACAGCCACAAGGATTTGCACTATTAACTGAAATCCAGGATTCTGTAAATGTTCTCAATTTAGGCCAGAAATGTTTCTCTAGTCATGCTTCAATCCCATACATAGCTCAGGAGGTGAAAATGAAGGCAGCACTGTTCCAGTTCTTGATTTCTTCTGTTCTTTATTTCTTCTGATCTCCAAATCATTCATYGCATTCTTGGAAGGAACAAAAATAGCATAAAGAAGTGACACCTGAGTGGTCAAGAAGAAGTGTGTGAAAGGGASTCTTGGCAGTGCCTCCCCTCTCACTGTGACACATGGCCATGTTGACCAAGGAAAGAATTAGTTCCAGTTATTTCAATTCTCCAAACTTTGTCCTTCTCCTGGGGAGAATTTTTCTTCAGTTCATTAAGCAGGCTTTGGTGGCAGTGCTTGAACAAAATATTTAATGTGCCAGAGTACTAAATTATCTTTCTGCAGGCATAAATATWGATTTGCAATGTTCTTTACAGTAGGCTCACACTTTAGAAGTCGTCCAAAGGGAAAAGACTAGAATGCGCTTTGTGGGAAATTCTAGTTACACACATGTGCAACTTTAATCCTAAATGTTCTGAGATCTCTCTAAAATATGAAGCAAGCTCAGCTATTAAGAGATCAAATGTGCTTCTAACATTTCCCTGAAGTAGATAATGATGAATGTTGATTACCCAAAAATCTGGTCCAACAAAACCACATCAGTCCTGCCCCCAAGAACACTGCAGTGGTTGAAGGAGGAGTTCATWTTCCACAATCAAGACACATCAAGGTCTCTGCTGAAAGCACAAGCAACGCTGTTACTGCAGCTCCACAAGACTGCTGAACCCTAGGGTGAAAACAGGTGTGATCACTGAGACATAAGCAAACCCTACCAACTCATTCCACTTTCTATTTCCACTTTCCAAKGGAAATTTTGGCCACTGCCTGGAAGGGGTTGCTGCAGGTGCCATCCAATCAATTCTAATCCTGTCTGTCAGCTTCTTCTGGAGTCACCTGTGAGATGGCAGGGACATCTCTGCATTTATGGAGAGAATTTTCTTCAGCTCTCATTGGCACAAAGAAATTTAATAGTAAAATTCTGGGCAGCCCACACCCAGCACTGAGGTTCAACAACTTCTAGCCTGGAGCAATGAGGATAGAAAGAGCTTTCTATGTTTCACAAGGATAGGGAACATTCAGTCTGAGGCATGATCTTGTGTCCCATCTCAGACAGCAGCCAGGAGCTGTAGTCTGAGAAGGAGGTGGGAAAACCAAGCTGGTCCATGGATGTGRACTAGCAATGCTGCCTGAGGAATGTGTGGGTCATCCTCCACTTTTTCACAGCAACTGCATCACAAATCAGAAGCATGATTAATCCACCATTTTTCCTGATATTATTTCTAATTATTCTGGGGATTTGGAGTAGAATTAATGCATTTATTTTCTCTTTTTCAGAGAAAACTATCCAAATATCACTGAAGTCAAAAGGAGTTTTTAGCCCTTGATGAAATCTGGACAGAGAGCAGCAGAGAAAAGCTTTATTTCAGGGCACACCCAGCAGATACTC
Source organism: Cardinalis cardinalis (assembly GCA_014549065.1). NCBI lineage: Eukaryota > Metazoa > Chordata > Aves > Passeriformes > Cardinalidae > Cardinalis > Cardinalis cardinalis. Next base: position 1,236,477 of record JACDOX010000049.1, read on the forward strand.
ACTGACAGTGATCAATAGGTCCCAAAGCAGAAGAGGGAAGACTGGGAACCCTGATCTCATTTGGCATGCAGACAGCATCTCCAGTTGCCTGCATGTCCAGCTTGGTGGCAGAGTGGTGAGTAAAGGTCACCCTGCTGACCCAGCCTGGGTCATGTCCCCATCCAGGGCACTGGCACACAGACCTGTACAATGAGCTGTCAGAGCAGAACAACTTCTTTGATTGGGAACTTCTTCCCAATCAAATTGCACTGTCAAAAGAGAGAAATATGAATTTTCAGTCTTAAATCACACTACTCAGCACAGACGGAAAMAAMCAAGGAACTCTGCACTAATTTCCCSATWAAAAAAATCATAGCTGATACAGAAAAATCTATTGGATGAGATTACACAGAAGCATAACATCATTTATGAAGATTACTCTCAATAACTATGAAGTTACYTCAAGAATGAGATCCTTAATAGGGGTTGCTGAATTCATTCTGGAGAAGTCAATAACAATACAAATACTGACTTTTCGGCCCCATAGCAAAGCCACCAGGACACTGCAGACATTAARAGTGCTCTCCTTGGCTGCTGGAGAAGGCTCCAATGATTCCCTCAGTGTGAGAATTTTGTGCTTTCTTGATCTGGTAGGCCAGGTCTGAAAGAGAGCCTGGAGATTGTGTGCAGCCAGTCTGAGCACCAGAGAGAAAAGCTTTGTGCTCCAGACTTTGAATGTCATCCTTACACCACAGACCAAACAACTCCCACAGAGCTCAACCCTGACAGACATTGGTGAGGTTCCCTTTCAGCCATYTCTTCTCAAGGCTGAACAGGCCCTTTCCTCACAAGAGAGATGCTCCTGTCCCTTAACCATCCTTGCTGTCCTCAACTGGACCCACTCCAGGAGCTCCACRTCTCTCTTGTGCTGAGGAGCTCAGAACTGGACACAGCACCCCAGATACACCTCACCAGGGCTGAGTAGAGRGGCAGGATCACCTCCCCCRACCTGCTGGCACTGTTCTTCTCAATGTGTCCCATCAGATCTTGGATTCAAGGGTGCTGCTGGCTCATGGACAGCTTGGACCCCAGGTCCTTCTCCACAGAGCTGCTTTCCAGCAGGTCAGCCCCTAACCTGTACTGATGCCTGGGGTTGTTCCTCCCCAGGTGCAGGACCCTGCATTTGCCTTTGCTGAATTTCAGTTGGTTCTTCTCTGCCCACTACACTCTTCCTCCTGCCCCCATATCATTTCCACCTCCAGATAGCACATCACCTGAGTGTCTGATACCTGTAAAACAATTCTGCAAAGGGAAAATTGGGCACACACATATGTGCCCTCTGGCCTGGCTCCYTTTTACTGCGACTAGTCACTGTCACTGGGGGCAGTGGCTGAGATCAGGTGCTGGGAGAACTGTTGGCCTGAGAGCCATGCAGATGCTGACACAGACCAGAACATCTCCTTGGCTAAACAGAGGGAGGTGTATGTGACCATCTGGTGGCAGTGACCCCTTTTCTGATACTCCAGGCTCGGAGACAGTCCTCGCTGCATCACCTCACAGGCTTTGTGGTGAGTCACACTCCTGTTCATAGAACCTCCTGTCCTAGAAGGTACMCACATGGTGGAGGGAGCTTTGGGATTGCACAGTGAGACAGTACTGACAGGGAGAGGAGCAATGGCAGATTCAGGGAACTTGGAGAGCCCAGACTTGTCCCTCTGGATGTATTAAATGGATCAAGAAAACCCTTTGGGGTCAGCAGGACCTGAAGATATATCTAATGACCATTTCTTCTGAGAAGCCTTGAAGTCCTGCCTGGCAGGAGCAGTGTCTCTGCCTCCCACAGGCTGGAGCAGAGCTGCACTCCTGGTGGCACCAGCATGGACATTTCTGTTGGAAGAGGAACTCACAGCACACTGCATCCAGGAAGGGCTGAGGATGAGGAGCAGCTGCCAGCCTCCCATATGCCTAAAACATCCTCTAAAATGTGACTGACCTGCACCAAATCCATCTGCTGGCACTGAGGGAGAACTTGGTACCTTTTGTGCCTTTCTAAGCCACTGGTAAARTCTCTCTGTGAACTGGACCACAGCATCCACCTTGGAAAACCAGGCTGGAGCTGCTTGCCCTACATGCTCACTCTTCATCATGATTAACTCCTCTGTCACAGAGAGGGACACCAGCATCCATCTCTGCTCAGCCAACTGGAATCACTGGCCAGCACAGCCCGTGCCATTTATCACCAGCATTTACATGGCAGAGGGTGACAGCAGGTGCCATTTGTGTCAGCATCGCCATGTGAGTCGACTGATTAATTAAAGCCACACGACCCCCAGGCTGCTGGGAGGGCAAGAAGGAGCAGGAGGGATCATTTGTTAGCTCTCCCTTAGCTCTCACTGTCTCCTTCATAGGCCCTTTGAACAAGTGAACAAAAATCCCACGGCACCTTTGGGCACGGAGGTGGGAAAGGTGATCTTCCCTGGAATGGCTCTTGGAGGTCACTGTTGGCAGAGGATCATACTCCACGAGTGGGCATTTGGGCTCCATGGACTCACTCCRTCTCCTGTGACCTTGTTTTTAAACATGCTGCCTTAAAATGGGACAAAAAGGAAGAAAAATACCAGCAAATGCTGAGATAATTAAACAATTGTCCCACATCCTGTAAACAAGGAATCTCTATTATTCATGGACCAGAGCTGATGGGTGCAATACCATTTATTTTTGTTCTCACACTACAATGCATCCATCCAGTTTCACCAGCCCTCACATGACCCTCAGTTCAAGCAATTCCAGTAAGTCTGGACAGTCACTGCTGTGAGACCAACACCCAGCCAAGTCCCCAGGCTGCTGCAGGAGGGCTCAGTGACAGACCCCAGAGTGCTCCTTGCCCATTCCCAGCTAGGATGAGTTTTGTAACTGCAGGAGCCTCAGCGACGCGATCTGCCACTTAAGGGTTGCTCAAGGGAAACTGGGGTATGAGGCAGGTCTGACTCACAGGGGATGAGGCCACACATTGCACTGGAGCAGCCATTTGGGATTGCCACCCATCCCTGGTACAGAGATGCCAACCTGCTTCCCACAGCACTGCCATGTCTCATTCACACACAGTCAGAGAGCTTTCCTCACTGCTCTGGGATGAAAAACTCTTCCTGGTCCTGATCAGGGGCCAAAAGCATTTGCAATACTTTGAGATTAGGAAGAAGAAAACACATTTCACTGTGGAGGGACATCAGTCAGAACCCCACTACTTTTCAAAGCTTGCTCAAATCTTGCTGGAGCAAAGGGTATTGGTTTCTCCATTATGTATTGCAATCAAAATAAAGAAAATTCATTAATTTTTAGCACCCTAGAGGTATTACCTATTTCTCAGAMTCAAAATAGCCAGCTGGCACAGCTTAAAGGTGGCGTGCACTCAGCCTTGCCAAGGAATGCTACTTCAGTGAGAGCACTGCAGCTCTCACTTCCCAGCACTCGAGCACACCCTCTGCCCTAGTCCTACATCAGCTAAAGCTAAAGAAGGAGACTAAAGAAAAAAAATTAAGGTGATTTTGCTGGAGACTGGATGTGGATCTTTCATTTGATTGTCCAAGAGGGAAATATATCTTTTCATATTATCAAATAGACATGCTGGCCCCTGACCAGTTTTCCAGGGCATTGCAACTGACAGTTCAGGAAAGAGTTTGTACCATAGCAGACAAGTGGGTAAACTGCCTCTGCTCCCCAGCAGCAGTTCCACGAACACCAGGGTCAGCATCAGGCCATCATTTGAGTTCACTGAGGAACATTTATCTGGATGTATTCCCCTGCATCTCTCAATGGTCTGAGATTAAATGATGAGATGGTTCCCAGCTTGGTTACCCTGCAGGGAAGGTATAGTATGGGGTTAGTGTACCAAAGCTGACCCATCAGTCAGGACAGCCAGCAGAGTTCACCCCTCAAGCAGGATGGGCAAGAGTGATGCTCCTGAGTCTTGTGCAGCCTCATGTGCCAGGTGTGACACACTGATCATCAGTCCCAGCTCAGCTAGGAACTCTCTCTTTTGTAGGAGCAAATATCAGGGASTTCACTGTAGAACACACTGTCCCAGCTTTTGGCTCTTTGACTGAGAAGACAAGGGAAAAGCAGCCCCAGAAGCTGAGACACTACAGGTGCAGAACGCGGGGACCCCATAACGTGCACTCACAACCTAAATTTTAACATTTGTATATCCAGTTTGGGTACTATAATTAAAACTGGAGAAAACAAAAAGTCATTTAGCAACTATCAAAGCAGAGCAGCATGACAGATGATTTGCTGCATCTCCTCCACTGTCCCCTCCTGTCCCTGAGCAGGGGACAGGTCCCTTTGCACCTGGGGGAAGCAAAGCCCCCAGGGTACTGCACACAGCAGCAGCCTTGTACACGGGCCAAAAGAGGGGCTGATAATAGCAAAGCACAGGTGGGATCTGGACAGCCCAGACAGGGCAGTCAGGCACACACCAAKGCAGAGGGCTCTCTTCTCCTCTCCCCTTCTCTCTCTCACACTCCTCTTGTCTGAAAGACAGATCCTCTCTGATGTCTTTTCTCAGCCCCAACGTGGGGTGAGCACCCTTCCTGTCCCCATGGGCTTGCCAAGCTCCATCCAGCACCCACCCCCATCTCCCTGGGAGCCCTGACACCAGCTCTGCCTGAGCCTTCCCATCCCGCAGCCTCTGCTGCCATCTGCAGCCCCACAGCTCCCCACGGGGCCTGGCACGGGCTGCCCATCCCAGGGGAACCCACCTGCCTGGGAYGCTGGTGCAGAACCCCCCACGAGTGGCCGAATAATGCATGGGCAGTAATTTCATTCAGGCAATTCACCCTTTTTTCCTGCAGGTTTAATCATTAGGAGATAAATTGCCCTCATCCCTGGCTTCCCGGGTGAGGAATCGTTAGGGGCCAGACCTGCCATTTATTACATTTTGGCAGAGGGAAGTTTAAAATGCTCTGAGGTGGGGTGAGGAAGGAATGAGCTCTCACAAAGACCATGAATTAATGCTGCTAAATACTCACCTCTAATCACATGTGTTCATAGGAAGAGTGATTGCTTTTATTTGAGGAACAAAAAGGAAGTGAGGCAGTGGAAACTTGCATGAGACCATGAGACTCTGCACAGTCAAGACCAGGCATTCCCTATCAYACTCCAAGTGCTGCCAGTGAGTATATTCCCACATCATCCTTCCTACTCTTGGCACCCAGAAGCATCTCTTCAGAGCACCACCCCAATATAAAAATAACAAACATTCATTGCTATAGGCRGGGCTTTCTCAGCAAGTTTCCATGTATTTTTGGACTATTTGTATATGTTCTCTCTTCTTGGAAGAAGACAAGAARTAGTTTAGTGATAACATTTGAGACTTGTCCTTCATTATTAGTGCAGAAGCACCCACTGTCTCCTGATCTGGCTTAAYTGGAGTGCAGGTAGTGCCTGGTCTTTATGTCACTGCCCACCTGCATGCTCTCCCTCTCTTCCAAGGAATACTTTACAAAGACATTGCCAACATCCAATGGGAAGAGCACAAATCCAGGTGTGGGGGTTTTTTAAGCACAACAGGAGAGAATTGTGAACAGTTTACAATAGCAACACCTCGTAGCATGCACCCATCCAATTGAAAAAATGAATAATTKCTCAGTATATGTTTTAGGAATGCTATTTCTGGAACTCAGGACTTCCTGAGTAGGTTCACAATGACCACACAGGCTCTTTAAGGTCTAATTTAAACTATAGGTGATTAGTCAGGTGTCAGACCATACRAATTACCTCTGACTTTCACTTGTTACAGTGAAATGAAGACTTCAGGGTGAGTGAAGAAAAGGAGGATTCATTGGCCCACTTGGGCCTATGCATATTGGCATTTGACACTTGATTACTCTGTATAGCAGATGCAAAGATAAAAGAAAGTTTTAGGGATATCAGAATACCTTTTTATTGCACACAATGAAAACCTTCTGCATAAATCTGCTAGATTTCTTAGATCACCAATTAGCACAATCACAGTTTTTGCTCAAGAAATCATTTCTCTTTACTGGAGGAACAAAATAAGCATTTTTTAACTAAATATGGCAAAATATCTCTCTCATTCTTATTCTCTACCAGCTTAGCTATAAAGTGACAGAATTAAGACTTCAAGTCTTGGATTAGCAACAATGGTTGGTATTTATGGAAGCATAAGTACCTTTAATTCAGTAGTAAGGCTCTGCGATAAATCCTTCGCTGATGTAAATTTTCATCACTTCATTAATTCCATGTTAAAAAAGGATTGTCTGATTTTCACTAAGAAGAATGACTGGCCATAGCTGCTGGAAAGCTGGTAAGTCAATTGTCAGAAATTTGTCATGCCACATAATAAGACTGGAGAAGTTAGGAAGGCAGAGAAAGCCTTTCTGCACCTGTAGTAACTCTCTGGTCTGCTCTGTAATTTAATTAATTTATAATAGCAGAGAATCTAGTTTTTTATGACCTCTGTGAATCAGAAAAAAAGAAGTTATTTCAAGTATCAGATCTGAGTCTTGAAGAAATAAACCCCCAATATTTTAAAGTGTGTGTAGGGGGAAACGAATCAGTCAGGMAAGGAAAATGCTTATGTAACATTATGTAATTCTACTTATATTTTCCAACTCGTATAATGGCAAATCAAAGCATATGGTGCTTTGGCTCTGCAAAAACATTCTCTCCCAAATAAAAGAGCAAAGGTTTCTATTGGGAAAGCTATTCAAGAAATAGCCATATCCCCTTCAGCATTTTGGAGTTATTCTGCACAGAAGCCTCACAGCTGCAGGTGACAGGGCCAAATACCTCAGACATAGAGTTCCACTTGGGTTTAACAGGCCTTTGAATTTGTCCCAYGTCTTGCTGAGGATATCAAGTCAGACCTTCAGTTTGCATGCAAYTGTGTGCACAAAACACACTAAAGGCAGGGAAATTCCATTATTGCTGTRGCATCTAGAAATCTTCATAATAAACCAGTAAAACACTAGGAAAGTTTCCACTACAAGGAAAGACTGGGAAAAAAAATAAAAATAAAAGAAATCTACTCCCTTTGGAAGGATCTACACATTCTAAATTTTTGATTTTCACAGAGAAAAAGGCTTTGTCATTCCAAATCAGAAAGTTTTTCTGTTGAGGTTGTTTCACCTGCCCAGTGGGAGGACCACAGGAACAGACCAATGTTTTCAAGGAGTCACATATTGTCAGGAAAAGGAAAGGACTAATCAGTGTCCCCTGAAAAATAATCACTTCTACAGAATAGTCTTCAACATTAGAAATGTCTTTGCAGGYACATTTTCCACTACTAGTGTTCTGTAAGGCAATGCAAGTCCACAAGAGCTGCTGCTCTCACACACAGTCCTGCCCTAGAAAACACACACCTGCAAYGAAACCAAGGAGCAGGAGTGGTGTTATTGTCACAGACTAGTTCAGAGTGTGCTTTTCTTCCCCACAGCTCTTACGGATGTTGATGGCAAATGTTYAGCTCATGCTGGGAAGCTCTTGACTGCAGCTGGAGAAGTTTAAGGACCAGCCCCTGCCGGTCTCAGCTCCATGAGATGCTACACTACCCACACTCTCCTGGTCTTCATTCAGAGATTTACAGATCCCCAGCTCTTGGTTCAGAGCTCCAGCAGCCCACGGACCAAGTGACCCCAGCCAGTCATGTTTGCAGGGAGCCCCTCATGTCTGGGTTTGCACAGACACAAGTGGAGGAATGCTGGGGTGGGCAGCATCTGCCCCTGCACGCGCTCAGGCACCAAACGGCAATGACACAAGTTTGCGTCACTGGAGGAGGAAAGAAGTCGGGGCTTGGACCACAACAAACACTTGCACTCTGGCATCCCATTTGAGATCTTGTGACTCTGGGTGTCCCCACAAGGCAAGAATGCTCTTCTTGCATGCATCTGCCCCACACTGTAGCAGGGTCCTTGTTCAAAGGCTCGACATCAGTGACACGAGTGCAAAATCAAAGCCAGAGCTGGCTGCACTCCAAGGATTCATCCTGCTGATGTCTCAGCTGTGCCAGTTGGAGTTAGTTATCAAGGAAGAGCTGCAGAAACTCTACCACAAGTGCTGAAGGGATTGGGAACGTCATGGATGGCGTAAACAGGAACTGCAGAGCTGTGGCAGGACCAGCCTGACCTTTGCAGTGAGGGAGAAGACATGATGTGGTTCACTTCAGCACAGCCTCACTCTCCCTCAGCCCAGAAGGCAATGCTCAGGGACTGCTAATGCAGATAGCCCAAGGATGAAAACAGAGGCCATTCTAAAATACCAGATGGAATTGCTGTCTTCTGGAAAAATGGACAGGTTTCTTTCCATATTCTCTCTGACCTAGACCAGCTCTTCATATCTTAGCCTGGTTCCACGGGCAAGTCAGGTTTGGGGCTCTCCTCAACATCCACAGCTACAATGAGTAACATGAGATCACACAAGGGAAGAGGAGATTCTGCCAACTACAGGCTCAGTCCAAAAGCTATTTTTTTGGTCTCAGACCCCATCTCCAGGAGCTGCCTGCCCCAGGCAGCTTCTTCATGGGCTACAGATTTCACTGCAATGGGAGAACTTCCTGCTACTGCAAATTCAGTCAGAGTCTTTATTAAAGGGACAATTGATACAAGCAGAACAATACATTCTACATCCTCCCCTACAAGATATTTCTGTGTCTTTGCTGGAAATGCTTCCAGCACAGATAGGTAGTTTTTGAATTTCCTCATGTCCAACTCACTGCAGCATTAACACTCCAAGTTTCAACCCACCCAGAGGGACATTCAAGACACAGTTCTCAGACAGCTTTTGCAGCCTGCTTTTGTTTCCCCAAATGAGTACTCTGCASATCCTGAAAGGATTTGTGTGCCCACAGCATCACCAGGAATCACAAGATGACACGAAATGGGAACACACTGACCTTCTGGATGCTTTAAACTCTGGCCAGCACCAGAGAGAAAACATGTAAGTCAAAAATATGATCTTCTTTGGAGACTTAAGATGAAAAAGAATAAAATGCACCATTTAAGTCTGACAGTTGTTCCCAAACCCACACATCTCTCCTTACCTCCCTGCCACTGATTTATGAATCAGATGCCTCATCCTCTGGACAGGCACACACATGTTTCACATTGACACAGGTTTTCTTTCCCACACATCTCTGCTCGGTAAGGTGATCATTTGAACTCATTAATTCACCATACAAAGCAAGTATGTTCCCTTAGCTGGTGTCCTACAGAGCTCAGGTTAAGGGCAGGAGAGTAAAAAGGGCTCCCAGTGTGGGGAAAGGACAGGAGGAGGGAAGGGAGCACGTGAAAAGGCTGCACTTTAAACCCAGCACAACTTGCCTTCYCTTCTCCCACAGCATTTGGGGTGCACACGACTTGAATGCAAATAAATAACTCATTACTTCACAAGCTGAGCATATCTGGAACTGGTGTGTCCCCAAGTCAACTTGAGCTTGAGGAGGAAACACTGCAGCTTTTTTTAAACAAAGATACCTGGAGAGATTCAGGTTCTCATACAATGTCTCACTGTGTCTYAATCTCTCAGCTGAAATAGTGATGAGGCTCAGATCAACCAGGTAAGAGAGGCTGAAATAAAGCAGATTTCCCTCAGCCTCACCCTCTGCCCCATCTGAGGCCATGTGTTCTCCCCATTGTCAGCCCAGTGTTGGGAGGTCCCATATTTGACACCAGCAGCTTRAGAGAAACAAGATCTTTGCTCTTCCCTTTAACTGGCACACAATTTGGTATGAAAGAGGTGAGAACTTKTCACTAAGGTGCAGAGCCACAACAGCCTTTAGGCAAAGTGCAGATCCTGGCACATCTACTGCTCCCTGCTTCCTACCTAGGTGTCCATCTGTGCTCCATGACTGTGGTACCTGGACCCACAAAAAAGCACTTTTACCCATACAAAAGGCTAAAGAGCACTCTCAGCTCTTTAGAGTTATGTTCTCCATTCCCTCTGTCAGAGAAATCAGTAGTAATCTAGAAAATTTGCACCAAATTCATACTTACACTTGGATATCATTAATGTTAGAGGTTGGGAATGACTGTGGCAAGCAAAAGAAAAACCTGATGGGAGGATGAAATAATCTGTGGTTAAAATAATTCCATGGTCAAGAAACAACTTTCTACAGGAAATTTGCTGGAGATGATATGTAAATGATAAACCAGAGAAACAGGTGAARAAAATATATTGCCCACACCCATATATATATACTCACTTCTTTGTTAAAACGCCTAATGCAAAAATGATAACCCCATCTCCTACTGAACTTTGGGGTTCTTTATCATATTTCAGAAAACAACATCTGTCACCCCAAATTGWAATGGAGATGAATGGAGTACTCCTTACTTCCACAGACAGCAGCCCTGTRCAACTGCCTGAAAAGCCCATAATTAGTAGCCATACACCATTGATGGAAAAATCCATGCCAAATATTACTAGAATGCAGTAACATTATTTCCAAGGGATTTTGAGATGCATCCAGAGTGATGGAGACCTAGCTAATTTCTTTTATTTTGCTTTTGGCAGAAGGCAATAGAGAAATGGGGTCAGACTGAAACTGCCAARCAGCACAAGAAAATGATAAATCTGCCATGCAGAAGTTGGACACAGCAGGTCACTCAGTATAGGGCATGTGGAGAAACAATTTGGGTCCCCTCTTCACCACTTCACAATGTCAGAAAACTCAGTTGATGTGAATTATTGTTTCCCCTTTGACTTCACTGGCAATGTGCCAGTTTGTAGCAGCTGAGGATGTGACACAACAGTTTTTACTCTCAGAGAACATTGACAAAGTTATGCAAAAATACAAGAATATAAGAACTGGAGGTCTAACATCCTACTGGGATAATGCCTCTGATGGCCCTGGTATTTACATGAGACTATAAAATAGGCTTTTTAATCTTTTCTTGTCCTGACCTTGGGTTTAAGGTATTACAAGGATGGGTGATAAAAAAGCAAATAAATTCTTACAGCCAACAAGCAAAGGATCATCACAGCCACACTGCTTCTGAGCTTGGGTATTGTCTCAGGCAATTGAAAGTTTAAAGGGAAAAAAGTCAGCTGCAGCAAAACCACCAGCTGTGAGAGCAGCATGTGTCCTTGTGTCCATATGGCTGCAGCATTCCAGGAAGGGAAACACCTGGAGCCACTGACACCAGCCCACCAGGGGCCAGTTCTCCTGGCACAGCACTGAATTAACAGGAAAGAAACRTGCCCAGCACTCTTACCTTCACAAATGGAAAATCCTCACCTGGACAGAGAGGACAATCCTGTAGGACTTGTGYGGAAGAACTCCCTTAACATGATGCAGGCTGGAGGAGTTACCATCCCCATCTGTCCCAGGCCCCACAGTCATTGCTCCAAAGCTGAGGTGTTCTGGCAGTGATGAGCCAGGAGATGCTCYTTCTCTGCTGAGGCAGACACCCAGACAGGATATTGAACCCAGCAAACCTMGCTGAACCTCACCATTACACCACTTCAGGAACTGAGTGAGAGCGACCTTACACCAAACAGCCTGCAAGCCAGCACACTGTTCCAAAGAGCCACTGTTCTGCATCTTTCCACTGAAGCAAAGGCAATGGTAAGCATAGCAAATGTCCTGGAACAGGGATTGGTGARCACATAGGCACAGGCCAGACAACTCCATTGTCCTTCCCCTGGTGTTCCACCAGTCTGACCTGCTTCCTGCAGCCTCACAGCACCAGGGGGAATATTCCTGTTGTAGCAATAAAGTTAACTGGATCTYGGAGAAGTTCAGTGCAATAGGCAAGACAACATTTCAAATTGCAAGGGAAATAAAAGCTGGGAGCCCTGCCTTTGCACTGTCAATGTAAAGGGCATTGCAGCTGTAAAGATTCAGCATTTTCTTTGTGCTGCAAAGCAATCCTAAGAAAACAATAAAATTTCAGCATCGATTGTGCTTTCACATGTTAGCAACATCAAAGGTTTTGCCCTGAACTGGAAGAGGGCAGTAAGCTCYGACTTTCTGTCTGTGCATTTCATCTGAAGCAAACATTCTATGTACACACACACACAAACACACACATATATATAGACACACAGACTAGTTATGCAGGATGAAACCTCTAATAGTTTGTCTCACCAAACATCCCCAGTGGCTTTTATTACAGCACTGCAAGTTTCCTAATGTTTTATGTGCCCAGCTCCTAAAGGGAGCTATGAAAGGCCGACGTGTGATTCAGCATCCATTTGTGGATGAAGAATGCAAACGGCGGCGCTGCCGCGGCAGGGGGGCAGCAGGTCCTGAGCGATCTCCAGACACTCAGGAGGCAGCTCAAGCACTGCTGCAGGGATGTTAATCCCATCTCAGCCTGCAGGAAAAGCTCCCTGGGCCATTTTGCAATGCGGCAAACACTCTCCCTCCTTAGAGCAGCGATTTCTTCTCTTCTCGGTTATGTCTTACTGCATTTAAAGCCAGTGCCAAGGTTCCTTCCTTCTCCAAAATCTCTCAGACACAGCCAAAATACTTGCCAGATGTCTAGGGGAGCCACTGAAAYAGCAGAGTGAATATGCAGAAGATTYGCCRTTTTAAAAGAATATTTAATTTCCTTAGAACTTCTCTCTCCCCACTGCTGCCTCTCAATAAACAACTGTCAGCTGTGTGATATCTCAGCTGGAAAGAAACCATAAAGATGRTACTGAACTGCTAGGCACAGGAGTTTTCTGTGCAGAACTACAACACCAAGGGGCAGCAAGATGAAGGATCCAGTGGTGCAAGGGGGCAGCTTGATCCACAGATTTTCACATCGRAGTTACAAATGATTGCCTCCAATCCGGAGTTTGAATCCTCAGCCAGCAGATGCTTATTTAAAACTATGCAAGATCTTGGCAGAAGTCTGACATTTCAGAAAATAACTGCAGTTAATAGCAAGATCTACTTAATCACTTCAGTCAGGACAGAATGACCCAGTGTTGTCTTTTGATCTAATTTACGAAATGATGGCATCAACTGGAATTAAGCAACTGGCTGCTCTAGTGTTGATGACATGTTCTGCAGTGCTCAAACACATGACTTTGGGGAAAGAAAGGAGAGCTAAAGAAGCTGCTGTGATAGGGGGTCACATCTTCCTCAAGGACCYCAGCTTGGCATCTTATCATCCAAAGAAAGAAAAATTGGGACACGTTTTTTCCCACAAGGCCAAATTTAGGGTTGGAAACCTGCATAACCCCCTAAAAAGAGTCTAGAGACATAAAAAAATAACTGAAAGGGGAGATACAGTTGGTATTTCAAGTCCCTCCTTYATAAATCTCCTTAGCTACTGTCCCCTCTCTCCAGAGAAGCCACCACCCCCACAGGGCTCAGCACATCAACACCACACTGGCCATCAATGAACAGAGCTGGCTCCTTGTTGTGGTCACCTCCAYGGTCACCTTCAGGCCAGCTCCTTCAGAGGAGTCACCTCTTCAGTTCCCCCACAGCCTCTGAGATCTCCCCCSCTATGATGCACTAGTCCAGTCCCCAGTGGTCTGCAGCCTGCAAGGTGTGGACCAACCAGTATGGGCTGGGACTGGCCTGTGGAATGGGAAATGGGTCTGTGAAACGATTCCAGGAAAAACAATCCACAAAAAAAAGGATTTCTCACTTATCAGCAGGACTTTGACAATGCCTATGAAGAACACTGGTAACCAGTCAATTGTCAGGCAAAGATCATGATTATTATTATAATTGTTTCTCATTTAAGCAGTTTTTAATTACAKCTTTGCACAGGGTTACAGCTCTGGTGATTTCACTGGTGCAAAACAAACTAGCCTGCAGGTTTTTCTTAATAAAGCTCTATGGTCTAATCACTTAACACCACAAGTACACAGACATCAGGCTATCCAGTCCTTGCTGCTTCCAGTGTAGAAAAAAAGAAAATAGAAAGTGTCAGGATATATTTGCATGAGTTTTGTGACCTACTTGTCTTGCAGACACTTTACAACCCAAGGGTCTGTGCCATGAGTTTATAACTGCACCTGTGCTGGCTCAAGTGTTGCCCTTCAGAAAATAGCAGCAATAAACCCATCATCATAGAATTATCCTGGAATGGTCTGGGTTAGAAGGGATCCTAAAGAYCACATAGTTCCAACCTCCCTGTCRTGAACAGGGACACCTCCTACTAGACCAGGTKGCTCAGAGCCYCATCACACCTGTCCTTGAACATTTCCAGAGATGTGGCATCCTCAGCTTCTCTGGGTAACTTGTTCCAGTGTCTCACCACCCCCACACTAAAGAATTCCTTCTGAATATCTAATCAAAACCTATTCTCTATCAGTTTAAAACCATTCCCCCTTTTTTTTATCACTATGTGCCTGTGTAGATTGATCTGACACACCTGACCACAGCCACCATAATCACGAGGAGAGAGAGATACCTGAAGGTACCAGGGATGCTCCAGCCTCGTCCAGGCTGCCTCCTCCCATCCCACCTCTCTGCTGCCCACGRATGCCAGGGGAAAAAGTCCCACCTATTTCAAGATGTTGCATCAGCCCTTTGGTCTGCAGCAGCCAAGCAGTGAAACACAAGGACTAGGAATGCATCCCCTCCTTCCAGCACACCACTTTGCAGAGCATTCCCTCACACAYGGCGTTCAAACAAAACCCCAACCAACCGAACAAAAAATATTCTTACTGGATTTTCTTGAAAGAATCAATTACTGTTTCTAAGTGTTTGGATGATTTTGAAGACCAGAATCACCAGGAAATTTTCTAAATGAAGGTCTGAAAAATGAGAATCATGTCATGTCATCCACCATCTATTAGTGAAATGAAAGACAGAGGGGGAAAAGCAGTTTTCACCACAGTCAAAATRCCACCCTAAAATGAGAGTGACCTTTGTGTGTTCTTGCTGCTGAATCTTTAGTTCTTGTATCATGAAAAACCACGTGAGAAGATGCTTGCACAAGATGCCAGGCATTTCCGGCAAACCGACYGCAGCATCGTTAATTTAATCTTCCATACCCGACTCTTCTCTGACTGAAAAATCAATGCTAATAAGGAGCTTTGGGAAAAGACTCTGTTGATGCCTCATCTTGTATGGACTAATTTTAACCTGCTATCTAATGACTAAGTGGCTTTAAAGAACCTATAAACCCAACAAAGAGATTTTTAAATGTCTCCTTCCCGAACGGTTCTCTCTGCTGATGAAGACATCTAAATGCATGAGGATGGCTTTATGTGCTACCTCAGCCACTCTGCCAGGAGCACTGSGGGTGGAGGCCAAAGCCTTGCACTTCACTGCACCAGCCCCCGTGCAGGGAAGCACCAGCCATGAATCTGACAAAGAGCAATTCCACAGTGCTGGAGACAGCAGCAGGATCTGAATCAGCGGCAGGAAAAGAGCCTGGTGCTCTTTGCTCATCTGGATAAATTGCTGCTGGARCAATAACTGAGTCCTGAAGAGAAGTGTGATCTTAAGCAATGGTTAGGGTGGTTTGGTATGGCTTTGGGAGACCTGTTCTCAATTCCCTGCTCCCCTATAGCTTTTCTTTGGTACCACACCTTAACTTTTTTGTCCATTGAACGGGAACTGTTATTCTTGGCTGTGAGCACTGTATGGTTTTAACATCCACTGTCTCTCTAGGACATGAAATAAAATAACATGGACACTGGACTTTCCAAGGTAAAAAAGAGGGCTGATTTCTGACTCCAACATTTATAGATTTCCAAAAGTGACAGTGGATTGGAGGAGGACAGTGCCACATCTCCAATGACACTGGACAAACCGACAGTTTTTCTCTTCTCCAAATTTCTCCTCCTCCGTAAAAGAATGCAAAACAGTAAGTTATTTACATAAAGAAAAGTTTGTTACAAGAATGTAAACATCAGAAGGCTTAGAAAAACTTAAAAAAAACAGGGTGACAATCTACAGCAAGCAAATAAATTATGTTCTACCCCCTATATATGGGCAGCCCTACTGTAAATCATGACACCTGGGGACCACTAAGTTGTGAATTAGGATATGGTCATTTTTGAAGTGGTTCCTTTTTTGACCAGTCAGCTCTTCCAGTTCATTTGTCTCTTCTATTCCATGTTGTATTCCAATCTAATCAATAATCACATTGGTCTGATTGCCAGAACAGCTGTCTCTTATTTTTTACCCCTTTCTAGCACTGTGAGTGMTCAATTTTTAAATCAAAAGTTCTGAGGTACCTTCATTTGCACTCAAATACAAATAAACATACCACTACTATTGGTAGAGTGTTAGGAAGATGCTTGGTTTTTTGAAAATCCACCTATCAATATTGRAAAGTGCCTATGGTTTTTTCTTCCAAGTGCAAAGCTTCCTCCATACTACATAGAATATTTACTGAGTGCTCACTAAACTTCCAAAAAAACTTCAAATTTGTTTTCCCTGCTACTCAGCAACTTTGACCATGGGGGCAGATACAAGAAAGGATGGATCCAAGATTAAATATTGACTCAGCCTGAGCAAAAGCTGCCTCCCTTTAACAAGAGAGACTGAGAAATTCTCAACTGCCAGTTTCACAATTCCCTCCTGAACACAGTAATGCATTTATAATAATGTCTGGTATCAAAGCAAATGAGGGGGGAAAAAGAAAGCCCTGKCTGCAGAATCCAGCAGAGTATTTATCCCAGCTAAACATCACTATCTTATCACTGAYAGGAGTAGGAAGGAAACTAAAATCCACCACATCAAAAATCAGCTCTTAACACTGATATCCATCCTGATAATATCACAGTAGACAGTATATCAGCAGGATCTCATCCATCACTAACTCCAAAGAGGGAGTCAGTGATGAGGGATCATCCCACCAGAGCCCTGTTTCATCCCCCAGTGCCTGGCTGTCATCCCAGTATCAGCATGCCTGGCAGAGACACCAGCCCAGCCCCATGGGGCTCATCCCAGAGGGACCAAGGTGTCTCAGAGAGCTCTGTGCTCCAGAGAGCTGCCAGCTGCAGAGAACCACTGTCACTTCTTCAAACCTTGGGGCTGGAATGAGGCTGCTCTCACCTGCTCTCACAGCCCCAGCCTGCGGCTCACAGGAAAATCAAACATTGCTGGGGGCTGTTCTGTGCCCCATTCCAGCACAAGGATGATTTTTGGTAATTGACTGGAGATACATCCCCAAGCACACCAGGTGTGTCCAGCCCACTGTGCATCTCCATGAAGCTGAATTCTGTGTCTGACTCTGCTTCTCCTCTATGCCAAAGGTGCCTACGTCACCCACAAGGGACACATCTGCCTCCATACTGGCACAACTCACCTGCCTCATTTGGCACAGGTTCCCCAGCACGCTGTGCCCAGGCCCTACAAAAACCCTTGTGCCCAAAAGCTCCGTGCCTGGGCCACCAGCAGCCCCCTTGTCTGCTCTCTGCTGCAGCTGTGCCCCCAGGAACCACCCTCAGCACAAGAGAAGGGTGAGGAGGGGGCTGGTCCAGCCAAGGTCCTGAACCCCAGCACCTGAGGAGGCTCTGAGCACACTGAGGTGGCTCTGCAGCACATTGCAGCTCCCATCAGCAAGGGCCACCTCCGGGCAACGTGCTTTAGTACTGCCACCAACACMGAGTTATCAGGATGGAAAACAACTCCAAAATGTGGTGGTGTTGTGCTTTTGTGTTCTTGCAACAGAATGTTACATGAAATGGAAAAACTATATAGAGAAAAAAATTGTTGTTTTCCAGTAATTTCCACAAACTTACCATTCTTTATTTGGTCATTCTACAGCTCTCACCCATCCTTGGATTATCATGCAGAGGAAAATGGGATGAAGCTGAAAGATAACAAAGCCCTGGCAAGACTCCAAGSACGGTTAGACATTTTGATGAGCAAYGAGCGCGACCAGAGTTAYGGCAGTAAATATTTAATGTTATTTTTGAAATGAAGTCTCAGGAAAGATGTAAACTCTCATGATTTGAGAGGCATTAGCTAACCTCTAATTACAAAGGGAAGGGGAGGAATGGAAACTTTTCTGAGATAAGGGATAACCTAACTGCTTGTTGCAGGGTTTCTTGGAACACSCTTGGTCTCCCTTGTTCTGGTCATTGTCAAAATCCTGGGCTAGAAGGCTGCAGGTCTGAGGGAGCTTAGCAGCTCCTAAATTCCTAGARAAGCAATTGTAACTTATACTTAGCTTGCTACCAACATTTGATTTTCTATAGGAATTATAGAACTATATTATTATCTAAACCCAGATGCTTTGTTACAGGAAAAACATTACCACGGCTACTTTCTTTTTTCACCCAAGAACTGTAATTAATAGCTTGTCCATTACAAAATCTAGATTTTATATATGCATATATATATATATATATATATACACATATATATATACATAAATATACAAATTAGGTGCTGAAAACTATATTAAAGTGTTTTTCTAGCATATAGGAAAGGTAGAATAAGAGAAGAGCTTCCCATGGCAGGGGACCCAAGCTTAAACACTTTTACAGGTCAACTGTCTAAAGGAATACAGGAAGACCAGACCATAGGACTATTGATATACAATGTGACCTATTAAACTCTCTGGACATTTAATTATTAATGTGCAGTCTGCTTTACTTCTCTTTCCTCCATACAGTGTTGGATCCATTTATTGTTTTGGGTTTTTTTTCCCCCAACAAATTTTCACCACCCATTTTGTAAGAGCCAAAGCAAGAGCTGTCCAGCCTTGACTGGGTCCCTCAATTCAAACGAGTCATGTAACACAAAGTTACATCACTGTGTGTGCCCAGGTTACAGCCCCTTCTGCTTTCAGCCTGCCCAGGCAGGAACATGGGCAGTGCTTTATTGTGGAAGCAGCTGGTTTTGGTTTTATACAGAGGAGGGCCAAAAGATGCTCCTTACAGCTGTGAAGGTTGATCATGGTCCTCAGATCCACAACCCCATCATCTCCAGGATGGTTTCACYTCCTGCCCAAATGTGTGTTCTTTTGCTGTACCAGGTCACCAAAGAAATTTGATGGTAAACCACAAACTTCTGTCTACACCACCTAGTGACTTCTTGAGTATCATAGGCTCAAGCCCAGCAATCTTTCCACCCACGCCTCTGGAGAAGGTGCAAGATGAGGAATGCCAGAGGTAGGCAGAGGTGACCAGAGAGCTTGTGGACTTCCCCACCCCTGGAGGCRTTCAAGAGCAGGCTGAACAGGGCTCTGAGCAACGTGGTCYAGTACAAGGGGCAGGGGTGTTGAACTGGGCCCCTTCCAACCCAAACAATTCTSTGCTTCTGTGCTAAAGCAGAGCAACGGCACAGGGCAGGTGCCAGAACAGCTGTGCTGGAGCAGCCAGTGCTGGTCCAGTGACACACAGCAGCATTTTGGACCAGTGAGGGCCCCATGTGCTGCAGGCTGTGCCAGATTTACAGCCCCTGTCTCTCCAAGGGTGAGAGGACTCTTTCTGCAGGAAGGAGGTGCAGAAATGTCCAAGCTGGGCAGGTCGGAGCCAATACAGAGAGCAGGGAGCCTCAGCAGAGATGCCCAGTCAAATGTGCCTGTTGGGGCTCCTGCTGGGGYTCCTTGTGGGGCCCTGCTGAGCCACAGCTGAACTGGAAGAGAAGACAGGTTTCTYTGGGATCCACCAAGCCCATGGAGCTGATCAAAGCATGGCAAGCAAAGCACTCCAGGCAGTGCCAGGACCAGCAGACAAGGGGTAGAGTGGCCGCACTGACACACATTGACAATGCCACCATGATGTGCCACCATCTCCACAGCAGAGGTGCCAGCCAGCTGGGGCTGGGCACACCCCTCAGCAGTGGAATGCTGGGAGCAATGGTCTGGCTTTGGTACAGACCATGCAGCACAACCCTCCCATTGCAGCACTTGCACTCAGGCTGAGCCAGCCTAATGAGCTGCTCTGGTAGCTGCATTCAGAGAGCAAAATAAAAAAGTGAGAGGAAGGTGATTCCTGTGGGACTCAGCAAACCTAGCAACACCAATCCTGGGCAGCCCATTTGGTTTGCTGTTCACTGTGTGAGACTCCCTAGGAAAAATTCAGGTTATTTTTGTGCATTTTCCTGAAAAATTCCTCCTCTGTGAGAGGGCACCTAATGGTCAGCAGCACTAATAGACRCTGATGGGGTGGGAAGCAGCATTTGCTCTGAATCCTGATTGGTTTGATCTTCCAGTGATGCTACTAAAGAGTTACAAGCCCTTCCTCCGGGCCCAAATTCAAATCTTGTGCTTGAAACCTGGTGTTCAGCAAGCATTGATGTTGTTTGCCTGCTGAGAAATGGGCATTTCAGGCAACAGGCTGTTGATTAGAGGAGGTGACAGAAGTGCTGAGTGGCCAAATCACTCCTGAAGAAGAAATGCAGGTTGATTAGCACCCTCAGAAACTCACGCAATGTAGATTTGTCTGCTTTCCCTGCTTACAGCCTACACCTACAGCATATCTGTSCCTATCAGCATATCTGTTATCCTTSCCCAAAAATCTCCCTRAAAAGGGAGTCTCAAATCTCATCAATGACTTGGTCACACATTGTTTTAAGTGCAGGGCCCTGCTCCCTGATGCTCAGGCATTGTGTGGGTTACCAAAGCAYCAGGCTGTGTCTGAAGAGGGGCTCAGGCTGTCTGCTGTCCCATCCCTCCTCGGTGTGTCCCCAGAACCCAGCCCCGAGCTTGGCTCCAGCAGCCCTCCTTCATCTCCACGGCCTTGCAGAGGAGGAAGCGGCGCAGACTGAGCGAATTCCGATCCCCTTACGCAGCCCCTCCAGTCACTCTGGAAGGCTCAGCACAGCCTTGGCCGCTTGCTCAGACCCGAAAATGCAGTGAGGATTCAGAGAGCAGGACTCTTCCTTTACAGGAGAAATTGAGTGTGGGATATTCCCAGCCTCAGGCTAATCAGAAATTTCCCTGCACTGCATGCAGTCTCAAGCTGTGGCTGTTGTTGGTGACATTATTTAAAACACAAAAAAACCCCAAAACACCAAACAGTTTTGAGGAATAAGAATACAGCAAAAGCCCCAGTCAAGGGGTGGGAGGGAGGTGCAGCAGGCTAAAGAAATCTCTGCAGTGCCCMGTATCAGCTCCTCCCTTACCTGCGGCAAAGGTTTAGTTGTAACCTTACAGTGCTGACAAGAGCAGCACAGGAGGTGAYGAGACAGATGTACACACACAGATGCACAGAGCACTTTACAGTAGTAACTGCAAATGCTGATCTACGTTCAGACCACAGAAATTTCCCATGGTTTGATCTCTAGCTTCCCTAGACTGCAGAATAAATCTATCCCCTGAGCAGATGGGGTGGGATTGTTCTCTCTTTGGATCTTTCTTTTAAGGGTTTCCAGATCCRAGCCCCAGATGAGCCATCCCTTTGCTGGGGAGCTATTTGGGGCTGCAGAGACCAGGACTCAGACCTGAAGGGTAAATATGAATCCAAAGCACRGGAGGGGCTGTGAGCTGGCCAAGTATGGAGCAAACATTCAGCKGGAGGGAAGCAGCTGATGAACTGTGAACAGCATCATTCCCAAAGCCTCACTGACAAGAGACAGCTCTCCCTGCTACAGGTGAAGAGGGACAGACACTGAAGATGATGGTGCCTGTGAGGCYGAGTGTCCTTCAGCTAAGCAACTGACTGAAACCTTCCTGCTCAGCTTCCTGAGCAAGTGCTACCCATGACAAGAACCTAGAGAGCCTTCTATAACAAAACCCACACTGTAAAAACTAATTAAAATGTTTAATTAGCTTTTGATTAACAGCATATTTCGAAATCCTTTAGAGACTTGCRGATCAGCAGAGGCACAACTTTGGAGTCTGGGACCGTTCTGTTTCGAAACGCGTTCCCTCCTTGAGAGCAGACACACAATTACGTTCCTGCTYCAATTGCTCCTCATTTGCAAAGCCAGAGCATGAAGCAAGTTGTGTTAATGTGTCAAAATGGGGAGAGAAATAAAGAGAGCAATGGATCACTGAGTCTTTGAAGGGAAAAGCAATATTGCAGTAATTTATAGGAGGGAGAGTTTGCGGGTGGGACAGTCGCTCTCAAAGAACAGTGGCACTCAGCCAATAAACAGGGCTTGTTTGAGAAGAGCATCACTGCCATCTTCAGGATGGCTGCTTTCTCTTTCCCAACATGCAGCAGCTTTTCTGGGAGCAGTTTTTGGTTTGTACAATACAAAAGAAAGCTTTCTGCCACTCCAGCCAAAGTTATATTTTCAGTTATTATTRATGCTCTGTGGAGGATGTTTTGGTMCAATGCTTCCCAGCTTCTGGATTTTGACACCTCCAACTGCAGGAACACCTCATAAACATAATTTCCAGTGCAAACTTCAATTTAAGATGAAAAAGACCTGTCAATCAGCCTGGGCCACTTCAGTGCAGTAACATTTCCTAATGGAYACCTCTTGCCCTTTATTCAATCCAGACTGAATGTCTCTGAGGAGCCACCCTCTTACAGTTCTCCTGCAAGATGTTCACTTTAGCRTAAGAGAAGTGTTAGGAAACTGTTTGTGACATCAGCCAACTTTCCTCCCAAAGGCATTAAATCATCATTCTTCTAGCTAGACCAGTCAATCAGCTGCCACAAAAACAAAGCATCTCTAGCCTGGGCCTCCAAGTGGCATTTCACATTTAAGCACTACAAGTAATTTCAAAGATGTACAATACTGAAGGTAGGATCTATCACCTTAAAAACAAGAGTAAGGGTACTAAAGAGGACAAAGGCAACTGCTTTAAAGCCAGAAAGAGCACAGCTAGGATGGCCACATTACTTAAGCTCACATGTTTTAGTAAAGCACTCCCACACTGTTCAATTACACTAATGCTGAGCAGGGGTCACATAGCTGGTTATGGGGACATCAGTTCTATACTGCAACATCTCATCTCTCTCTACCCTACCCTTGGASACATCTCATGTGCCCCTTCACATGATGGGTGTGTTTCCAGCCCACTGCATGAGCTGGATGTGTGCACAGACTCCTTTCCCAAGCCTGGACTCTGGCCCATCATTCAGCCACTCTGACACAACAGGCACAWGTGAAATCACACAATGCAGGAACACAGGGAGCAAGGACAAAATAGGCAGCTCAGCTGTTTCTTGCCTGTATCCAAGGAAGAGATGGGGCAGGCCACAGATCAGGCCAGATAGAAGTTCTTGCCAGACCAGCTCTGACTTGGGGCTGTCTTAGACTACCATGACCACAGAGGTCACCTCAGTCACCTGCAGCAGGAGCTGTCCCTGCTTCTGAGGATGGGGACATCCGTGATACACCCTGAATGGCAAGGAAGGGGAGAATGCAGAGAACCACTCCTCTGGGGACTTCCCAAACAGGAATTTGTCACCTCTAACGAGGGAACCCCACAGCAGGAACCAGGACAGGGCACACAGCACTCCTATATCTCACTTCACCATCRTGGTCAGCAGGTGCTTGTAACTCCTCCCCTCAACTAGTGGACACCTCTGATCCCTGCAGCAAGTGCTGGCTCTGGGACAGGGCTCAAGCATGAGCAGGGAATGCAGGGCCCTGGGGCAGGWGCCTGCAGGGGGTAGCAGACTGCTGCAGTTCACAGCACACTGCTGAGGGGGAAAAGACAGACATACCTCCTGAATTTCTCCAACTCCTCTTGCACCAACTGAGGTCTCATGAGCCATCCCAAGACTTGTCCTCAGTAATTCCTTAGAAGCACATGGAAGATAACTGACAGCACCAACACACTTGCRTATATAAGACAGGCAAGATGAATGCTTTCAAAAGGAAAACAGAGGGTCTTGGGTGAAGCTGCAGCTGTAAAACACATGACTGAGCAGGGAACCTGAGGAAAGCCCACATTTAAGTGTGGCCCTGGGAGCTCCAGGACCACTGACATACAACAGCAGCCTCAGGAGGCATGTTCAGGACACACCAAGACCGTGTAACTTGCTACCAGCCTACCATGCACACGAGCACTTGCTAGTGAAATAATTACAGCAATGAATCCACATAATAAAACATCCAAGGGTTCAAGTGATTCAGCAGTGTCAGCTGTATCTGACATCTTTCTGCAGCACATGGTATCCCTGTATATGTTCAGATCAGAAAAAMCAGTGCTTAATCTGGCAGATGCCTTGAGAAAACTCCATTCTACCACTTGGCCAAATCTTGTAATTTGTAACACACGTGCAGTAACTTGGTAACTTCATCAGTGGCCCACAGAACCCCACAAAGGGCCACTTCTCACTGCTCCAGCTGTGACAGAGTCCACAGCATCACACAGATGTAAGAGACAGGGTCAGCTTTCACCTGATCATGTACAGCCCTTTGCTGTAACCCTGTCCAGCCAGCTTTACCACAGTAATAAAACTGAGGGTGAAACCAGCCTGAAAGGGTCATTAGCACAGGGGGAACCAGACCACTGGCCAGATCACACCAAGTTGGTTGCAATCACCCAGTTTTTAAATATCCTGTGTGATAGCAATTCATTACAAAATTCATATGCAAATTGATACCATGAACTTTATACTGGGATTGCTTCAGTCCTTGCTTCACTGCCCCTGAGCTACTACCGTTGATCTGCCAGCAGGCATTATACTGGGCTTGGGAGAAGGGCTCAAAAAACTTCCTTAAGCTGGTAAAAAGTCCAAAAGGGCAAGAAAGAGCAAGCAGCTTGGTAATTTAGAGCTCGTTTTCTGTTTTGACAAAAGAAGCTGCTTCACAGAGTTATTTCACAAGATTYTGAAAAATAAGCAATCCCATCAGCACAGCCAAAAAGGCACCCTCAGGGATGCCTCCTGCATCCAACAGGACTTGTGACCACACGTGTTTGCAGCACCCAGAGAACCATCATAGTGAACTTCCTACTGACACACTCCTCAAATCCCACAATTAGCTTTAAACTCACAGCAACTGCCTTAACTACTCCTTGCTGGTTATTTCACCAGTCTGAGCCTTTGCAGGGAGAGAAAGACAACACCAAGCTTAGCAAACCCAAAGGAAGAGGAGCAACCTTCAAGTGAAGCAGCAGTCTGAAGAGTAATCATATCCCTGCTCCAAAGACATGCTGGCATTGGCTGTGCAAGCCAGGAGAAAGAGCCAAAGGACAGTTCATCCAGAATGAGATGTTTGCACAGGAATGCTCCAAGCCCACACGAAACAAGGCCATTTCAGGGTCCTCCTGTCCAGATCTGCTCCAATCATGGYACACACTGTCAGCCATGCAGTCTCTACTGTCTGTGACACACATCACACACASCACTGTAGATGTTTCCCCCAGAGACCCATCTGTGCCCGGAAACTGAGGCTCACAAGAAAGAAGCAATAATATTTACACTCAGAGACACAGCACCATGAGGAGAAGGCCTTTCATCCACAGCACCATGAGGAGAAGGCCTTTCATCCACAACAGCTACAGGCTGGTTACACTAGCTCACAGCACAGGGAGGGTGGCTAACTTGAGCACAGCATTTATTTTAACCATTGAGTGCTAGCCAGCCCATCCCCCAAAATTACAGGTATCCCACACAACAGGGTGGGTGCCACCCAAACAATGCAAACTTCCCCCCAAAACTTACATGGAGCCTGTTTAGTGACCCATACTTAGTGCCAGGCCTGCCAGCTGCTCTCCTGTCCACTGGCACAGGTAAAACAAAGAGGGCAAGATGGTTTTGCAAGGAACAAGCACCAAAGCTTGAGCAGGAACACACAGCAGTTCCAGCTCAAAACTTCAAACAGCTGATGCCTGGTGCACTGTTTTCTTGGAAACCTCCTGAGTGGGGAAGCTTGTGGAGCAGTGGGCCAGRCAAGTCCAAGGCAAGCCAGCTCTAATCTCCTGTCCCAGCTGCGTACACAGAGAAACTGCACAACACAAATGCCAGAGGGAAAAAAGGAAAGCTCCAATTATTCTCAGACCACAAGAACAACGATGCTTAAAAGCAAAGATGCCGTCAGGGCAGCAGAAAGGAAGATCTGTCCAAAACAGCTGACTGAAGAAATTGTGTTGTTTTAGGCAGCAGCCACTGAGACAAGACAAAGAAGAAATCTGCTGTATTGTGGCTGGTTCTGCCACAACAGCACYCAGGCCTAATTTACTGTTTCAAGTGTTTTTCAATAAAATCCTAAGTAAAAACTGTCAAATACAAAAGTTGTGCTTAAAAGCCATTCTCCGTAAATTAGCTTTCCTTTAGAAAGCTTTACTTACAAAAAGTAATACTGGAAGGAATATGATTTGTTCCTCCTGGGATTATTGTTCCTTAACTGTATTCACAGCAACAAGACTGACACTAAATTATTATTTTTTCTTCAGGGTGATGAACTGATGAGGACAGTTTCCCTTTCAGATCCCTGCAGAGGGGTCAGTTGTATACAGTTTGTAGCATTCACATGATTCTGGGAAAGATTTTTTTCCCCCCTTTTTAAAAACCCCAAACAAATCCATTTTTGTCTCTCCTCAGCTTGATTCAACTGTGATATTGCCAAAAGGACTAGACAAGTATCATGTCAAAACAAGAGTATTTTATTCCTGTGGCCAGAAAAGCACATGGGTTGGTTTCTCTATGACAGAGACCTTGGCTAAGCATCTTTGGCCAGAAAGAAAAAATGTATTGCCCTAAGAGAGGTGGACATACAGATACACACAGTACACACCTGAACCTCCTCCAAAGTCTTCAAGTGCCATGAATTACAATTTTGCAGATCTCCTCTTTTCAAAACAAAGAAAAGATAAAAAGGAAAACATTTCTTGATGGCGCAGAAGGAATATCCATAGGAAATCAAGCATGGTCACACTGATACATTCTACCTGGAGCCAGCATGCTAGGCAAAGTTACAAAACATYACATGCCCACCAAATAAAACTGAGGGCTGTCACACTTGCCTGCAGGTTTCAAGTCTCCATTCCAGAACCTGACAACTSATGTTAGGCATAATCACAATGGTGAGCTCACCAGGCACACGAGGAGTGCTCATGGTTGCTCATCACTGCAAAACATGCCACTTCCCAGTTTTCGAGTCATTCTCAATTCTTGTTCTCACAGAATCCCAGAMTGGGTAAGGCTGGAAGGGACCACAGTGGGTCATCTGGACCAACCTCTCTGCTCAAGCAGGGTCATCCCAGAGCACATGGCACAGGATTGTGTCCAGACAATTCTTGGGTATCTCCAGTGAGGAGGCTCCACASCCTCTCTGGGCAATCTGTGCCAGTGCTCAGTCACCCACACAGTAAAGAAATTYTTCCTCATATTCAGGTGGAGCTTCCTGGGCATCGGTTTCTGCCCATTGCCTCTTGTCCTATTGCTGGGCACCACTGAGCAGAGCCTGGTTCATCCTCTGACACCTCCCTACAGACATTGATGAGGTCCCCTCTCAGTTTTCTCTTTCCAAGGCTGGACAGGCCCAGTTCCCCCAGCCTTTCGTTGTGAGAGAGATGTTTCAGTCCCTGTGCTGGACCCACTCCAGGAGTTCCCTGTCTGCCTTGTCCTGAGGAGGTCAGAACTGGAGCCATCACTCCAGGTGAGGCAGAGGGGCAGGATCACTTCCCTGACCTGCTGGCAGGGCTCCTCTAACACGCCCCAGGACACCCCTGGCCTTGGCCCTCAGGGCACCGCTGGCTCATGGACAGCTGCTCTCCCCCAGGTCCTTCTCCACAGAGCTGCTTTCCAGCAGGTCAGTCCCCAGCCTGGCTGGTGCCTGGGGTTGTTCCCCCCCAGGTGCAAGACCCTGCATTTGCCTTTGCTGAATTTCAGACAGTTCCTCTCTGCCCATCTCTCTAACCTGCCAAAGTCCTTTGGAAGGGCTGTAACTTTTCCCTTTCAATCCTTTCCCTCCCAAAAGAGCTTTAATTTTTTCACCAACCTATGTACGACTTGTTACTATAAATTGTTTCCCTAAGAAGAAACATTATTTAGTATGCTGTGATTATTCAGATTTTACAGAGTACCTAGATCCATAGGAGTACACAGCAGTACAGAGCAAGGGGAGCTCATCTCCCACCACTGGTGTGGAGAGAGCCCAAWGTGCAGAGTAATTTCTGATGGCTGTATGAGGAGGCAGCATGGGTAGCCCAGATGCAGGTCCTTCAGCAATGTCCACTGGGATCTATACGGATTGCACCAAGTTCCTCACCACAAACCCCACCTGAGTAATAATTCTCAGGGAGAGGGAAGCAGCACAGAGTGGAGAGCAAGAACCCTAAAACACATCAGACTTAAATCAGTGGCTTAGGCAACTGGTTACTGGTAATGAAACAGCAGAGTTTTCACTATATAAAATTTATAAATTTATTTTTTTGTAAAAATCCAAAGAGCACGAAGACATCTCACTCAAAATACTGGTAAATCAAACCACACTTAGAAAAATGAAAGCTGATTTTATTATCTTATCCACAGCCAATCATTTGACATGAACATGCATACGTAATTTTGCTACGCACACACCACAGTTTAACGTTAGTTATTAAAGGTTAAACATACAACATACATCCTTACAAAAATGAGTCAAAATGCAAACGTAACTTTTAAACAAAACAGTTTTTACTCATTTAAAAAAACTTTTGTGTTGGGTACCATTTTGTACAAACACAGTTAATTTAAACAAATCTGCTTTTAGTTTCCTCATGGTTGCACATGAAAATAAGCTGCAATAGAAAATGAAGTCATCAAGGGATTTTTAAATAGCAGAAGTAGGCAGTCTTGCCATGCAGAAGAAGCAATATTAAATATTAGTTTTTCAAAAAAAGAAAAAAACCACAAGTTTAAAAATATTTAGTTCAAGTCACAAATCTTTCCCCAGTACAGAGAAATCCAAATGCAACGCATAATTAGCTGCCACTTAGGATGGCTATTCTGAAAAGTAGAAATACTTTCCAGAATTGATAATTTTCATTGATTTGGCACAGAAAAGAAGTCTGAGCTTACTTAGGTACAAGGAAGTGATTAAAAAAAAGAGTAAACAGGAAGAGAGAAAATAAAAAGCAAGAATGAACGAGATAGTAGTTGCAATCACTAAAAAAAAAAAAATCTGTGCATCTCAGTCATTGCAGAATACTGTCTACAGCAGGTGCGAATTCCAGGTAATTGTTATTGCAACATGGATTTAATTTGCTTGGAGGTAGTCTCATCATTCAAATGCTTTGTTGTGTACCTAAACACAGAAATAAAGTCAAGATGAGCATAAATGCTATTGCACTTTAGCTTACAWACGTGTAATTTCTTTGTTTATGGCTCAACCTGACCGTACCAGAGCAAAACCCTCAGCCTTGGATCATCACCCACTCCATGGTCACCGAGAACACGTCAGACATTCTGATCAGAAAGTGATATTGCCAATCAGAACTAGAATCTAGCAGCCTTGCASCAAGAGAAGCTCAAAATAAGCCTCAGCTGGACCCCAGCTTTCACAGTAAGCTCGCAGTATGACTGGTGACAGGTAATTATCCACCCGACCAACTCTGAGAGCTCTGCCCACAGGAGACATCTTCAAAAWAAGATAGCTTGAGAAACTCTTCATCAAAACTTCCAGTGACCAAACTTTCCCAGAATGCCTCAATGACAATGGATTTAATCACTTTTCATCCTAATTTCCTGCTTAGGTAAGTGACTGTGCTGCTAAAACTGAAGAACATACACATGTGCTTATTTCAGCTCCTTATCCTTTCAAAATTCTCTAGGATAGTAGCACACTTTTAAATCACTATAAAAAAAAACTAGCTATAGCTATTTTTAGAAGATATCCTCATTGCAGACTTKTTGTGTGAATAATTTTTCTGATCTTCCTTCCTAACTAATCTAAAAGCAAATAAAACTTACTTTGTAATTTAAATTTAACATGTTAAATTAGCACTTTCATTGTTATCCACAACTGCAGTACTATTTTACTTGTTCACTTGATAAATATATAATGACTTTTTAGCTTGGAAGTTAATAATACTGTAGATTTCAGCACTTTTTGGTAATTCATACTTTCAACAAACAAGCAGCCTAAGATTTTCTGAAATCCTGAAAAGTTATTGCACTTGGYATTCTGCCCACATGAAAAAGCTGAACATGATTACAATACTCAGATGAATTTGAAAATACAAAGAGCTGATCTCCCTCCAAAATCCAATATACCACCTTCCATTTGTTTTTGAAACACATTATCTGTCCCTTGGGAAAATTTAAGGACTTCTCACTCCTCCAGAATCAAAGACTCAGATTTGGACTTAATTTGTCATGATGACATCTTGAACCTGTTTTCATCACACAAGCACACAGCAGCTTACCCTTGCATCTCTTCCTAACAATTCCAAACATGGTTTAGAAAAGATTTAAATATCCTACCCAGACAGTAATCAAATGTACAGAAMCAGGATTGTTACAGCATCCATGCATGGAAAGGGTTGGAGCAGGGAAAGCACAGCTTGAGAGCATGGACTGGATTTACACTGCTAACCACAAAGTTAATTGTGTAATTAACCAAAAGTTAATGTCACTGCTTGGTGCAGTGAGCACCTGAAGTACACCTTCCATGTACCTTCACAGTGTCAGCAGTGATGGGAAAAATGGGCTACTAATAAAGACTGGTGATAATGGCAGCTGCAATCACAATAAACTAGTCAGAAATAAATGCTAATGCAGCATTTCCCATCTGGAARCCTGTGTTTTTACTGATCACCATCTCAAAGACTTCATGTTACGAAGTTCAGAGATGAACATGATTTCAGCATGGAAATAATCACATGAAGTTTCAAATTAGGCATGGATTTTTAAAATTTAAACTAATAATCTGAAACAACTTTACAAAAGAACCCACTTACAATATACATTATTTACCACATCATGACACAAACAATAAAAAGAGGGCAAATTAAATTTAAGCAGCTTCACTACAGATAAGGAACACAAATCACAACTGCACAATTTCAGACAAGACAAACTAAAGCTTCCACAGTCCAAGCAGGCACATGAGTAACAACACCGAGTTCCAGTTATTTGTTACCAAAGTAATGATACTTTTCCAAGGATGGACAAGAACAAAGACTTCATCTGCCTATCACATTTTTGCACTTTTTGCCACTTCTCCCATGCTGGACACCCACACAACGAACACATGACTGACTACAGATAAAGCTTTACACCCCAAGATTAGCAGGTTTTAGCTTTAATATACCGAATTATTAATTTTTCTTTACTTCTCCAATTAATGTGSCAAATTCTTTTCTCATCTATTCTACAGCAGAGACTCATGCCTTTAGTTCTTTCTGAAAAGGAACAATTTCTAGTTACTTACCATGCTATACTGACTCATTCTTAACCTGCATGCATGGAAAAGGTTATCTTAGAATGAGCAACTGCAAATTCACAACCCTGTTAAAACACAGAGGCTTCTATACACATGCTTGTCTCAAGACACATTAGAAGAAAAGCCTGCAAYAATTACATTCACCTTTCCCTGTGACAGTCACTGAATACTTTGCTGCAAAGAAAATGCCCTGGACAATTCATGAAAACTCACATCAAAACATTAAAATACCCAAGAAACAAAAAGGAGTACCTGAGAGCATTTAGAAGGCCTTCTACACTGTTAGGAGGCTGGTCTTTAAGAACTTTGATGCATCCTTTCATCTAGGAGTTAAAAAAATTACAGTTTTTTCCATGCTAATACCTTTTGAGTTTACAGGAATGCTTTATATTCAGTATGTAAAAGATCAAAAATAAGTATTTAAAAATAGCAGCAGTGTAAAGACATTTTCTGGATATTAAAAAGGAATTAAGCTTCCAGCATTACATGTTCCTAACACAGACTGGCTTAGCTACTTAAAAAGCTGCATCAAGTGCATCCTCAGCAACTTTGCTGATGACACCAAGCTGAGTGGTGTGGCTGACAGTCTGGAGGGGAGGGAAGGCATCCAGAGGGATCTGGACAGGCTGGAGAATGGGACCTGGGAACCTCCTGAAGCTCAACAACTCCAAGGTCCTGCAATTGGATCAGGGCATCCCAAGCCCAAACACAGTCTGGGCAGGGAATGGAATGGGAGCAGCCCAGAGGAGAAGGGCTTGGGGGAGTTGTTGGATGAGAAGTTCAACATGACCCAGCAAAGTTCGCTGGCAGCCCAGAAAGCCAACACTGTCCTGGGCTGCAGCTAAAGAAATGTGGCCAGCACAGCAAGGGAGGTGATTCTCTACCTCTGTTCTGTTCTTGTAAGACTCCACCTGGACCCAGCTCTGTGTCACCAGCAGAAAAGCGACATGGCTGTGCCAGAGTAAGTCCAGAGGAGGGTCATGAAGGTGATCAGAGGGCTGAGGCACCTCTCCAGGGAGGAAAGGCTGAGAGAATTGGGGCTGCTCAGTATGGAGAATCTGGGGAGACCACAGAGCACCTTCCAGAACTTAAAGGGGGCTACAAGACAGCTGGAAAGAGACATTTTACAAGAGCATGCAGCTATAAGATGAGGGAGAATGGCTTTGAACGTTGTGGCTGCCCCATCCCTGGAAGTGCTCAAGGCCAGGCTGGACAGGGCCCTCAGCAACCTGGTCTAGTGGAAGGTGTCCCTGCCCATGGCAGGGGGGGCTGGAACTGGATGATCTTTAAGGTCCCTTCCAACCCAAACCATTCTATGATAACTTTAGCAAATGCAACTTTCAAGCTCTGCTTTACCAACCTTAAAAAAAAACATGGAACTGTGAGCAAAAATACACGTTTATCATAAATCCATTAAGAATTATTTCATTCAGCCAGTGAAATAATGACCAACTGTAGTTAATGCAGTGGGGTAATACTCCCTTTGACAAGCACAAAACCAGAGAGTAACAGCATGTATTCCACAGGCTTACTATCAAGCAACAGCAGAAAGTCAGAAACTCAAAGTGTGGTGGATGGTGAACTSAACTATTCATCAATCAGTGAGGAACAAGCCAGGGGGCCATTGTTACTTTCTGATCTGGATCTTTCATCACAACCACTGCAAGTATTTCTGGACACTACCTGAATTACATAAAAACAGATTTTTCATGACCCACTTACATGTCCAAAGGCCTAGTTTGTATTTCTCACTACTTAAATATACRTTTTTGCTCACAGCTATGTGTTTAGCATCAACCCAGTGTACACATCTGCTACTAGAATCTGCAAGACAGAAAAGGAGCCTATACACAATTTAAATACTCARGAGATTATTTAGCAACAGAAAAACTTACATCAATTTTTGAAGTTTTGGCAAAAGCGCCCACCGGATGCACGTGGTCATAGAGTATRATGACACCCACCATTACCCTCAGACAGAATGACACTGTTTCCTCATTTGTAAACCTGCTTCTATATTCACTGGAATGTAAAAACACAGCTTATTATCTATGAAACACAAGATAACAGTACATACTAGTAACATTCAAATTAAGATTAAAGAGAAAAATTCTATAATAAATCCTCAGAGAAAAAAAACCAAACCAACCCAACCAAATCTACAAACACCAAACTTTTGGTAGTTTTCTTTAGTCCTTTCAATTACCTGCCAAAAGTCAGATGATTGTTTACAAAGTTACCTGAATATTAATAAAAATTCTCAAACCTAAAACAATAGGTTTCTAAAATTTTTAAATTTAAAAAAAAAATTAATTTTGAAGAAGATTAAAACAATGCATATTAACTTGGTTTCCAGTGCTTCCTACACTTTTCTCTGCCACCTTCTAATACACATCCAAACTTCTGACTTAGAAAAAAAAAAAAAAGGCAGGCGACTGGACAACCTTTAACTCCTTTTTTAAATGGAATAGTCCATTCCTAAGAAGAGTAAGAGTATAAATGCTGGAAGCTCTTAATGTACTCCAAAACAATTGTCCTGTGGTATTTGGACAGAAACTTATTTAAAAAGACATGGCTCATGSCCCAGTAATTTTACCAACWGAAAACTATTTAGAACACAGAAGAAACAGATTAAAAAAGATAACCAAAGATTACTGTGACTTTGGTCATACTCCCAGTGCCTCTCAAATAAACAGAAGACAACTGACTGCCATCATGCCTAGAGCCCAGTGCCTGTTAATTCCCCTTAGAGGAGCACTGTCATTTTTTTAGAGCAATCAGTCAGGCCAGGCAGCAAGGACACAACGTCCAGAGTATTGCCCACAGCCCCTCTTTCAGGAGACCCTAGGCAATCATGCTCAAATAGCCTACTTCTCTGAATAATACATGAGAAAACCACTTATAAAGAGTGCCAAGAGGTTGTCTAGCTTCCATAGCCATTCTATTTTTAAATATTAATATGTTCAGAAAAGTAGACCGCACGATTTCCGTGGCTGGCAAAATGAAACAAGGTGGGTWCATGTCAGTGTAAACAACTAGGCTGGTAAAAAGGAAACATCACAGTTCCTAATCACTCCAATTATATTTCTTTCATGCATCACACGTCAGGTCTGAAACAGAGAGGTGGCTCACACCCAACCCAAGCAGCGTTGGTACTCACGGGGTTTCCAGCATGACCCTGCACACACTGGCCATGGTGCTTAAGCAATCTGTTGTGTTCTCTATCGGTAAATTTTTATTCTGCAAAAGAAGGTGAACAGTTGCCACAAGTCAATTACTGTGAAATATTATACTACAAAACCTAAGTCAAATCAGTAATCTGCTGGCACAGCAATGTAGAGCAATTAAAAACATTAACACAACTATGGTAAGTCAGGTAGTCTTGTACTRTTTTTTTTAAATGTTATCATTTGGATTACCAATTTACAGAGCGAAGGCTACCACATGGGTTTTGCCTGCTTGTTTGTAGCCAAGGAACTACRTCCTTGACATGACTGACTTTTGGAAAGTTTTGAAGGAATCATCATCTAACCTGCTCCTTCAAAGACAAAAATTTCTATAGCCAAATATATTAATCTGCTTTAACAGTGAAACTTAAAATTGTGGCAGGCAACCATCACAAAYAAATGTAAAATAAGACAGTTTTATTAAGGCATTTCAAGCACAAAGCAGAAGTCAGGAGAAAAAAAACCATTAAAAGATACATGTAACTTTGCATGAATCATATAATGTAAAATTATTTCTACTAAGAAATAGTGAGCATCCTTTGCATGTAAACCAAGAATCATCACAGTTACCAGAAGGCAAGCACAGTACTTGCAGTGATTGGATTTTACAACCAGTATTTACTCAGGTAGTCAASGATAAATAGGGATGTGTCAAGTATTTCAGGCTGAAATACTTTTCCAGTTCAGGTTCCTTCTCCCTTTTGCAATAATATACTTGACTTTACACAGTGTAACAAAAGAGTCTTGGGAAGGAGAAGAGGAAACTACATTTCAATTGCACTCCCTATTTCAAGCAGAGAGAATCAAGCTGTTTCCTTTTCAATTTTCTGAAATTTCTGCTCTAAACCACCACCACAGTGCAGGCAAAATACCTCCCAGCTCCCTCCTTGAGAAAAGCCATCASTGCTGATATGACAATATTCATTAAAATTTGGGGATGTATACACAAAGTGCCTGGCTGGAGTCCGTAACTCTACAGCATCTGGGAAAGACAYATTACATTTCTTGAGGCTCCAAACTCCAAGTTTTATTCCTAGATGCCAGATTAGGCCTGGGGGAGGTTGTGTTGCCCATTATGTCTGGCTCTGCAGTGCTGTGAAGCACATTATCCAAGCCATAAATTTATACTCCTACCTCTGACACAAACTTTGTTGTGGCATCACTTAAGGTTTTCAACATTGGCGTCGCTTCAGCGTAAAATAAAGACATTCTGTTTGCCAACTCATTATTTACTTCATTTTCTCCCTCTGCCTAAAAAACAGAAGAAAGGGTTTAGTTGTTATGTACAYGGAGAAGAGAGGTGGTAGCAAAATTAATTTCATCGTATCCAAGGGTTACCTACTGGGACATTGTTAATCCTCATACGGCTCAGAGTTCTTCTATAGTAGCTGAAGTCATTCTGTATAGCAGGATTTGTCATCTATGTAGATAGGAAGCAAGAGAGTGGTGACAAATTCAAGAAAAGTAAGGACAAGTTTTCATAAAATATAATACACCCAACAAGAAAATATTCAACTTCCTGAAATGAAGCAARAAGGCCTGTGATATGTTTGGAACTTGTAAGCACAACATAAAGCTTTTTTTTCTCAGATTCAGAACAAGCTCTAACAGGAATGAGAAAAGGAACAATCTCCTAAACACAAGTTGGAAATTAGTAGGTTGAAAAAAATTGCTTAGCTAATTTGACTCCAAGGATCAGACCAGCAAATTAATTATCATTTCAGCTTAGCTCTTTGCACATAGCAAGAAAATAGCTGAACTATGGGTGCACACAAGCTAAAAGCAGCAGCATTATCCCAAGAGATATGCCAAATTTGGGTGAAGAAACATGATTAATGTGAACTGAAATACAAGTGCCTAAAGCTAATATGATATTTCATCTGCTTTCCAGTTTAATCTTACTCTAGGTCACAAGAGCAAGACAAGCATATTGACTATTTGAGTATCCACTGCACATTCTATTCCAGAACAGGACACAACCCAGACTGCTTCACTAAACACACCAGGCTCCTTTTTCTAGCCCTTCTGATTACAAGCTCTTACCTTGAGCTCATCAAATCGGAGTGTGAAGTGAAGAATTTCTGCAAACTGCTTAGCAAGAGCCTGCTCTCGCTCCAGGTGCTGCGTTGGGGAGTACGGAGTGCTYGTCAGGGCGCCCAGCAGGCCCCGCAGCCCGGCCTCTGCAACACAGGACAGGAGTTTGCAACACACAACTGCACCTGCCCCTTGGATCAGCACTGCCTGGTGATTAATAATAAAGGGACTCGATGCATTGCTCRTCTATGCGTCAACTGCTGTCACATTTATGTACAAACTGCTGTACAGACCAGGTCTCATCAGCACTGACGGCCACAGAAAAAACTTCTTGAAAAGTTCTACTCAAGCTTTGTTTGCAACATTTGTGTAGAACATATTTCAACAACCTGTGTTAGCAGACTTCAGCCTCTAGGAGAACACAGAATTCAACAGGCACATAGCTGTAAGCAGAAGTCACACCTTATTTAAGATAAATTAATAATCCAGCTTCTTGTTCATCTTCTTGAGAAAAACATCTCACCCATTTTAAAAAGCAAAACTTGCCTCGAACAAGTTGTCAAGTTTTAAACACATTTTGTACAAGCTATGTTAAAAAATGTGATTARAAGTGAGATAACAACAGAAAGCTGGTGAAAAAAACAAGTCTCATAGGTTTTATCAGCTTAGCCATCACATCAGTGAGTTTCAGAAGAGGCATGAAGCACCATCTCAAGTATTGCACGTGTATGAACCAAGATCAGGCACTTCCACACAGCAAATTATTTCTGATGTTTAGGGGGAAAAATACAGTCTCTTTGAAGTACTCTTGGTATCAGAACACTGACAGAATTAATTCCTGATTATTTAGTTCACTAATTTCCAGACAATCAGCTGGTTACTGCTTTCCTGAGTTCCTAAGGGGGTAGAGGAAGAGCAACAAGGATGATCCCATTCYCTCTCCCCTCTCAGATATCCACTGAAGCAAGACTGCTGTCATCCAGTGTATGGAGGAATCTATGCAATATGAGCTCTTTTCCACAAAGGAGATGACCTCCATGTGATCACATCTGAATATACCAAATATACTAATAAATTAAGACAAAAAACCCTCAAGTTAACGCCTTTCCACTTACCTAGTCTTTGAGAAAATTCATAGAATTTCTTTAGTTTGCCTACTAGTGGAACAACTGCACCCCACGCCTTCTCTTGCAGCTTCTCATCATTTGGATGCTGTATTGCCTTAAATTGGAAAAAGASAGGAGAAAAATATGCTTGGATTTGRAATAACTGATGCACAGCTGACAAAACAACCCCAAACAACAAAACACAAAAAACCAAAACACCTATGCAAGACAATTGTTTGAAGAGCTAATAATTAAATATCTACCTACTAAGAAGTTTTCAGTTGAGAGACAAGCATGTACTAACCCATGTCTGTTCCAAAAAGGTCTAAAAATTTGTGTTGAAAGTAAGCATCCTGAACAGGAAAACAACTTGGAGAGAGTATAAAGAAATGGTTAAAAATCAAATAACTCAGATAAGAAAATTTACATAACCAGACCTAGTTAATTAAAATTAACAACTTTACTGTGCTTACTCCAAGCAAAAAAAAGAAAAAATTAGTGATCAAAGCCTATGTTGGCATCTATCACTAATTCCTAAATTTGCAAAGAAAAAAAAATTGCTGTGAAATTCAAGCTAACTATTACAGCAGGAACATTTAAGCATAATCAACAACATAAAGCACCACCARTACATAGGATATACCACAGCTCTGAAGGATATATTTATAGACTTTGTCCTTACAGTAAACTTCCCAGACATTTAATACCTTAAATTAAACCTCTCCAGTTAGCAACTGAAAATATACTAAGAAAACAGAAATAAAAATGCTCATAACTCTCCTRCAGCATTTTCACTGTCAAGTTCTTGATTTCAAGAACTGTTTCAGTCAACCATGGGCTGTGGCTTGCAGCATAATCCTCTCTGGTCCTAGAAAGTTTCCTTCCTACCATGTCTACCTCCTTTCAGAGGAGCATCTCTCATTTCTCCATGGCACCTGCACACACACATTCCTGCCTGATCCTACAGCGTGTCCCTGAACATGGACAGTAATCTATCTCCCCTCCTAAGGGTTTTGTATGACACAGTCATCCTTCTTAATTCCATGGAGAGAAAAACTCTCAAAGCTGAATGGCTTTGAGCATCTCAAATTGTTATGGAGTGGATAGAGRCTTCTCCTATCTAATACTATTTCTTAAGGTTATGTTACAGTGAGTAACTCCTTCYTTCATGAGCAAAGCAGCCCCCATTGCTGCATGTGAGGAAGAAAGAAAGGGAGCTGGGAGAATATTTATTCCACTCCTTATTAAACAAAGGAAAATTTGAATGACATTCTGTACAGGAACTTTGCTTCTGTTCCAAATACCTACTTTCGTAAATAAAAGCCAATTAAAAGGCTTTTATTTACTAAAGTGAAAATGAGATGCCTTTTGTGTTAGGATTACCAAACCAGGCTTCTCCAGTTACCATACAAGAGGATGCCAACATTATTCAGTTTTACACTGTAGTCACACCACACTCTTTCCAAACTCACTATTAACTCAAGAAGAGCTTAYTTGGGAACACAAAGAAAAATCAATATTCATAATAACCCAAAAMCTCTGAGAAGCATCATTTGCTACTACATATGTGGATTAATATGATTGAAACAAGCAACATCTCTTTTGCTGTTAAAAAGAAACATTCCAGAGCAGAAATTCAAGACAGTGACTTTAAAGGACAACATGCTCTGCCAAAACAGCTCCTGCAAGCAAAGTTAAACCCCAGCRGTATTTGGTTAGGATCAGACAATGAACAACCACAGGCTGTGCACAGTTGAAACGCTCTAGCTCACCTCTCGTATTTCATGGCCAGCTCCTCTATATGACTGCAAGTCTTCCAGTATTCCTTCTGCATCCTTTAACACTACATTCACCTGATTATAAATTTCCTTTTCAGATTCTGTAGGTTGGGCATCTAAACAGCAGAACATATTAAATGTATTATATTTATTTTTAACAACAACATGGAATTCAACAGGCACACCACCACCTATGGGACAAATTCTTCATGCAGCAACTCATCAAGAACTTTCATTCTCTGAAGAGCTACTACAATGYATAAGGAACTCCAAGAGACTAATGGTTTTCATTTTAGTAGTCTCTTCTTTTACCATCCCAAAAAATCACCTGGATTCTATCTTCTTGATTTATTTAAAACTGAGTGAGTAGAGAAATCCTGATGAGTTGTCTTTATGACTATCATATATCTCACCTTGGGGTGCAGCAGAGGCTCACTGGAAGAAACTTAGGTAAGCACTCAAAAGACACACTCACTGCAGATAGCACAGGAGGTGTCCCTGTCTATTATTATCTAGAAACACTGAATCAGATTATTTTCCATCTTGTCTGCTGCATCTTTAACTGCTTGGGAAAGGAGTCATATATTTTACTTCT
Organism: Cardinalis cardinalis; assembly: GCA_014549065.1. NCBI lineage: Eukaryota > Metazoa > Chordata > Aves > Passeriformes > Cardinalidae > Cardinalis > Cardinalis cardinalis. The sequence continues at coordinate 1,276,349 of JACDOX010000049.1, forward strand.
AAATATATTTAATTCTCAAAACATATTCTTTACTGCACTCATCACACAATCAGAGTTGAGAACAAAAAGATCTAGTGCGAGCCTGTGAAGGCTTTTTTTCTTCTGTCCCCTCTCTTTAAAAATATAAGCTGTCTCCCATTTTCTTCTAATTAACTAAGGGCTTCCCAAAAGTATATGGGTTCATAATTTCAAAAAGCTGCATGCACATTTGAGAAGAATCAATAAAAGGTTTTAACCGTTAAAAACATTCACCCAGGGCAAGTATCTCAGACATGGTTTACCTGAACCAAACTTTCTCCCTTTAGAATGCTGATGGAAGCTATAAGGTTAGTTCCTTTTAGACTCATATTTAAAAAAAAAMCAAAAAAGCTGTTAGTTACTAAAGCTCTTGAAAAAAAAAAAMCACTTCTCTGTTAACATGGGCAAAATATGTTATAGAATAAATAAAATTGTATTTTAGTCCATTATTTCCAATGCCAAAAATGAGGGTATTACCAATAGATTATTTTTTWTAGGGACAGACAGAAACTATCTAAGGACAATATATTCTCATGACTTTGTGCAGTTTGAAGAGTCTGGAAAATGTCTTTTTAGACATGCTTTTTCCATGATCCATAYGTACAACTTCTCATGGAAGTTAGGTACATCTTTACATTTGAAATAAAACTTCCACAGTATCTTAGTGTTACACACTAGAAAAACACAAGAGAAAACAAAGTTTGTATTAGGAGAAAATAAATTTCATATACATTGCTTGTCTGGATTTTGCTGTAATTTTTGCATAATATCTCTTATTTTTATAGTTTAATGCATAAAGAGTGGGCATTATTAGCAAATATGCCTATATATAGACCTTGCAACAGTTTAACTCGTGTTTTGAGAAACATCAAGAATTAGCACAGGTTAAAAAGAACCTGGTCACTCCTTTTAAAATAAATAAATAAAAGAGCACCACATTGATTAGGCATCGAGTAAAAGTGGCCAGTGCTTTTCAGATCATCACAAAGGTCACATAATTTTGAAAGCTGCTGAAGACTGCTGTAAGAAATGAAGACAAAAAATGAGGGAAAAGAGCAGACAGGGAAGCACCAGCTGACTGGCAGCAGTTCATGCACAAACATGAAATGTTACAGTGAAATACAGACTAAGACGTGAAGCTCTGTAGCGTTCCAGATTGTGCTGTTAAATAATGCAATCAAGACTTGTCACTTGGATTGTCTCACACTGAGAACATCTCCCACCTATTTAATTTTTCATGCCATTTTTTCCTTTACCCTGTGTAGTAAGGAGAGTTCATTTCTCAATACTGGGAAGGGCAGAGCAGAATGGCCCAAAAGAACTCCTSCTCCTCATTTCAAAACCCACCAACAAGCAGAACAGCTGCAGTACTATGACCCTCCATGTTTAGAAATGAAAATCATCTCCCAGATACAAATTTAGTGGTCTTCACTGGACAGCTGGCTAGGCAAATCAACACCATCACCCCTTCTCTTAGTGTAGGATGTAAACAGCCAACCACTGTATTTCATTTCCTTAAAATGTTCCAGGAAACTTAAACCAATGGTTGATATTTAATTTGTTGGTGTGGTGGGGTTTTTTATTTGTTTGTTTTGATTATTACAAACTTCTAGACATCAATCTATTTGAAAATCAAGTAGGTACAGAGTTATTTCTTTTGGTATGTATTTCATTTTTGGTCAACCTATTCCTCTCCAATAAAAAACATCTGTAAACCTGATTTGTCCCAACTCATTTCCTCTGCCATCTCTAAAAGAGAGGTGAAACTTAAAAAGCAAATTGAAATTATTTTATAATCGCTTCACAAAGCATTTAAGATGTTATTAGAATAGGGTTAAAAGGCATGGTATAAAAGTTCTTCAGGGCCTAATGCTGGCTGACTCAGAGCAAAATTGGTTTATTTGCTTCCCAGTGCTGGTCAGGGCATCGTATTCTGAAAGCCCATCACAGGGAAGAAAGAGGGAGAGATCCCTTTTCCTAAGCACTGTTACCATCTTGAAAAGATGGAGGCAGCATTCCCATCCTATGGGAATAGCACCCYTCAGTATGTACCTGAGGGCTCAAGCTACAGGACCTTCACTTGGRAATTATTAATTGTGGAACTCCTTTTCCCTAGGGTGGAATGCACAGAGCAGGAGAGGGAGTTGCACCTCTGGAGTTACTCTTGGCTGCTAAGAAAAAGCAGCCAGCAGTGCCAGGCATCCAAACAGAAGGATGAAAGAGATATACAATTTCATGGATTTCCCTTCTCCCCTGTCCATTTAGTTCCTGCTACAAGGAATTATAACAAGGCTGTGCCTTTATCAGCAATGCTTTCCACGGAAAGAACAAACCCAGTAAGCACAACACTTATTCAGGGAAACTTTACTATTTTTAATGCAATAGTAAGAAAAGACTGAAGTTCTGCAAGTAAATGGGAGTTCATCCTTAAATTAATCTGTTTTTAATCAGAATGTTACTGCACTAGATGCAACATACACTTAGAGTTCAGAATGCTCACACAGTAATGTATTAGAGACAGAAGAGAAGACTTGAAACAATATACAAACGTTGTTAATGTGAACTAAATACTACAGAAGTGAGACAACATATTGCATGCGGGGAACACAYACATTTAGTGACTATTAAAATTATATTTGGCTAGCCTACCGAAGTAGTAGGGAGAGAAATTTGGGGTTAAAAGTTTACACTGCACAGCAAACTATTTAAGCTGAGATTTTTCCCAGGGAAGAACACATCAAGTCATCTGAAACTGTCTGGGACAAAACTCACAAACAAGGGGAAAAAAAAGCCAGACTGCTGGAGATGAAATAATTTATTCATCTCTGCTGGCATTACTATGGAGAATGCTGTCTCCCTGGCTCCTCTGAAACCTGGCCAAGTCCTCTGGAGATAATGCAGGATACTGTCAGCGCTAGCTTGATATTACCATCTCAAAGTACACTGTATTCTAGCTACTATTCCAATCAGTAAATTTGGAAAAGACTTGCAACTGYGTCAGTACAGACACCAATGTAAAAGTTGAGCTGTAAGTTTCCCACATTTGAGGTGTTTTATGTAAACAATATTGACCTGTGCACTTTGCTTGTGTTCTGATGGTACTGCACAGACTTTAAAAGAATACTCAGGAGAACTATTTATATCAAACAGGTAAGGTGAACGGCCAAAGAAAGCACAAATTCACCAGTGCAGAGGCAAGGAAAAGCCTACAGCTCACCATATTTTTTAACATGGATTCTGATAGTCAGTCACAGCAATMACTGGTATCTAGCACCAAGATAAACATCTGGGGAATAATAACGGTTAGAAGTCTAAAATCTGAAGTTTCTAGCACTACAAAGCTTTATRAACATTAGGTTTTAGTTCTTTAAGGTACTATGTAAGAAACATTGGAGCCTGCTMACATACATGGATTTAAGAACAAAAGACTTCAAACTGCCTATTATTGAGTCAGGCATAACACAGAATTGGCAAATTTGTTTTTAATACAGAGCTTACTTGTCCTTCCACACAAAACCACAACATTAAGTATCACAAGATTAAGTGCCAAGTCTTGAAGAAAGATCTTGGCTGTGTCAAAGCCAAGATCCTGTCAAGGCAAGCTATCTGAAACAGAGGAGAAAGAAGCACGGATACACAGCATAGCAGCAGAAACAAATGCAGAACAGGGTCCAAAATGAACAAAGAACAGTCTAACAATTCAGCCATAATATAAGTCACCTAATTTGACTGCATATGAAAGCATTTCATGTCAGCAACCTGCTTACTCTCATGCCAAATCCTGTTCATGCTCAAAACATGCGTTTTAAAACAAAACTGATAGCTAAAAAAAAAATCTGTATTTAAAAAGGAAAAAAAGGAGCATTTTTATTGCAATTTAAGAACTATGCCTCTTCTATCCATCTAATGTGCATTTACTTTACTCCAATTAAATTTTCAATATTTGCAGATTAAACTGGAGCTTCACAACTCCAATGGCCTCATACATGAGTTCTGCCACTTCACTAGATTTTACCTAATATGATGATACGCAAGAATTGGTCTTAGTTGAATTTTGCTTTCTGATTTCTGAACACAGGCCTTTATAATCTTCCCTTTATGAATAATTTGTATGGCTAGCATCTTCCAATAACAATATATTCAGAAGAGACAAGTAATAAAAATCAACACAACATGGTAAGAGCTTAGAGAAGTTGTAACTTTAAATGTCATTGAAGCAAAACCGTATTTCTTCAAGCATTTACTTTCATAGTATAACTAATACTAAAAACTGCTACTATTCATCGAACAACTGAAAAACAATTCAGGGGAAAAAAGATTTAATGCACCTYAAATTATCCATATCATAATACTTCATCAGTTTTTTTCTTAGACTATTCCACTGAATTCTATTACATGGTCAAAATGTACTGGAACAATAATCTTATTTTATGCTTGCTGATGTACAGCTGGCTAAAGAAATAGCACATCCCAAAAGAAAGTAATTAAACATGCATAGCAGAAGCTAGTAACACTTACCTGCCATTCTTAGGCTGTACTGTATCATGCAACAAAAACCAGAAGCAGAAATACTGACATATGTGAACCTTCTAGAACACCTGGCATTGATCARACAAGCTACATGTCTCTTCTTTTCAAAATCAATTTAAACTCTGTACATGTTGAGACTCCCTTTTAAGAAGGCATGAGGCTAAATTTCAGTGCCAGATCCAGTAAGGTTCACATATAACCTTTAACATGGTGATGCTGGAGCTATGAATAGCTGTTGTGAGCCTGTCTGTCTATGCAGCATTATTAATTCACATTGGAAGTGATGAGAATCACGTTTCATTTTCAGTTCTTCYTTTAAGGAGCATGGAACAAAACTCACAAATCTGAATAAGTCAGTTGCAACTTCAKTAAGTCTTCAAATAATTACAACTATTCTTAACATGTTGATAAAAAGTAGACAGAATTTTGGTTTAAAATAGAAAAACCAAATCTCAACAGTCAGATGTAACTTGAAAGCCCTTTCTGAAGTAAAGATTTTACATTTTAGGACCTGAGGATATTTTAGAACAGGTTACGGCTTTCTACCAAACTTCGCTGAACAATTATCCATAGCTCAGGCATGCAAAGCAGTTCGAAGGATGGCAAAATGAAAACATACATTTAGTACAAGACAAATGCAGTCTACTGCAGGCAAAGAGTAATAGATATATAAAATCATCTTCTCACTTTCAAAATCAAGGAAAAAATTTGGCCCCTGCTCAAGGTCTGTGCATGTCAAAACTTTTAGAAGGTTCCCCATGTTAAGGTACCTGCCAAGACAAGAATGAGAGAAAAGAAAATTTTCTTTTTATAAGAAAGAACAGCCCAAATGTAGTTGATTGAAGCAGTGGGAAAAGAAGACCAGAGAGTTCCATCAGGTACGAACCCATCCTTCAGGCTGGGTGCAGGGACATCCCCACCTCGAGGAGGCACAGCTGGTGACCCCAGCAGTGCAGCTTTCCTGGAAGAAGTGACCGTGTCACCAACATCCTSACAGCTGCCCCTTTGGCAAAGAGGCAGAATCCAACCAAAGCCTTTGCCAGGGACTGTTCTGTCCCAGTACACCCTAGCACCAGTGTCCTGAGCAGGAGTAACAGCCCTGAGGGCCAAGTACCAGATTTGAAAGCATTAGCCATGCTAGATTTTAACCTGATGGGACAGAAGGAAAGAGCTTTAATTTTGTCAGCCCTTATAATTGTGTCAGAAGGCCATCACAGAAAACCACATCATGATACATCATTTCAGTGTGCAGAAAATGCTAACAGAGAAATGTCACAGACCTTTTACACAAGGTGCTTAAAACATCTGTGAAACTCAGTTTCACTTCAGACTTTTGGATGTAAAAAAAACCACATTAACTGCACGAGGAATGATCAAAGCAGGATCAGGAATGATTTAGCACTCACTCTTGTGTATGAGAGGATTACAGTGAACAACCGCTCAGCACAGATTACTATGGCATACTGACAGAATTTCTCATTTCATGATTACTTGATTTGCAGGCAGATGGATGGACATCACTGGCCACAGAGACCCAAAATGACTAAGCACATGGAAAGAAAATTGACACAGCAGCATGATGGTGGCTTGGCTACTACTGGAGAGGGGGAAAAAGAAAAAAAAAACAAAAAACAAAAGAACACAAAAACTACATGCAAGTCTTTCCAATTCCAACTTTGCAATTGAGTCCCCTGGCCTTCACTGCAGCAGGTATAAGCAACCCTACTGTTACCATTTGAAATGCACCAGCTGTGAAGGGCTGAGAGACTTACTTTCAAAATCCAAGAAAAAATGTGCTGCATTGTGGTCTATGTCCCTGGTTAGCACCTTAATGAGATTACCCATGCCAGCAAACCTAAAAATAAAAATGGCAAAATAATTTAGTTCCAAGAACCATTTCCTATTTTAAGTACACGCCTGGGTCTCACTGGAGCAGGGCTCCCACTGCGCTTTGCACTCTGGATTCACTTCGGGCGGGGAGCAGAACCTGCGCACTGTACAGTGCATTTCCATGCCCCTTCTTCTTAGAGAGCAGTGATTGTTGAAAAACTGGAAAAGTTATCATCTTTGAGGAAAATAAAGATGTGAATTACTGGCTCTTTTTCATCTCTGTTTAACAYATATAAAGAACATGTGACCTGTGATGACTGAGAAATTATTTTGTGTAACTGCAGCACTCAGTGCCAAGCAAACCCATTATTGTTTAGGACAAAAGGAACCTCAAATGGAACTGGTGTCATCATAACACTTTTTTACTACCTCACTGTAATCCAAAACAGATTTCAGAAAGCCTCTCATAGTAGTCATCTGTGGCCAATGAACAATTTTCCCATTAAATCACAGTTACAAGCAAAACAAAAACTAGACTTTCCAAAACCAGGAGAAAAATTAAGTTTCAACAGTTCTTCTTATGTTTGCGTCACATCCCAGCTAAGGAAATGAAAAGTGGAAGAAAAATTAAATAGTTGTTAGATTACTTGAGATCAGATAAATTATCAAAATAGTTTCAAATGTTACCACAAGTTTCAGAAATCAATACCTGCAGTAGGAGTATGAAAACTGCATTTAATAAGAAAGCAGCCTTTTCATTAACCTTCCCATGTTTTACAGAGGCTGAAAATATACCTACAATATACATTGCTCTGAAATGCCAAGAGCTCACTAGAGTGCTGCTGCAAGACAAGCAAGACACACCCAAAAATCCCATCTCAAATTATTTAAGAATAAGCCATGAACAATCTAACATTTGAATTTAAGCACAAAAAATATTTTTAAAAAATCAATTTTCAAATTAGTCTAACTATATCAACAAACAAGTATATTCTCTATTTTTTCCTGATTTTTACTTTTACTGAAGAATCACGTTCACCCGGAGGTAAGATAGCATGACACCAAGAATCATCACTTTATTAGGAGTCRAGGAAACTGAAACAATGTGAACTCAAAACAAATTGTTTGGCAAAAYAAATTTTCAGAACCTGTGTTGACAGATTTCTTGGTCAAACTTAGAGCAGCATACGATTTATTTTGTGGGATCTGCAAGATTCAGCAATCAAACAAAGCTTGAGAAGGAAGGGGCAATTAATCCAAAACTGCTGAAAATAACCAGAGTCTTTGCTCTAACAACTTCTACACAATGATCAAATAACTGTTTAGAATCCAGACTTYTAGCACTGTGACCTGGAGTGTAACCCAGGCGACCACAGGGGACTCTGCACACAGCAGTCACCAGGCGTGTGCTGGCTTTTTCACAWGTTCAACCTTCTCCTTGAAACTCAAGGAAATGCAAGACCTGCTTCCTAATAACTTGAACTTATTTCCTAGAAATTCAGATCAGACTTCTCAGCCTGTGAGAAGCACCTATTAAGTCAAGGAATTTTTAAATTAGGGTGTCCAGCTGAGAGACTCTTCAAAAAACRAATCCATTAAAACAGGAATCTTCAAAGAGACAGCTTCTCCAGGACTTCCTATCCCATAGCATGGCAAACTCTTTCAAAACTGCAAGTGTACCAATGCTGTGTAAATGTGCAACAGTAGAAAGCAGAGAAATTACTTTTCCATATCTYTCAAGCGTGTTCTGTAGCACAGGACTGAATAAGCCACTTTGTATTTCAGTTTTCCAGATTATGAATGTTCTACTTGTGGAGCAGACAGAGGCATCCTTAAACAAATATTTTCAACAGGGCCAATAAAAAAATGAGAAGTAGAAGGTGCATAATGGTGACCCAGTTTACAGATTCAGGTCTAAAAACCAAACCTCAATCTCAGAACAGCATATTATATATTTCAATTGCAACATTAACATTAAGTAGCAAACACGTGGCAGTGAATAGTGATAATGGCCTAAAGAGAACTCCTATACCTGCAATTACTGCTGTGCTTCAGCTGCACCATCCCCTCCTCCAACAAAATATTCTCTATATCTCGAAAAAATGCCTCTGTGTGGGTTTTGCCTTTTTTTTTTTTATATTAACCAGACTCCAAAGAGCTTACAGGATCATGCACGTGGGTTAAATATTGGATAACATTACTTGTGAAGGTCAGAGCAGGGTCATGCTCATAGGGTTGAAATATTTTTGAAGCTAAGTTCACAGAAGAGCACAGAGGCACTGCAGAACAGATTGTTTCACTGAGCACCTACCACCTCCTAATACGAGTAGGGAGCTGGGGACTCAGTTTTGCAATACAAATACCTTCATCCCACAGGAAAGTTTGCCAGGAAGAATATGTGGTTTCTTTTCCAAGAGTTAAGTTTAACAAATAGAGAAGCATAATAAAATTTTTGGCACTACAATGGAACAGTCAATGTGATATTCAAGCAGAAGATGCAATTGATCTAAAGGTAACTGCTCAGTGAAGAGCAAAGGAGAGAAACTGATGATAATAGATTAATTCCAGCTATGACAGCAGCAAGCTAACAAGATGTGCTACAGGAAAGTATTTCAATTTACATGAACACAAAGCTGCTTGAACATCTTTTCATAATGAAGCTCCCAACAAACTTCTCCCTTTGTGTGTTCATCGTACTGAAAAAATCTTGATAAATTTTAGTCACATCAGAGTTTTGCACACAAGATGTGCAATCACATTTGCCTTCTTAGCAGCAAAACAGTCACTGTATATTCAGGTTTTATGGAGTGCATGGAAATCTAACTGAAACTGGACAAACCAGTATTTCTGAAACTTGAATCAAGATGCACTATAACAGGACTTGAGGATCTCAAGCATCCTTAAAACTGGAAAACCTCCTGTATTTTAAGAACTGTAAAAACAAACATTTATCCCAGCTGCAATCAAAAAAAAATTTCAAGCTATGAAGAGCTTGAAAACTCAATTTAGATAGATATTGAGAAGATGTAATTTCTCAAGCACCTTTTTGGAGGATGCTTTCTCTCAGCTTAGCATTCCAGGTAATGAATGCAAGAGCCAAAAGGTCAGAATCTACTCTTCTGGCAAAGCTAAGCATGCCCTTCTGAGCTCTGAAATGACCTTTTAGAAACAAGGCCATGGTGCCCTCTGTGGAACTTTCCAGATTTGTGGAAGCAGCTGCAGGTCAATATGCCACAGCTAAGGTTAGATAGCCCTTCACTTTTGTACATTATTTTCCTTCACAAGGCAAGGTGAGTAGCAGGCAGAGCTGACCTGTTGTATTCTGGGGGAACACTGCAGAGAGGAAAATTAAATTTGACCTTTCTGAGAAAGTGCTGTGTAAGCAGAATACCTGAATCAATCTAGAGTAAAGCAACCTAGCTCACAGATGCATCAGGCCTCTGATAGATATAAAAAATATTTACTAGAGACTTTTGTTTGTTCAAGATGGCCTATCATTTGCAATTTTTCTGGGCCCAAAACACTTGAAAGAACTGAACACATGGAAGATTAGAGCGCTACTGGATCTAATACTAAAGATGATGACAATTCACATGGAGCATGAGAAGCAGTCTACAAATCCAGCGATTAACATTTAGCTTCAGTGACCCTTCTGCTATGTGATGCCCTGTAAAAGCATCACTAGCAGGAAGATTTTGGTAGATCTGTGAATTACCTTGGTAATTAACTACATAGTGGCACACACAGCCAGAATTAATTTACCAAGCTCTCTTACAGTTTCCTTCCAAGTCCAAAACTTCATCTGAGTAAGTAAAATTACTTGTTTAGAAAGTCAGATGTGGTTCCAGCTAGGTAGCCCTGACACTGAGCTTCCATTGACTAGTGAAGAACATCTCCAGCACTTACTGCAGCCTTCTTGAGCACAYTGCCTCATCAGTCAGCTCCAGTTCAAAAAAGACTTAAGCCTGTATGAATACTAAAGCCATCAGCAAGCCCTACTGTTGATTCTGATGTCCTGTGGCTGGGGTTTGTTTTGGAGCTGAATAGCTAATTTAGWGCACTGACTGGAGGTGACCTCTGTGGGTGCTAAATCCCCTTTTCACCCACAGCTCTTCCAGCACAAACAGAAAAAACTGAATACTGAAGCTGTAATCCTTACCAAGAAGAATTCTGCATATTGCAATCACTAWCATCAAAATATTCACGTGTCCAGCCTGAAGTACACTTTAGGTCACTACCTATTTGTTTTTCCACAGCTTCAGAGCATCAACCCCTATCCAATTTTATTTGGTATTCTCATTCAGAATTCAAAACATGCAAACCAATTTCTCTCCCAGAGGTACTACTGATTTTAAAAATTTATAGCGCAGCGTCCAGAGGCAACTCATTAGGTAAACTAACAGCCTAAGACTCAGTAAAAGCACACATTTAAGCCACTGAAGTTTTCTCCTGCCACAAAAGCAACATCGCGAKATCAGAGCAGAAGAAAAACACTAGTTTCTGTCCAAAAACTGACTGTCCCTGTGAGGCTGCTCAGAATCCCTGCTGCCATGCTCTGCACTCCAGCACAACGCTTGAGCCACGTGGAGCAGGTTATGGGAAATGGGAGCACAAGCCAGGAACATGGCTTAAACTTGACCTACTTGCAGAGGAAGACATACGGAATGCCACATTGGATTAGGGTGATCTGGCCCAYTGCAGCCTTATGGGGTTGGATGATGCTGCGCGGACAGCCCTGATCAGACAAGCGGAAAGCAAAGGCATATTTTCAAAACAAGCCTTGCACGCATGCCCTTCCTGTGGAAAACATCCCCAACACATTTCAGTGCCCCCCAGCCCCCAGGTTAAGCCCAGGGGAAATGTAATAGAAATACTCGACGCAAGTAAATTCATCTGAGCACCAAAGAAATTTCCCCTCTCACGCTTGGAGGAGAAACTGTATTAACAAACATGTTGCTTGCAACTGGTGAGCAGCTGGAGAACTTCCTCTCATTACAGATAAAACACTACAAAGGTGTTCATAAGGGATATTTTCTATYGGTTTTTTGTTCTATTGCAAGACTAATATGCTTTCAAACTAGTTTAAAAAAACAGTTAAATAWACAGATTAAAACAATTTTGTGATCCCTGAAGAAAATCTGCTTTATCTTACCTTTTGGACATGTATGTATAGGCTATTCCCAATACTGAAATCTGCAGTATGAAAACTGCAGTATAAAAAACTCCCTGAAAATCTCATATGCAGTTAAGCACAACACAACATGGAAAGCACATCTAATGAAGCAACAAAGGTTTTGTTCTAGGGATTTGAGTTTTAAATTTTCATTTGGCCRTGTAAGTGCGGCATAAACATCCAATTCAGAGAGATTTTTGGCAAAATAGTAAGTAAAAAACATGCATAGCATTAGAAGTCTAGCATTATAGTGAAATACCACCATGTTATAACTCTTGCAGGGTTACTACATAAACAAAACATTTATTGTTTCCCTATACTGTTGTTCGAGAAGGATAATCCTATCAGTCTGTTTCAAGGCTTATTGAACAGTATCTAGCCATGAACAGGGAGAAGGGAAAAAAAAATAGAAAGGCAAAAAGAAATGAGGCAGTGGATAGGTGCCTGCCCAGATCAGCTGAGTGCAAGGCAGCCCTTAGCAACACATGGCATCACAGCCTGGCAGCCTATGGGAGCCCATGTGCCTTTCTCTGCCAATGAAGCAGCAAAGCTCCACAACCAGGGAGAACATTTCTGCCCTCAGCCAGAAATGCTAGAGACTGCTGCAGAGATGGAAAMGGGCTGGTAAAATGCACTGCAAGAATCCCTCTTTTCTGATGGTTGCAACATTCTCCCTGGATACAAACATGTTTTTCCTACATTAATGCACATTTATTTCTCTTCTGAACAGTGCTAGACCAGCAGAGATGCCTTCTGACACATTCTAATCTCATCTATTGATTTTAGTGTTTTTTAAAATTAATAATCTGCCATGATACAAAATRCCAAAGCAATATCATACATATGAGAAAATAAATAATTAGAGTCAATATTAAAAAAATAGTAGCTGCCACTCATTATCACCATTAGATTTAGGAAGGAGAAGCTTGGTGCCATTAGCTTGAAGCAAGCTATATTYTGGATAAGCTGGCTTCATTTTCAGGATTCATCATAGCTCTAGTATCATCASTAATATTAAAGGTACAGCTCAAATTGTGTCCCCTGTGTAAATCTGCTGAATCAAACACATGAGTGAAGTGCCAGAGCCACCCCCAGTTCTGCACAAAACACACAGTTTTCCTTCATTGATCGACAAGCTTTTCAAGCAAGCATTAAAATTTCAGCAGTTTTTACAGACACTTTTGGGACAGACTCCCAGTCCAAACCCACGCCCAGAGCCACAGGCTCTGCACTGCTGACACCCAGTGGCCACAAACCGGGGACTGCAAACCAACCACAAGAAGACTTAAATACATGCAGGCCAAAAATCCCCCTCCAAACCCCCTACAACAGCCTATATCACTGAATTACTAGGGTTTCAACCATTRGCATCCAATCTGAAAAGCGAAAAAACAAGTGATACAGTCAGATAAGAAATGTTTCTGTACAGAAAARTAAGCGTACAGACTACTGAAAAGCTATTTGAAGCTGCCTCTGATGTCCATTCATTTGGCTAAACTGACTTTGATACAATAACCTGTTCTAGCTGAAGCTGTTTTGGTTTTTTGGGTTGGTTTTTTTTTTTTTTGAGATCACACATCATCAATAAAGTCTCCTTTAGAACAAAACTGAATTCAAAACTTGTCATATCAGGAGGATGGAGGTCTGCCAGGAAAAACAGACTAGTGAATAGATTCACATTCCTCAAAACCAGAATTGTAAAGTATGGTCAGAGKAGTGTTTATTCAGTCCATTTTTCCTCTTAGAGGAAATCAAGGGAAAGGCACTGAAGAATCCACAGTTTCTTTAGAAGTAGTCTTGGAGCCTTGTTAATTTGGGAACATTTTAGTGGCACAGCTGACACTGAATAACCTATTTGACAGGGGCTACAATAAAATAACTAAGCTTGCTCACACAAGTCTGGAATAAACCCAATTCGTCTGGAAGAATTACGCTTGTTTTGAAAACAGAACTGGTATTGAATAGGGCAGTGACTATGCTCCAGAAATCTGCTCTGATTTACTCTTCAACAAGTAACGGCGCAATTTTTCCAAGCATAAATCCAGGGTTAAAAAACAATTACGTGAGCTTTCCTTCTTCAAAAAGACACAAGCCCAACATGCTTTAACTTAATTCCGCAAAATGCTCTTTTTAATTCCATTACATCGCAGCCATCGGGAAAACGGACCCTTTTCATTCAGTTCAGGGACATTTCCACTGGAGGGCAATTCCCACTCTGCTTCCACTCCAGCCCGGAGATGCGCAGCGCCGCCTGCAGCGCTGCGATTCCCCAGCAGAGGGCGCTGCGCTACCGCTGCATCTCCCTGCGCCAGGGCAGCGGCACGGGCGGGACCCCAGCGCCAGGGCAGAGGGACCGGCCGGACCCCGGCGCCAGGGCAGCCCAGACCGGAGGGATCCCAGCGCCAAGGCAGCGGCACCGGCCGGATCCCACAGTGCCTGGGCAGCGGGACCGGCCGGATCCCACAGTGCCTGGGCAGAGGGACCGGCCGGATCCCACAGTGCCTGGGCAGCGGCACCGGCGGGATCCCACAGTGCCCGGGCAGCGGGACCGGCCGGATCCCACAGTGCCTGGGCAGAGGGACCGGCGGGATCCCACAGTGCCTGGGCAGCGGCACCGGCGGGACCGGCAGGATCCCAGCGCCCGGCACCCCCGACCCTCTGCCCAAACACTGCACTCATACTGCCATTATCCTAGAAACACTGGCTGATCTCGAGTCTCCCTTTATTCAAAGTGAACTGGGAATGTTTTATCAGGTWCATAAAGATAAAAACCCCTCTACCCCCCATTTAATATGAGCTGTGGCAGATTTAGACTTTTTTTATTMTTTCAGAGAAAAGCTGCTCACTCTATGAAAGATGGCATGCCTTTAGAACTGTGCTATACTACCACATTACTAAGAAAGTTTCATATTTCCAGGATGTCAGCCTATAATTTAAGAACTCTCAAGCTCTCATCTCCAAAAAAAAACCCAAACCGAACAATAATTTGTATGGTAAGTCCTTCTCCTGCCAATCACTTCTGTATGAATAAAAAAAGCAAAACGCCAACCAAAATTACAAAAAAAGCCTCAAAACCCCAAAATCAAACCTGCAAGTTTTATCTAAATGCTAAAAAAAAGAAGTATGTTTTCAGTTCCTAACTGAAAGGAGTAGGTTTCAGTTCCTAACTAGTCCAGTTGATGTGCCATTTTCCAGTTGGTATTTCACATGTGAAACAGCACTTTCTCTTCCAGCTTCCTYGATTTGGAAATGGTTTTCTTTCAGAGGAGTTGAATTCCCATCTATCCAGACTGCCACACGTGTCAGTATCAGAGCTGGGTGAAGCTGCACTGAGCATCCCACAGCCTCGGCAGTGCTGCCATCCAATGCACCAGGACAAGGAGCGCAAGCAACACTCATAAAATGTTTTCTCCAAGCTCAGTTCCAAAAATGTTGCAYCCCTTCAGTGCCTTGGCTTGCAATCCTGCACTAACAATGTCATGGCAAATTATCTCATCATCAAGCTGACATAAATAGCCATTAACATATTCCATCTCAAGGGACTTCTACAGGAATGTCACAGTGCTAAACCACAAACCTTGTGTATATGAACCTGACACTGACTGTCCATCTGAGAATTCAGTTCAGTGACACAGCTGCTCTGAAGTATCAAGGAGGAAAGGAAAGCCTATGGCCTTCCAAATGATGGAGCTGGAAGGGCAGGTTTCCACAATTCAGGACAGCTTTCTGATTATTCTGTGGACTTCCCTTTTCTGAGACACCAGTCAGACACAGTATGTTTGCAGGATACAGAAGGCTAATGAAGCACATCAAGATGATGATGGTGCAACAAAGGATGAGTAGTAGGATGATGCTCCTTCCCATCCCATCTGTTTTCAGAAACAGTAACAAACAGGCAGGCATTAGGCAGGGCAGAGGGATAAAACTTGTCTCTACATGGTTGTTTATTTATTTGATGTTTCAAAACTAACTCTTTGCAAGATCAAGGATCTACAGTCAYTTTTGTTACATCCAGTTACTTCTTCAGAGCCTCTCAAAAGACCACTAACTACTTTTACTGAACTTGAATAGTTTTTCTTGTTGGAAAGCAAGTGTTAAAAAAATCCCAACTAAACAAAAAAAACCCCACCTGACCAGACTGGGTCAGATTTCTGTCGCTGGTGGTCCACTACAGATTACTGGTCCAGATTTACAGCTGTGCAAATATGATCATTTTTTATCCCATTTCTCAAATAATCTCAAATTATATTTTAACCTTAAAATCAAACTAAAGGTACCCAGTAAGGCTAAGATAATATAAGACAATTCATTCTCRTCCACCTGTTGGAAATATGGAGAAACATTTCTATTCTTCAGTGATATCATACAACCTGAAATCCATTAAGATCAGTGACAAATACACAGAATATCATGCAGAGTTATGATTTTCTGCAGTGGTCCATCTGTGCACTCTACAGGTCCCTTTCATCTCATCTCACAAGAAGTTTGCAGCAGTTCCTGGGGAAAACCAGGTACATGGGCAGAATGGAAAGACATTAAGAATACTGAACACCTTTAATAATCACATGTGGCTCTGAAAAATAATCCAGCTGAAAATACATATTAGAAGAACCATAAATACATGTGTGATGGTATTCACAGGGGTCCCAGGAWGAGGGAAGWGATGAGAATCTTGACTCCATGTTTCAGAAGGCTGATTTGTTATTTTATGATATATATTATCTTAAAAGAAAATTATTTATTAAAACTRTACTAATAGAATAGAAGAAAGGATTTCATCAGGAGGCTAGCAAGGAATAGATTTCATCAGAAGGCTAGCAAGGAATAAAAAGGAAYGGAATGATAATAAAATCTTGTGACTGACCAGAGAGTCCGAGACAGCTGGACTGTGATTKGCCATTAATTAAAAACAACCACATGAGACCAATCAAAGATGCACCTGTTGCATTCCACAGCAGCAGATAATCATTGTTTACATTTTGTTTCTGAGGCCTCTCAGCTTCTCAGGAGAAAAGATCCTAGCAAAAGGATTTTTCGTAAAATATCATGGCAACATACATGGTATCCCTGTTCCTACTATTCCTTAAGCACTTCCTCACACAAAGGTTTAGGTTTTACTGAATATTAAGGTTTTTTTCAGGTTTTAACCTTATTCAAAAGCAACATCTAGTTCAGTTTGTCCCATTCTTTAAAACTTTACCAAACTCTTCCATAGTCTTCAGTTCTTTATTTGTTTCTTGTGTAGGGTTTCAGTCCCTCCCAACTCTGAACATTGGATTTCCTGATGGTTTATGATGCTGTCAARCATCTGGCAGCTAACTCTGTCTTGGCACAGCTGGAGAAGTTGAAAGCATTAGGAGTGACACCCCAGCTTCTGCTGAACTGGACACCACATCATCTTGACTTACAAACATTCTCCCTTCAATATCTGAAACACTGTTGGTCCACAGTTTCTTCAAAGAAAACAGAAGTTATTTGCCATGTGCTGTAGTCATTTGCTGGACAGCATTCTTCTTCCTGCAGGATCATTCCCAGCAATGCAACCTGAGTTTTCCTAGCTTTTCTGGATGATTCTCACCTTCCTAAGCAGAAGCAGCATTGCTCTAGTAGATGAATAAGTGGAGGTTGTGAAAGGATATGCAAAACCAAGTGCACACATGCAGAGGGAAGAAAGATGGTGATCCTGGAGCCTGGACTTGCCTAGATGGACCCATGGTCTGACTCACTTTAATGACTTTTATAATGTTTAATTTGTAAATACACACAATGCTGTAAATTAAAAGTCTGCACTAGTTCCAACTGCAGCTCTAACAATACCCTCAAGGACTTTGTAAGCAAAAGCTATTAACGGAAAAAAGTACTAGTGCTACTCCCACATGGGAGCAGAGATCCACCTGCAGCCTGTGGAGGACCCTGCACCAGAGCAGGTGGATGCCCAAGGAGGCTGTGATCCTGAGGGAAGCCCATGGTGGACCCATGGTCCTCCTGGCAGGACCTGTGGCCCTGTGGGGGACTCACATGGAGCAGCCTGGTCCTGCAGGACTGCACCCCATGGAAGGGACCAACACTGGAGCAGTTTGTGAACAACTGTAGCCCTCGAGAAGGACTCATGTTGGAAAAGTTTCTGGAGGACTGTGTCCTGTGGGAGGGACATCCCACACTGGAACAGGGAAGGGCTCCTCTCCTGGAGGAGGAAGCAGCAGCAGCAGAAACAACCTGTGATGAAGTGACTGTAGCCCCCATTCCCCATCTCCCCTGACTGAGCAGGGAGGGCTGAGGCAAAGAACTGGGGATAAAACTAACCCTAGTAAGGAAGAAGGGGTGGGGGGAAGGAGCTCTAATTCTAATGGTAATAAATTCAACTAATTTTCCTAAGCTGAGTCTGTTTTGCCTGTGACAGTAACTGGTGAATGATCTCTCCCCATCCTCATCTCAATCCATGAGCTTTTTGTTGTATTTTGTCTCCCTTCTCCAACTCAGAAGAGAGTGACAGAGTGGCTCTGGTGGGCACCTGTATCCAGCATGGATTAACCCTCAACACAAATCCATCTAACCAGCTCCCCAGAATTCAATGGCTTTTTGATGATTAATCAAAAACAGAAGAAAAATAAATCCTACCTCACGTTTGGTACCATCACCTTCCCAACGAGACAGAAGATTAATGGCTGTGCTGGCAAAGCACAATAAACATGAAGTATAACACAGACACTTAGATGACAAGCAGCAGGTTATACAACTAAGAACTATAACCTTCACATGAGCATGTGCTACCTTTTCAGTCTCCCAAGCTGGTTCAGAGTACTGGTTTCTGGCATAAGGGATCTGGTTCAGCTACACAGTAGCTTTACTTAAAAGACAGAGAGAAAAACCACCAAAACATTATCTCCTCCTTCAAATAGTTCAAGAAGCTGCACARTCTTCTAGGGTAAGTTCACACAAGTGGCCAAACCACTTTGTGTATAATAGAAATGCCTTCTTGGAAGTAATGAGATTTCACATCACTCTGGTGAAGAGTTTTCAAAATCAGCCTCGCCAGGCTCTGTGGTGAGGCCCTGTGGAAGCAAAAACCAAATCCTTGCAGCCTGGTTTAGCATCTTTAAACACAGAGACATAAATTCTGTCAGGGATCAGGACTCCCAGAGAACAWCACAAATTTCAA
This sequence comes from Cardinalis cardinalis, assembly GCA_014549065.1. NCBI lineage: Eukaryota > Metazoa > Chordata > Aves > Passeriformes > Cardinalidae > Cardinalis > Cardinalis cardinalis. The sequence continues at coordinate 1,295,059 of JACDOX010000049.1, forward strand.
CAGTTCTTGAAGGAAAAGGGGGAAAGCAAGTTCTTGCAGGGCAAATGACTAATACTGAAAGAGTTCCATTTTCTGTCCTTTAACATACTATAATTTTGCTTATTTGTCAGCAGTTTTCAAGCAGGTTAAGTTTCAATTCTTACCTACAGCCAGTGCTGCACTCTGTTCTTGGCCTCCAGTCTGTTTTAAAAAGAAAAAAGAGATTATGAAAATTAATTCTTTTACACCAAAAGTCTTAAATGCAATGCGACCTTGGAAAAGCAAACTCACATCTGTTCCAGACATACTGTTCTTATGTATCTACTTCATAAACACAGTCCTAGATCCATAGGCCACCAGGACTTCTACAAAATATGCTAAGAAAATGTAATCCAGAACTGTGTTTTATCTCTAAGCATACAAATAAATAGGGAATGCCATTATTTGGCAATGAATGTGCTTCCAGGGAAAAACGCTGCCATATTAGACAATGCATAAACACATATATTCYAGAATAAATTTAATAACTAAAGAGTCAAAGCTGCAATAAAGTATCAGTGGCAAACTGCTCTGCTTGCATTTCACATTGCTTTAACAAGAAAATCACACAAGATTCTAATCCAACCACACAAATGTGCACTTGAAAAAATTCAAGGCTTGCATGCTGACCTCCAGAGAAGGCATTTTCAAGTCACTGAAAACCATTTGCTTAACAAAGAAAACTAGTGTTCTTGGACAGCCTCAGTGTGCTGCACACATCATTACCACCGTCATAACATGGTGAAATAATTATGTTAATAGTACAGTTTAAAGGAGAAAGTTTGGAGTATTACAGTTACTGAAAGCTTCACAGGAAATAATAGTGTAACATTAGCTAGGGAAGGCTCTGAAGATACACAGCAGCACAGGCAAGAAGCAGAGTGGAGACTTTAGTGRGAATGACTCTTCACAGCCCAGAGARCTGAACATAAGCAAAACCATGACTATCAGACAGTTTCAACTGTAGAAATTTAACTCTCCACTCTTTTCAGTGCACACTTCTCTAAATTTTAAAGTTTTCCCCTTGACCAGGCTTAAGTTTGGGTAGCAGCTGCTTTTGCCTTTTTCCTATTGACTTCAGCTTCCTCTTACTTTTTCAGAATTAAGCAACAGCCAGTACTTCAGGACCACAGCATGGTTAGCAGCACTGTCTTGGTAGAAGCTACTGCAATTCCCTAAAATGCACCCACTCTCATTGAKCATATTTTAAATATGGGGGTTTTTTTCCCCTTCTCATGACTTCAGACTGCTCAATTTGTGCTTTGAGACAGCGCAACAAAAATAAAACTCTGGAAATTGTTAGTCCCCTGCAGATCAGGGCTGAACACAACTGGCATTGCAAAGAGAAACTGAAACCAAAGCGCGACCCAACACTTCTCTAAGGAGCTAATTTCCTGAAAAAGAGTGAAAGAAAAGTCAGATAGGACTGAACTTTAAACAAAAACAAGAAGYCTAAATTCATTAGAATGAGCAGACTATGGAAATAAATTTGAAAATTAAAGGGAAAAAAAGCCCACTGGAGCAGCTAGCTTAGGGACTTTTTTAAAAAAGTGTYCTTTAATGGTACTAGTTCATTTCTACAGAAATACATCTATTTCCAACCAATGGAATTATTAGGGAAAAAAATGAGGTCAGGTCTTCCCATCTTTCCGGACACAATGCTGCACACACAGAGACATAAGCACTTACCACCTGCAAGAACAACGTGCTGATGCTCAGGTGGCTTGTCCTGAAGGCTTCAATGAATGAGTGGAAGTTAATAATTCACAAAGCCTTCTAGGGCTCCTGTGGTAATGAAGGCAGGAGGAGAACAGCAAAGCCATTAGGCAAAAGGGAAGCAGCCAGGAAAGTCGAGAATTATAGGTCAGTTGGACTATCATCAATAACAGGCAGAGAGATGTTAGCACAGGAATCCATTAACTGGTTTCCTATCCTTTAGTACCTATGAACAAGCCTTTGAGCAGAACAGCTCACACTGAGCACTGCTGATGCTTGGTTTATCCTGGCAAGCTGACAGGTATTTGATTTTTTTACATAGTGTGACTTCACATCACAGTATTTTAAATTTAGAGGTTAGCACTGAGCAATACAATAAAGCACTGCCTAAATGGATAAGAAATTGACTTGTTGATCTCTAGTCAGGGAGGAACACCAGCAAAGATGCATTAAAAATAGAAAGATGTGAAATGATTGTTGAACTGGATTCTTTACAGAATTAATTTTTGTACTTTGGATACACCTTAATTTAGTCTAAGAGTTTCTAAATGAAGAACTCTGAGGTTCAACATGCATTATATGAGGGTTTTCATGCTGGGATAGAGGATTTGCAAAACCTCTGAGCTTCCTTCTGACTCATCCTCAAGGTTTAGATCTGCAGATTATTGTAGAAATACCACAAACAGGCAAAAGATGAGACATTAAACTACACAATTTAATAGGCAGTGAAAATTGAATAATTCAGACCCAGCATTTTTCAATTCCTTGTGATTCTGAGGTAGTCAAATATTTAATGCTACATTRCAGAGAAAAAAGTTCTGGGCAGGAAAATTAACTTTACTCAATGGGTTACAGCTCATGGAGTCAAACAGCAGAGAGATTAATGCATCTCATCCCAGGGATCTCATTTAGACACAAAACCTCTTCCCTTGAACTGCAGCCTAGCTTCACCACAGCAGAAAGAGGCTAAAGCATATGCCAGTATCTCAGGCCAGCTACAACAGAAATTCAAAGAATTGTCACAACAGTCGAAGAACCAAAAATGGAAAACTGTCTAGAGCCATCAGAGAGGGACAGTGAACCATCTAAGCTGTAGCATAACAGAAACAAAACCAAGCATCATTCAGTTTGTCAGAGCAAAAGCCTGCAGTTGGCAAGTCAAATGGTACCCAGATAAAAAAGATGCAGTAAGTAAACTTGGCATCATTATGAATGATGAAACTGGAGGAAAAAACCTCAATGAAAACTGGCTAACCACTGAGTAAGCCCTGTGCTTTGGGCATCCACCTCATATTGAACTGATGCTGCTTAWCTCAGCAATACGTGAAAACAGATTTCACATGAGAACAGCAAACCATTAACTTCCAGTGTGAAACCTCAGTCTTCTGCCCAGCTCTGGCTGAACTAATTAAGGAGCCTCTACACTCAGGCACAGACTTGTCAGTGACTGTCAGTCATGATTTGCTACAGAATGATGATTTTTTCAGGGTTTCCAACACTCATGTTCTGAAAACACTGAGTGGTAAGAAATAACGATCAACAACTTTGCACCAAGAATCTAAATTACTCTATCTACTCAACTGGTATCTCAGCTCATCAGGGAACTTCAGAAAGTATGAACATCACAAAGCTTACAACAYTTACTAGCAAAAGCTTGCATGGGATTCATGCACTCTATGTGAAATACTGGGCACCCAGACTAAAGCTGCTTTCAAAACACAACAGACTGCTACTCTGACAGAGCAAATGTTTAAATTCCTGGTTTGCAGTTCAAGCTTGCACTGGGACTCCTCTTGGTAAGCATCACCACCTTGAAATCCATGTGAACCAGCTGTGGACCTTGGCACAGATATTCTCAGTTCATTCATGCTAACGGCCCTTGGATACAGAAGAGAACAGGATCTAGCTCAAAGTCTACCTGCCCTGGCAATTTTTAGATGTTCCTGCTCTCTTGGTTCAGTTTTAGACTTGAAATAAAGTTTGCGTAAACAGCTTTAAAAAACTTGTTACCCTTAGAAGCACCCACTAAAACATAAAAACCAAGCCCAGWCCAAAACAGAGCCACAAGTCAAATACATCCCACATCTTGTGGGTAATAAAAAGAGAAACTCAGAAATGTTTAGTAATAAAATTTGGTTTTTACTTCAGTAACAATAACAGGTGTCCAAGCTATTAAAAAATAATTCATTGCTAAGATCACATTTCAAAGGGAGTTTCAGGGCATCTGCAGATGAACCCATGGCTCAATGCTAAATGGATGAACTCTGGTGTTTAACATCAGTGACTGTAGACAAAGATCCTTCCATATCTGTATGGCAATTGTATATGAGACTAAGATTAGCAAAGCAGGCTACCACTACTGCAAAGTGACCTCAGTTCTTCACAAAGAGCAAATGTTTGGCAATATTTAACTTAAYTGGTTGCTTGCTATAAAACCACTTTTTTGACTTCTGATTGTAAAGCTCCAGCTCAAATCTTTCCTCTCCATTCATTTTCATTTATCTTGGTGAGGCAAAATGGCATCTTAAAAGTCCACACATTATATTAAATCCTTCCCTATCCTGTGTAATTTCTCAATACTGCCACAGTACCTAACATTACCTGCTCCACTCAAACCCATGTTTTAAATTTGTAATTTGATGACAGAAATGGACTGTGAATGTATCAGAGGGTCTCCTGTTCCATTATAATTTTTCAAGCTTMTTTCATGTTCCCTAATTATTACACTTTCACAGGATACATTATCTCTAAGCTGTTACTGTTGCATAGCAGCTTTACTTCATATGATCTTAATTTTAAGGTTGCTTTTTTTAACACCTTTTGTAGTTAATACGTCACATTATATTGTTGTGGACTTGGCAGTGGAGCGTGATGGTTGGATTTGACCTTGCGTGTCTGTTCCAACCTAAAAGATTCCTTGAAAGCTTTCAGAAAACTTTACATGCTGCATTGTAGACCAATAGGAGAGACACAATGTTTTATACATATACCCCTTCCAACAGGTTCAGAAAAGAAATAAGAAAAAAGGGAAAATGAAAAGGTATTTCAGAAGCTTGTATGGCAGAAGAGGATACTTACACAAAACTAGTATTCAGCACGAAAATTTGTATTTTTATCCACTTACACATACTGGTTTGTTTCCRGGACAAACCATTACTTTGGCTTAGTGGAAACAGTAAAATAAACTATCATAATCTTCATTTTTGCATCTCAAAGCTCTACACAGAGAAAAACCCCTGCAAGTTGAACATCAACTACAAGGGATTTCTTTTAATCAGATCAAAAAGTTAAATACTGCCAAATATTTAACTTATTGYCAAATAAAATTTTTGACTTACAGAAGGAAGTTGAGAAAAAAAAAAGGTTGGGTAATCAGAAGACAAATAAGGAATTTTAGTAACGCAGAGATGGGACTTCTTTAGCTGTTTAATTTTGAGTTGTGTTTTAGTTTGTGTTTGGTTGCTTTTTTTGGTAGCGGAGTAGGGGGTAGAGCTGTGGTACTTTAGTCCAAGCAACACAGCTTCTGGTATCAACAAAAAAAAAGAAAAAAAAATAAAAAAAAAAATAAAATAGAGAGAGACTGCAAGAATTATTAAAGCAAGTCCTGTGTCTAATAGTCAATTACATTACTAAAACAACTGAACTTTCTACTTTTGGTAAAATATTATCTCCTGTATTTCTTTTGAACTTTAAYAAATCCAAACCCTGAAGTGATTTAGTACTGGATATAAAACACAAGCAGAATTTTTAAGAACTCTCCTCAAAAACACTACAGAAATATTCCTAAGGTAGGAAGAGATATGGGATATCATTCCTACGCCTTTAAATGATACTGGTATTTGGCATTGGCATTTGCCACTCCATGTTTAACTTCCCCATGACTACCTGGCATCACTGTTCTGCCACAGTAGAAGCTTCCTTTGTTTTTATGCTGTTAACACCCAGTTGTGAAGTGTTCCTGAATACCACTCAAGTGATTCAACAGCTTATTTATCTAAGACATACAGATGATATAATTTACGAGGAATATGACAGAGTTTAACAGAGAGTTCTGGCTCAGTATCATCCAAASAGAAATGAAACCATGTCCTGTCCCAGGATGTCTGCAGCAGTGTTCATCCACTTGCACAAACACAAACAGTAAGACAAGGAAAGGCCAGCAGGGCTTTCCCATTCACATTATTAGTGGTGTAGGGGCAACTCTGAGCAACACCAAAACCCACAGCCCTATTCCCTAATGCTTGAACAGAGGAGTCCTTAYTCCTTATAATCTAGATTTCTACTCTCAGGATAAGAAAAACAAACAAAAAAAAAGAAAAGAAAAAAAAAACCCAACAAACACTTTCTGCAGGACTGTACTAAGTCATATGAACAGCAAGGAACTTCTACCACAAAAAAAAAAAACCAACCAAAAACCTCCAAAAAAACCCAACAAACAAGCAAAAAAAGCCACAGAAGAGTTACAGTCAGTCACTCACCACCTAAATTATCTTTTTACTGGTTTTAGTGAGTTCTAACCATCARCTGTTCATCAACAGTACCAAAAATTGAGAGCTGAAACCCTAGCTACCCCTCTGAAAGGTAAAACTCTAAGATGAACTTAGACCTAAGCTGATTGTGCTACAGCTATGGAAGTATCCCACACWGCATCTCTGCTGCTCAGAGACAATGGATGTGCTTATTTCAGGTTGCTAACACAGTTTAGATTTTTAAAAGCCTGAAAAACCTTCTTATGGACAGCAGCAGCAGTAAATTTCGTCACAGGCTCAGGGTTGAGCAGTTTCTAGGTGACAGCCAAGCAGTTCACCTGAACTCCTTCCCCCAGGGCTGCCCCACTATGCAAATCTCAGCAGAGGCAGCTCCTTCCAGTTGTAACTCATCCACAAAAGGAGGCAGGACTTCCCAAAGGGCGACTCCATGAGAGCCTTGGGACAAGCAGTAATTTCTGTCAAGGAGGACAGAAGAGCTCTGCTCCTGCCAGAGGAACTGACACAGAGCACTGAGACTCYTGAAAGTGCCTCCAGCTTGTCCAGGAGATCTGGAAGCTCCACCTACACAAAGATGTGCAATAATTGTTGCAGCTACAATTAAAAAACAGAAGAGGACAGGGTATGAAGAAGCTTTTCCAATCAGCTATACATTGCAGTARTACAGTTTTGCAATTATTCTAGTAAAACCATGCATAATTAGAATACTAAAAGCAATTGTATCAATCATTAGCTGTCCAGAAAAGAAGAATCTAACCATGATATTTTAATCTGGGATCTCAAATGGTTATTGGGTAGCATGTGAGATGAAAAAACACAAGAATTACAGAATACAGGGTAACAAACATGAGAGAGATAACATGGGAATGCCCAGGTTCAGTTCCTATGGACTGTTGTGTGTATTCAACAGCTTTGTCCAACAGGCAGGAAAATAAACAAAAAAAAAAGAAGCTATACAACAAGGTCTTAATTCCTGCTTTGTAATTCAATGGCACTGAGTCTCAACAGCTGCACACTATTTCTTTTCAATAATTTCTCAAATTATTCCACRATCACCTAAAGGAAGGCAAGCTGCATCAGAGGCAGTTCAGATGGGACATTAAGGAAAGCTTCTTCACTTCACAGTCTGGTCGCTGGAACAGGCTCCCCAGGGAAGTGGTCATGGCTGACAGAGCTCAAGAAGTATCTGGACAATGCTCTTAAGTCACATAATTTAGTGGTAGGGAGTCCTGCAAGGAGCARAGAGCTGAACTTTAAGATCTGTGTGGGTCCTTTCCAACTTGAGACATTCTATGATTCTAAATAATACAACTGCAGTTATGTGGTCAAGCAGTAAGCTGAATACTAACAAGAACTAAAGGACTTTATGTCTACAGTTCAAGTGCCTACAGAGTTAAAAAAACCAACAATCCTCCCTCCACAAAACCTAGACTTGTCCTTTAACAAGTATTTTAGAGTTCTTCTCTAAGTCAGGAAATGAAATAAGCAACATCTGACATTAACCTAATAGAACAGACCACATATAACTGAATATGAACCTCCACAGTCACATGTCTCAACAAGCATAGCTTTTCAGGCCAAATGTCTTTCTGACGAGAAAAGTTTACATATTTTGCTGCCCTGTTTAAAAGTGACTTTTCAAGAAGTCAAAACAACCCTTAAATTAATGCCTTTGATTTGAAGGCTCATTGGACAAACAGAATTAAACAGTTCGTGTTGTTCTGAGCAACTATTTACAGGTAAAGGGAAATAGCAGCTTTACCTTCATGAACAAACCAGCATGGCTGAAGTCTCAAGCAGAGCACAGTTTACTAAATAAGCCTTTAAACCAAATTAAAAACTCACTTGTTTTTAAACTACTCTATTAACTGTTGCAGTAGGACTACTACACGTAAAGAAAAGATATTTTGGAAGAGCTACACACTGAATTCCACTTGATTCCACTGAAAAAGTCTTGTCACTGATCATCTGCAGATTACTACAATCTTTGTTCAAGGTTTAACTTAGTTACATCTACTGTAGAAAAAAAGATACCACATTATGTTCCCTCAGCACAGGCACATTATTTACATTGATAATACACACTATTAAACTTAAAAAAACACAGCAGTGTATAAAAGCTTCTAACACCTCAATCTACTCCTGTCCTATTGCAGTAAGGCACAATAAACAAGCCCCAAGAGAAAATACAGCAAACAAGTACAAGACAGCTCAGTTCAGCCTAAAACAAGTCAGTCATTCCTCTTTTTTTGCCTTAGACACCACCATTAATGCAAAATAAATGCATGCTGGTAGAATATCAGTATCATAATCAGAATTTCTACCACATTGTCTTGAGTGTCAAAATCACAACAAGTACTTAACCTCCATGTACTAAGAGCCATTTAACACAAACCCACTTTCACATGAAWGAGAAATCAATTCAAGAGGCTCTGCTGAATTTACAGACAAACCTACAACAATATATTTAGAGCACCAATATCAAAGAAGATTGTTTTTAAGTTGTGGCACAAATGGGAAGTATACGTGGTTTCAGTTGTCAGAAAGGCAAATTTTCTTAACATATTTACATTCTATAACATCACTCTGGCAGGTTATTCTTTTACCCCTGATATTCCCACATTACCCTGCTGTCRGTATCTGGTGGGCTTCGCACTGAAAGCTTTTAGAAATATTTGTAATGCCACCMCTTTCTGTGTTGGTTACATAGGGCTCCCCAAACAAACAAACCCTTCTGAAAGCAGCCATTAAAAGCTACACATTTATAAAACCTATTTCCTTGTCTAACAGAAGAAACATTTAGCACTGAGCAAAACAAAACAGAACCAAGCTTCATATTTCTTGCAGCATGTTTAACTTCATATAAACTTTCCCACCAGTYAAAATCAAACAGAATTCTGTAAACACATGGAATAGGGCCTTAGTCATATACAGTATCTCTTCTGCATGAGATCCTTCACTTCAAACCTTTTTTACACACACAGGTATAAAGACAACACAYTTTCCTGCTCTTTTTAAGTTTAACACATATTAAGGGATTTGCACGAAAAGACTGACATTGTTACAGAAGAAGTTTTAAAGATTCTTCACAAGAGGAAGCAAAACATTTAAAGATGTGTCAGCCAGACAAATGYTACTTTCATAAGAGCTATACAAGCCACAACAAAGAGTTCTCAAAATTAATAAGAAAATGGCAGTTATGCATTTGCTTTTGCTTTGTAAACGTAATACCAAAGGTGTTTTCATATTTATTAAAATTAGCATAAATGAAAAACCTGTTAATCCACCCACAATATCAATGCAATATCAGTACTGGAACAGAGACTTCACAACATGTTAATCAGTTTGCTCWAAACATCTCCCCATCATCATTACAGGGGAACAATTCTAAGTTGCATGGAAAGATTTTTAAATCTTCAAGCACGCAGACAAGTTCAAGCTGCATGTAAGAGATAACACTAAAATGAGAGTGAATAATTATCAGAGATTATATGTGAAAGCAGAAGACAATTATTAWGATCTTTTCTGAACAACTGATATTCTGGAAAAATAATCCCACACAAGTTAAGTTAGCATAATGAAAAAGAACTGCTAATACAAGAAAAATAGGGCAAACATTGAAATRTTACTCATCCTTCAGTGGCTGTGATAATGGACAGTTAAAACATCTTAAGCAAAAGAAACACCACTGGATAAAATGGGCAAGCACATCTTCCACAACCATTTGGGTTGGTCTGCACCACATCAAGGACCAGCTGGGTTAGAATTTTTATCTTGGCACCAGTCATGCAAGACCCAGACACAGACACTGCCCCAAGGGATGCAGCACCCATGTGTCACATTCTCTTTCCAGCACAGTCCCAGAGCTGGGGGCCTGCGCTGAGAACCTGGGTCAGGTCTAAAACACAGCAGAACTCAGCAGGCTCTCAGCTCCGGCCTTTCCCAATCAAAGTTACTGCTGGAAACAGTGTAACCGAGTTTGTGCAGCACTACCCCAAGCCAAAAAAGACTTACTGATCCTAAAGGAAATACTGAATTAAGATAAATACTTTACCACAGCTGAAGACAAAGAACTACTTCATAGAACTACCCAGTTTCACTCAGCATGACCATCCTGTTAATTTTCTCTGAGAGAGATGGGGAGATTATGGGCTGGAAAATGAAGCCAAAGTAGGGAAAAAGACAGAAGACCTCAATTCTAGACTTAGGAGCTTTTCAGTCTTCTGTACAGGGCAAGCTATACACCCAAATTTAGTGAAAGATACACGTTACTTATTCACATCATATACAATCAGAATAATCCAAAGTATTATCCTAAAAGTTACTATCAGATAATGATAATGTGGTTCAAAAAAAAGTTCAAAACTTATGGTGGCACTACAGTGTTTTGGTACCTCAAATGGTGGCACACTACACACCAGAGATTTTTCTTCTCCTGTAAGGTGAAGSTCATACACTTTCAAACCCAGTATTTAGGAATGAGTCTCATATGTATTTTAGCTTCAAGAACTGCAATTTTATAGGCAACAAAACTYTTGAAATTACCACTCAGAAATATGAAAGTCATCTTTATATTAAAAAAAAGACTAAAAAAACTTTGTTTTTACTATGTCATTCTGACAGATGCACACTGCTGACTACTATAAGCTTTCAAAACTTTCCTATCATTAATTTAGGTTTGGCAGAGTAACCAAACCAAGCATTTTAATATTCTCTTCAACAGCTACACAAAAGAACTTTATAAAGTTATCCTTGACTGCTTATAAAATTTAGGCAAATTAACTGGCAAGTGAAGATTAATAAAGMATCTGTAAATGCTTAAGTCATGAAAGCTTAATGTTTTCTTCTTGGCTAGGATGTGCTTCTTTCCATGTTCTTCCTTGAACCCAGCCACATCACCCCATTTGAGCAAAGAACCCTCTCTTGACACAAATTTAATGAGCCCTGCAGCTCAAGTGGCAGCAGTAAACAGAAAGGTGAGATCCAAGCTTGATGAAGGTGTACAAGAAGGTATAATTACAGAGGAAAACTGCTACTTCATCTACAATATTAAGTAATTGAGAAGTGAGCTGTAASTCTGGTACCAACTATCAATGTACATATGATTTACCTATGTCAAGACATTCAAAAGTCCTAAATTCTCAGGTTTCCTTGTGATTGCTGGGTAATACTCTAGCTCAACATCTTCTTAAGTTAAGGACTGGCAAACTGCTATTAAATGGTCATAGCTCCTCACTGATGATTCTATTGTTGCTCTGTACCCAAAAGCAGCCTGCACATGACTTGGTGTGTCTGGGAATCACAAGACATCCTCAGTTTTATTATCATACATTATTCTCAGTGAAAACTAGGCCTCAACAAACATCCATTGAATAATTACAAGCACATTATAATGGCATGTTCCAAAGCATGTGGACTTCTGTTAAAGCTTCCCTTTGTCTCTCTCCAGACTCTGAAGCACTATATTTGAAGTTTCACTGTTTGCACTATCACACTTCAAATAGCATTTATACAGAACACAGTACAGACACATCGTATTTGTCTCAGCTAAAAAAGCAAACAGACTATGTCTAACATGTCATTACAGGAAAAAAAAAACCAAAACAACAGTCTTTTTTCTTCCATTGAGAGAGCAGGAATTTAATCAATTTGTATTCCAATTTAAATGCCCACACATTATCCACTGCTACTGAGTCTTTTGTCTGGTGAGCTACAGACAGTTAGAAAGAAAAAATGTTGCATGAACTACCTGCTTTCAACAGATCAAAATACTTTGTACTCCTTGGCCTAAAATATTATGGAAAACAAAGAAATATTCTACAAGCAAAGAAACCCAAGCAAGTGTTTACCAGTTAGTAGTATCTTCTTGCAGTCTTAACAGAGAACTCCCTTCTTCAGATTATTGATGCAGCAGCTCGTCCTCACAATCTGAAAGAACAGAAGAACCCCATTAAACATAAACAATACACGGTATTTCAATCACATAAACCAGTGCCAGGCGTAAATCAAAGTTAATCCTGCAGTGCCAAGGAACCTACATAATCCTTTAGGAATGCAAATGAGACATGCAGAATTCAAAACCACTTGGTGATTTTATGGAATTGACATTACAAGCAAACAGAGAAGCATCCTTACAACCTCTTCTGTGAGTCAGTAAGGCTATTAGCTAGCCATGATCACAAGCATCAGAAATAGAGCATTGCAGCTCAGCATTACCAAGTTACATATAGTTACAGCACAAAAAATAGAGCATTACATCTCTGCATTACGGAGCTGAGTTACACATAATTGCAGCAGAAAAAAGTAGGTCTCAGTTCAAGCTTTATTTACAGTGCCACATATATTGCACACAGGGAAAAGCACTTCATTGCTATGGTTTTCATCAGCTAAAGAAAAATGCCACCAWTAGAAGTTTTTACCTATCTGAACTTCTCTAGGGTTACTAGGATTTCCTGCTTCAAAATTAAGCTTCTGGTTTAGAAAAATCAGTATTTGTATGGTCAGACAAAACAGCACTTCCTATGGAAATGCAGCACTGAGATTCCACTGCAAGCACTTGGAGGGTATTTCAGCTCATTTGGCGTATATTTATATAGCAAGCAGCCTACCTTTTTTAGTACAGTAACTGGGTGATGAACTGCCCAGAACTGATAGCTTTCTGTTGTGGTGAAAGGTTCATAAGTCTTTTCCCTTTGGGGTTTTGTAGGCTACTTCTCTTTCAAGGATTTCAGCTAATTTAAATACTTAAGTGTTTAAGTACTTAAGTGTTGTCACTTAAACKGTCTCCAGTAAAACCACTGCTGCTCCTGCCTCAGGTATTCCTGGCACCAGAATCCTTCTTTTTAGTATCTCACATCTCAAAGTTTCTTTTAAAGAGTGATCTTCCCATTTTGTCCTCCAATTCTCTTTCTGCTTCTTAAAGCAAAGTCAAGCATATTCTGCAACATGTCTGTTTTTAGCACAAACTTGGTTTAGAAATATAAAATCCCTGTCATGTCATTTCAAATCCAGCTGAAGAGGCATGAAATATTCAGCATTAATTTGTATTTAAACAGCTATCAGCAGTTCCTCTAACATYAGGTAATCCTGATTAATGGGCATTTAACAAAAATATGTTGCTTTGCAGTTAAATATATAATCACAAACACCATAACATTACTGATTTGCCCCAGCTTGGGAAGGGTGGAGGGAAGAGGAAGAGTATCGAGGCTGGGGAATGTTCTTAGTCATAGCGAAAACTACCATCCAAAAGATGCCACCCATTGCCTCCTGCCCTCTCTGCAAAGGAAAAACCTGCAACCTGAGGAGGACAGCCAGGAGAAAAGGCAAGGACTCTTGAGATACTATGCCAAATAAAACCAAGGGATCCTACTCACAGCTACATCGAAGCAAATAATTGCAACAGACAGCTGAAAAGCAAAACCAAAAAAAGAGTCATATTAACTAATGATAACTTTTTCCAATTTGTGTCAAGGCAGTACCTAAGATAAGCAACTGCCTGTCAAGTTAATGTGTTGGTGTTTGCTTTTTTCTTTTCCTGCAAATGTTGTCAGAAGCACTGTTTCTCTTTCTTGCAGAAGGGGAAATTTAAACAACACCCAAAACACACTCACTCCATTAATGCATAGGCTTTGTTTAAACAATTGTTCCATCACCCTGTTCAGTCCCCTTCATTCATGGACTTCTTGCCAGAAAACTGTATAGGTTAACAATTCTCTTATAAACTGAATGGAAGCCATAAGATCCTTTCATTCATGTTGCCTGGCAAGTGCACAGCAGAGCAGTTCTATCACTGCCTACAGTCCATAGCAGAATTGAAAGTCTTGCTGCCTGAGTGACCATTTAAGAAACTCAACAAGTTCCTTCAATACACTCAATCAAAAACACTTCCTTCTACCCTGCTACACTGCAATATGAAAAGCTTCTTATTCAGTACCAAAAATGGATTTTTTTTCAAGCATGATTGATCATTTCATTAAACAGGAAAATTGTTATATTTCTGCTGTTCCACTGTCAGGACACATGGCATCACGTTGGCAAATTTGAATGGTTAAATCTCCTTGTAACTACTGAAACCACAAGCAGGATTTTGGTTTACTGAAAAGAATACCTAAGCTCACTGGAGACCCTTCTGCACTCTCCAGTCCTGCACTGCTCCCACCCCTGGCTGCTCAGCATTTCCTGTGCTTTAGTTCCTCCTCCCCACCAACCCCTTCGTGCAGCCTGGCTTCAGGAGAAAGGGAAGCCAGTGCCAGCAGCAACAGCTGTGGGGAAATTCTGGATGGGAGAATCCCACCTGGCAGAACTGCCATATGTTCCAGTGGATCGAAGAGATGATGGAAACATCCAGAAGCACTGGAAGCACATCATCTGCCAGCACAGGGCAAAGAATTAAGCCTGGTGTGATAGGAGGAGCTGGAGAGGCTGCTGCACAGGAGCACTGCACACAGCAAGGACAAGGCTGCTGAAGGGGGAGCACATGCAGAAAAGCTGCAGAAAACATGGCCCCTTTGGAAGATCTCTACAGCTTTACAACAATTCCTTATATATGATCTAGATTAATCCCATTCAGTCCAACCTGTCAAGAGAGATTTATTTTTCTTTTTAAATAAGACATCCCCAAACTGTAACCTACAGTATAAATAGCATAGCTGARGAAAACCAAGTTAGATGCCATCTTAGTTTACAGACAAGATTTGTTCACAAACTAATTTCTTTACTTCAACAGACCTTTGTGGTCTTTGACAGGCTAATGAGAATAGCAGGTGAACAACAAAGGAGTAAGCTCATTCCCAGGAGATATCCTTGCTGGCCCTCCACACACTGCGCTGGCATAGCTTTGTAGGATGATGAATTCCAAAGAAGGAAGCAGACAATAAACCTACTTGTTCCTGCTAAATTAGGGAGACTTCACCTCTTGATGTAAGAGACCATCCCTTACTTCATTAGTTTTGTCACTTAAGGGGAAGGTGGAATTAGCACAGCACCTGATTAAATCTTGTTCTCCATACAAAATTCATGCTCAAGAAGACCATTAACCRTAAAGATGCAAAAAGCCTTCTGTGAATGGCACAGTGTTTGCTTTTCCCTGGGTACATGTTTCAACAGGCAGAGGCACAGCAAGTGCTTCTCAAGCCTCCAAGTTTCACACTCATTTGAGCTACAAGGAAGAAAACTTCTGAGAAATTTATTAATGTCTAGGTCCTCAGGAGCAAAGGGTAAAGCCACTAACACAGGGCTTAGCTGGTTTTACTGAGGGATTCAGGACACTCCATCCAAGACAGTTTGCTGAAATACTGAGGGAAAACAGGCAGTTATTGTCAGATATAGCAGTGTCTACACAGAGCTTCAAGTTAAGTAATTTTGCAGTCTTTGCCACCATTAAAGCAAGACTGAGGCTTACAGCCCATGTAAGGCCCATGTCAGAACTGGCTACGTCTTCATAAGCAGGTAACAGGAATGACTCAGGGCTGAGATGCAGAGGTCAGTCTGTCCTTGAATTCTGCCCAAACYTTCAACTGCTGACCCAATAGCCCACACTCCAGGTCTCTGCCTTGCTCCAGTCAGACAATCACATCCCAAGGACACTACTGAAGGGATCATCTGGGGTGGCCWGAGATGCCATTTCATTTCCTCTTTATTTGGTAACCTACACAGAATCTTCAAAAGCCCAGACAAATGTATATTTCACCACTCAACATGCAGGCTATTTCAGCTCAAAAGCTTTCTCTGAATTCCATTTAGGAGTAACTCCACCTAGCCTGTATACCTAACACTGTTGTAYAGATATGAACCACATTTAAAAATCACATAACACACATCATCTTTGCCTGCACTTGATTCTGCTTAGTCCAAAACACAGAAAGCACAGGAGAGACAGTAATGTGGATTTAAGGTGATGTGTCCTCTATAACACAGATTACAACAGACTGCTAGACACAACAGCMCATCCTAAGACACATCTGAAATGCAGAGTATACAAAATGAGCTGAAGAAAAAATAAGCCATAAAGATCCATAAAGATAACTAAGTGTCAGAAGGCTTATGGTAGCTTACAAACCATTCTGGTGTCACACTAAGACAGCACACACATTGAGCAGTCAAAATAACCCCTGCAGAGCTTCTGGCAGGCTACTCTTCATAGAAAACAGCTATGCAAAAAAGAGGCAGAAAGCAACAAAACCAGTGTCTCACAAAAACAGGAAAACATAAAAATACCAGAACTCACTAATAGGTCCACAACAAGAAAACTTGAGAATTTTATATCCTGCTAAAATGATACAGGCTACTTTTTTCCCTTGTGAACATATTWTGCCAAAATTTTAATTTTCAGTTGAAAGAGGAAATTCTCCTGTGATTTGAGGAATCGGTAGTCTGAGAACTATTCAAAAATCCCCAGTTATTCACTTCTGCACAGCTGAGAAAGTAAGCTGTCATTCCTTTTATTTCCAGGACAGAAATGAAACCAAGTGTTTAAGATCGAACAATTACACTAAAACTCAATAGTTTGAGCTTCAACTGTACATCATGCAGTTAATAACACTGATGCAAAGACACACTCCAAGGTTAAAACTATTTGCCTCCAGAAGCCTGCAGCTCTGCTTCCATGTAACACTGGAGCACTCTAGTGACACATTTTCAACAGCTAAGTATTCCCTTTTTTTCATTCATCAGAACAGCATGAGTTACAGGACTTAAACATGTTAGTCCTTATAGGTTTGAGCTGCAAAATCACTAACTATGGTTAAAAATGTACCTCTAGAAGCTAATTTTGTGAGTAAATTAGGATCATCCAGTTAACTAAGAGTTGCAAAGACAGAGATGGAAGACACACATAACCTTCCCATGTCCTATGACAAACACTTGGCAGAGGTTTAAAGTATTATCAGCCCAACACAATGTATTCTCTGAAGTGCAATTTACTAAACAGAACACTGACCAGCTTTTCCTCCAATAATTACTCCAAAGTCATATAAAGGATTTCCAATTGTGAACACTTTCTCCTGTCAGAGCTGTATTGCAGCTTTCAAACACTGGACTTGGTACTTCAAGCTCAGTACTGTGGCACAATTCAGCAACTTCCCTTAAAAAATCAGGTTTTCAAAATAACTGKAAGTCTTACAGAAGGACTGATATTTAGTAGATGACTATCCTTATCACTTTTTGTTTTATTATTTATTAATTACAACTGGAAATAGTGTATGCTCCAATTCCAGTAGACTTTGCCCACACTGCAGAAGTTCTGACTCCCACCAGACTATTACTGACCTTCAAGCCCTAATTTCCTCAGCTTCTTGGTGCTCAGGAACCTATATCTGCATTTACTACAAATGCAGCAATAAGAAGGTAGCTCTTGTGTAAAAAACCAACTAAACTGAAACTGCTAAATACTTATTCCATTTAGCCATACAATAAGCACATGCCTCTGTTTCAAAGACAAATGTGGAAGCAGTAAATATGTCAGTCATTAGAATACTCTTATATTAGACAGGATTAAAGTTTAACTGTGAGCAGAGAAGAATATATTTGATGCCAGTCTTGAAATAACATGTTGAGTATTTTCTCCAGTTCCCTTCTGAAACAGAACTACTCTTCTGAGAGTGACTCAAGTCCTAGAGTGACTCAACTTAGAGATAAAGAGGCAGGACACAGATGACACGTTCTCCAGATTAGTAATGGACCAGGTTTCCATAGCAGGGTGAAAAGGGCAAGTACGTACAGACAGACTGAGACAGGACTAATCTTTTCCTATTTCTAATGGAAGGATGTTCTTCATAAATACAAAGAAGGAGGACAATTAATTTCATATCACATAACTTACAGAAACTTGGTCAGAAGTGCAGAGTCCTTGCAGAAAGTCTGGTAATTCTTATAATGAATGTCAGGAGCAGTTCTTTTGTCATAAAACGTTTTTGCCATACAGAGAAACAGGCACAAAGCACAACCTGGAATATTTCTTCACTCTCAAGTACAAATGCCACAAATTTTTTGACCTCAGATCTCAGTTAGTGTTTTCTCCTTGGATACACAACACCCAACCAAGGCACTGAATGACATTCTAGAAACCACGAATTAACACATGGACTGACTGTTGGATCAGTCCTGTTTCGTTCTACTGCCTACAGAGGCACAATGAAAGAAGATCCTCCTGTGACCAGAGCCAGGGGACCAGTTCTGCTTTCTAAGAGCTTTAACTGTTACAGTTGTGAGYAAGCTACACAAACTCTTCAGTAAGTCAAGGCTTGTAATTAATTATAGGATAGAAGCTGCATATCCTACTGCAAGATCAGTTTAAGATCTCCCTTTGACAGAGATCTGTACTAAGCAAAGACTAAACACAAAAGACTTTTCCACTCCATAAAAATTCCTTCTCACCAGGCTCTGTTGTGCTTAGTCTTTCCTGGACAAACACCTGAAGTCCTATTCATAATATGTCCCAGCTTCAGTGTCCTTCATATTGTTACTGAGAAAGTGTCCCAGCTTCAGCTGGGAGGGAGGCACAAGCCTGGCTCTCAGGCAGACAATCAATTCATGACTCCTTAAATAGAGGGTAGAGTCAGATGTCCCTTCTACCCATCATTATGCCAACAAGTCTGTAATTTAAAAATTCTGAAAGGAGAAGATAACCTAGGAAAGATGCTATGAAGCCCTTACTCTGGGTAGTTGGTCAATATATCCTTTTTTCCCCCCATTTTCTAATCAGCTGGATTTAGACAAGTTTGTTATCTAGTCCACAGAGAGGCAGGCATTAGTTCCAGCTCTCATGATGTTTACACTACCTAACTTTATCTGATGAGTAAATAGTTTAAGCTCTTAGCWAAAGCAGTCTGAATGATCTTTTCAGGATCCAATATTTGTTAAAGAAGAAAAAAAATGAAACTCCAAAGCCTATGTTTGAGACCTTGAGTAGAAAGTCTCACCCTGACAAGGTTGTSTGTCGACTCTCAGCTTTTACATCCGCTTCTCACTACCAAGACATTAAAGGCAACTGGACTCCTGTTTCTGCACAGGAAATCTGATGAATTTTCAAGCCATTCTTACACTCCCACATCCTCTCATTTAAGTATGTACTGAGATAGCACAAGATCTTTGTTCAAAGGGTACTTGTAGATGCCATCATCTCCAGAGGCATTTTTCCTACATTTAATGTGGAAGCTATAACCTCAGCCAAAACAGGAACACAACAATTTTTTCTATATTACCCCGCATTTGGAGTAACAAAGGAAGCATTCAAGAACAAGTCCTACATTTTTCTGCTTAAGCAAAATTAAAAACTCCAATGTTCAAATATTCACACACATGTTCTAGAGATTGCAGCAAGGCAGTCAGTTCATGCTTTGAAATCAAACTTTACCCTGGAACAGAAGTCAAATAATAATAAAAAAACCCAAAACCAAACCATTTTTTTATTTAGAGATGTGTCACACTACAAAGCTTTTTTGCTATTCTAAGGCTAGAAAGACTTACTTCAGACTAACAGATTCTGAAGAACCACTTTCCATGAAGAAATACAGACACAAAACTCAAATCCACACATGAAGAAAAGGAACTGTATCACACAAAACTGTAAAATCATAGCCAGCATAATTCTCGTAGACACAAAGTTGGTGTATTTAAGTAAAACTCCAACAACAGACATGAATAGGTAGTAGCTTCCCTTCATCCAATTACCACTTATTTCAGGAAGATGCCAGCACATTCAACAAGAGTATCATCAGTACAAGCACTTCAAGCATCCTTTAAATAGTCCTGAAATCACTGAAAACCAGGGATAAATTGTACCAGTATGTGTAACCAGACTTCAAATTACGGYGCCTGGCTTCTATAATCTCCAAATTTAGATCAGGGACTCCATCAAACCATGTGATGAGAGAGCTGCTCTACAGGCAGAGCATGCTTTAGGCTGCTCCTCCATGAGAAACCCACAGGGTCCTTTRGCACAGCGTGCAACCAGCGCATGGGCAGTGCCACACACGAGGTTAATGTTCAACCAAACCAAAGGCTCCAGAGCTCCTCAGAAAGGCAGGAATGGGAAGAGTGTGACAGGAACTGAGTGCTGAAAGCCCAGCACAAGCTCCAGCCTGGAGAGGTACAAAGGGAAGCACATCCAGCGAGGAGCTGCATTCATCACGTGGTGCTGCAGTGCTCATCTGTCCAAGGACCGTGATTCAGTGCCTACGGGTGTGTTGGATTTAGTACAGATGCAAAAGTTAATTGCACACCATATATGTGTCTGGCTGCTGACAGAAGAAGGCTACACACACAGACAATTAGGAGCACTCAGAAAAGTTAAATCATTTGCTCTAACAGGACTGACTGAGCTTTGCTGGCCTCAGTGCAGCTGTAGAAAGCTCCCATATCTCTCTCAGAAGGAGTCTCAGAGTAAGTAAAGCTAGTTAACTTTCCCAATGTTTAGTTTGAGGGTCACCATGCCCAGCATGGGCTAAAACAAACATTACCTACTATGGAATTATTTGTATTGCCATTCATGAACTCACACAATTTATCAGGGACATCTTATGTGGCAAAGACACTGCCAAAGAACTGGATGATTTATGGGTGTTCTTATAGCAGAAATCTCTTATAGCAGGACCTTTCCAGCAACAGACATTTTCCAGCAATCTCTGAATACTGGAATGTGACAAAAACAAGACAGAGGAAATATGAAGACTTACATAACGATAAATCTTGTTAATAAAGATACGCTTCTCACTGTGACTGAACTAGAAAATTTCTTGTGCCTAATGGTATTGTCATAAGCACCAAAGAAAGCTCACTAACAAAAGGAGGGCTGACTTCACAAAGAGCAGTGCAAAACCCCTTTGCATGAGCAAGAGGCTTTCAGTAGTTTTCCTGTCTTTAAATAAAAAATAATCTGGCTTTCAATAATTTAGTAACAAGACAAATATTAACTTATTCATTGTCGTGTCACTCAAATCTAGAAATGGATGTTGGCCTTCTGGGCCTCTATCTAATTTYTGTGCAAATTGTTATTTTCTTAAAAAAACAAGTATCAGCAAAAATAGTATTAAAAACMAAGCCACCAACAATGACTAAGATCTTCCAGATCTGAAAGTCTGAAAAGGTTTCACTTGGATCTACTTTCAGTTAATGTATCACTGCAGAGAAACTAAAGGAGTCCCATATCCKATTACTAACTTTGCTTCTCTCTTATAAACATGTTTTATGAGGAGTCATTCAGCTACAGAAACTCAGTCCAGTTGCTGCAGTAACTAGAGAAATATGCATTTGATCCCTGGTTTTTACTACAACTTCCTATTTGCTTCCAGGTAATTAACACTGCCATACCTCAGTTCCTTATCTTCCTTCATGATAAGGCCAAACATTCAACACTAAGAAGAGAAGGACTTTAGCCAGGTGCGTTGTCTTTGAATTCTGCTACAGCAAGAGCTGGTAAGGGCAGCAATGGAWAAAGGCATAAGCACAGAAGAGGCTGTTTAGTGACTCTCCAGGCAGTCAGTGAGGATACTCTATGTGAAGCACACATGCAGAATACCTCCAAAATCTCTGCACTACATCACATTACAGACAGAAGTTGCTGAAGCAATACAGTCTCCAAAAATCAGATACTGCACTCCTATCCAGCAAAGATATTCACATTAAACTCTCATCCATCAGCCTGAAAAATAATGGAAGTTACTGTTTTACTGCTGAAAACTTGAGTTTCTTAAGCCTTTAAGTTAAGGCCCTACAGACAGTAAGAATCTAACTAATCATTTGAGACAGCCCAGTCTAATCCTGGACATAAACAGTAACTTCACTTCAAATATGCATGTTATAGTTAAAAAAATAATCTTTTATTAAGACTATTTTTAATTATAAAATCACTCAAGTGTTCCAAACTGCTGATCAAACTATCCTTTCACAAAGATAACAAAAATAATTTTAAAAAAGGGAAAATATGTACATGTTAAACAATGTGCTTGGGGGAAAGAAGTTTCATCCAGATCAACCAACTTCAGCACTGGCTACTGCTGGATTATCAGAGAGGAATGTCCTAATATGTCCTGTAGTTAGAACACACTTTAAAAACAACACTGAACCTACACTGGGACAATTTCCTGAGATGAAAAATGAGCATAAATGCACAATTTGCATTTTAGTAGGTATATTTAATTTTGAGAATAAGCTGCTCCCATGGAAGAAGCCTTCAAGCAAAAGAAATTTGAGCTTAGACCATTAACAAGATCCACAAATTCTATCCTCTCTCATACAACAAGTGTCTATAACAAGTCTATAGAACTAGTGAAGAATAAAGCACACCTGGAAAAGTAAAACCAGCTTTTTGTTTTGCTAGTCAGCCAGACTATCCTCTGTGATCATGAACACCATGCTTATGACAAAACAGAGAAGTCATTAAGCAATTCATGAGACCATGAAAACCTTCTCAAGAGCCAGGCAAGGAAGCAAGGGTAGTTCAGAAAGGTGGCATCTCTGACTCTGGTTCCATGTCACATTCCTGACAGATAGCAGAGGGCACGAGCAGCTACGTACCTCTGCCTACTCTGAAATCAGCAAATACAACACATCACAAGAGAAGATACAAAACCTGTAACTTCAGGCACACAGACTTTGCCCTAAAAGGTATCACATCCTGCTAATACCAGAATACAACAATAACAGAACTGATTCACTGAGAAACCTCATATTTGAGGCAGTTTCTGGAGCCTCATGTGCTGCCTTTGTGCACACACATGGCACCACAAGAGCAACACGTGGTAGGAAAATAAACTCTGAGGAAATAATGTCTTCCTCACCTTAAACTCTTGTACACACTACCAAAGTTCTGATTATCATAAGGAATTATCAAACAGTATTTTACAGACTTTTAGTTTCTCCCACTGAGCATTCTGCCTGCARTGGGAAAGAGCTGCTTCAGCACTCACTTATGTCAAGGATCACTGTTCCAAAAAGGTACATTGAGGTAGTGCCAAGCCACCAAAGCAGATTTATTTCAGAAAACAGAGCTATAACTTTTCTACTAGACAATAAAAGCTACTGCTTAAAGGCAGTGATTCTCAACCTCCTTCCAGCTGCAGCTCTTCCTACTTTTTGTCATAATAGGCCCTAACTCTGTCAGCCCAAAGGCAGAACGCTGACTTTACTTCCTCTGAGACATGTGACTGCAAGAGCAGGGGAATGGCAAACAGGATCATTCCTCAGCACACAAACTCAGGCAGACTTACATCACACACAGAGTGACGTGGAAGTTCAAAAGATCCACAAGGTGAAAAGAAATGTACTTAAGATCAGATAGGCACAAAAAAGGGGTGGAGGAGAGGGACAGAAAAAGAGACACAGCCAGAAACTAGCCCATAGATGGCTATACCTGATACATTCTACTCTTCAGAATGCTGCTCTTGATGGAAACTTTTCACTATAGTTACTGCACTCTGGGCTCCCACAAAGCTGCTGTCTTGCACCCACAAAAGAAGGACAGCTCTATAATTTCTGGTTTAAACTGAATTAATATTCATACCATCAATTTTATGACTGTCAAAGTTTTCCATTGCAAGTCCTAGTAAGTAAATAAAATGCTTAAATACAGGATATACATTTCACATCTTACACTGCTTTAGATATTTACAATGGGAAAAAAACCATGAGGCAAAGAACCCTAAACATCATGCACCCTTTACATAAAAATTGCTCTAAATCACACTCAGCCACATCAGCACCCTTCCTAAGTTAACACAGAGAAACTGCTCTACAGAGAGCAACAGAACAGTTTAGTGTTTTAACCCGAATCTATTGCTACCTTTCATCAGAAATCAGAGCTCCACAGAAGTTTTCTTAACTATGAAATCTTTTGAAAGCTTGAGTATTAATAATGCTTTACTACATTCTATTATCTATGTGACTGTTCATGACTTTGGATCTGCCACCAGGCTGCCTGCTCCCTCACCAGGCTTCCGGGGCGTGCAAGCATTGTTATCAGGCCTATTCAAATCAGTAAAGCGCTCAAGTGTTGCAACACAGTTTAAAGTCAACACCATAAACACCATTCCCAACATGCAAATTCATAGCTTTCASCCTTCTCCTTAGTGTGCTGAAGAATAAAAAACTTACTTTTGGCCTGTTTACTCTTTCAAAATGCCTAAATGGATATTTTAATAGAAAATGAGCACTTCTGAAATGACTGACCCTTAAGACTTTGCTTCCACTTTCAAAAATTCTAACCAAGTCTACTTTTCCCTATTTATAGAATTGATACTCAGAGGCTAAAATAGACCCTATTAAAAAGAAAGCAACYCCAGATCCACAGCTTAGTTAAGACAAAAAAAAAAGTCCTACAACTATTTGAGGAGAAGAGACCAGGCCAAACAGTACAAGTCTGGGAGGAATCCCTGTATATAGAAGTAAGCCCCTGGGCAAATCATTCAAATATGAATAAACTTTGCACTTACCTGAGGGGAAAATGAAGTATCTGCAGCTACCAGCCTTGTTCTTATAAATCTCTTAACTCAGAACTACTCCAAACATTAATTTTTACAGCTGTATTGTATCACAGTTAAGAGCAGGCAGGTTTTCAGCTTACCTCAGTAACTTGACTAAAAGGGGAAGTTAAGCAAGTCCCAGTATCTGTTCAGTCAGTCTAGATTAATGTACTTGTACATTGAAGATTCTTTAATTTACAATGTCTCTAGGTAGCTATAATTACAAAGAAATGCAGAAGAGTATTTTTAATTGGCAAAGAAGTCTTAGCAGTTTGTTCTTTTCCATGGCAGAAAAGAGATAAAAATCAAGGAATGCCATTCCTGGATGCTTTCATTGAGGAGACAGCATACAAATTGTAAAGGCAATTTTGTAGTACATATATGAACAGGCAAAAAAAAAAGGGTGAATTCAATACCTCCTTGTAGGAGAAGGAAGTCTCCCAYTATATTCTAAAGTACATACAAAACTAATTTTAAACTGGCACAACTGTACAGAATTCAAAGGCAGGCATCAGGGCAATCAATCTCATGTTACTCCTGAATCACTCTGACAGTGAAGATTGCTTTTGACAAAGATCATAGGATTAAATTTATCTCGAAGTTTTTATTTAAAGCATTTGCCTTCACAACTTTGATGGGAGGATATCCTATAAAAGGTATCTGCAAGACAGTAAGTGGCTCCTACCTTAAAGATCTGTTCTGTCATCAGACCTGAAAATATCCACTTCTCCCAACAAAAACAAGGTTAACTGTCCTGAATTACCAGCTTTTTCTTTCTTTGAAAAACATCTAAAATCAGGATGGATGCTGGAATTTCTTAGGACAGTTACAGACATAACCCATTCAGGTCCTCACAAGTAACTTGTCACTGACAACCATTMATTGAGATTGGATTAGTAAGAATTATTGCTACTTCTTTACAAGCCTGATACTGTCAGAGAAAAAGCCTTGAGACAGAAGGTTTTGAGACTTAAAACCACTGAAATTGAAAATAATGAACTATAAACTCTGAACAGAACTACTGCAAATTTATTTAAGCTGAGAAGGAGCAACTGGACAGAGGTAATGGTAGGAGGCAATATCAACCACTTTATCACCAGCCTCCATTGTCTCCCAGGGGRGACAGGAAGACACATTTTTTACTGCTGTACTACACAGAAAGGTTATCTCTGAGCAAGCAGGAAAATTAAAAAAAATATAAAAATCAAGAGAGGGAAGGCTGTCATGCCAGGAACACAGTTAAAGCCATGCTGTAAATGATGTAACTGGTTCCAAGAAAGCAGCTGTAGTTATGGGTTATGTAGCAGCCTGTCTTTTCACCAAAGCCAAAATTCCATCAATGTCTGTGATACAACAGAGCAGTTCTGCCTGTTAATTACTTGCAGGATTAAATATCTGTATACACTYAACACCTTTCCACCATCTAACCATTAAAAAGAATATCAACTTTCTTGTTTATAGATTAGAGTTAAAACTGCAACTTTCATCAACCACCTTTAATTCCAAAGGCATTGCCATTCACACCAATGCCTCAGCCTAACTCCAAGCCCAAGCACACACAGCCCTTGACACAAAAAGCACGACAGTCAATCAACATGTTACAGTCACATACCCAAACAGATTTCAGTTTTACTTTTCTTGTTTATTCAACACAATCCCTCCCAACTCCTAAGAATAAATCAAGGTTTCTTCCCCATTTGCTTTACTCTTTAAAGACTGCAACACCACAGAGACTGTCAGGTACTCAGAAATTCCCTATAAAACTCAGCCTTGCTACCATGAACACACAGTGAGACTGTCTTATCTTCTGAGTTTACATGCCAGAGATTTATTACCAGCTGAGTTTTAGCTTGGTTTCCTTCTCTGTTTTCTAACCTTCATACCTATCTAACCTATCTATTTTCTAACCTATCTTTCATGCAGCTGAGGCTAGACCTCCTACTTAACCTCACTTCAAGCTGTATCATGGAAAGAAAAATACAGTCCATTCTCATGAGAGAGTTTCATACGTAGACGTCTAAAGTCAGGTCTAACCAAGTGGTGCTTAATGAATACTGAGATAAAAAGAAGAAAAAAGTATTTTTTCCTTGTACAACACAAATAACTGCAAAAAGAACTTGCTGGTATGTGTAAATTATTTTTTTTCATTTCCCCAGACACCTTTTACAGGACTGTATCAGTTACTTAAACAGTAGCCAGCAAAATGTGATGCTRTGCAGTTGGGACAGCCATCATTTCCTGCTCAGCTTTAAACACATGCACAAAAAGCTGCTACTCAGCAATCAAAATCCTTGTAAGCTGAAAAAAGTCACAAATACTGCCAAATTATTGTTTCAATATTGTTTCAATTACATGCAAAATTTATATTAGTTTTATACTAAGATACAGTTTAGAGTTTGTGTTTCTTTGAGACTATGACACAACTACAAAGACTGTGATTCACAATTTCATCTAAACAGAACACTCTGTCAGCACTATCTGTGAGACCAGTACTTAACACAAATTTGCTTCGAGACAACAGGTTAGTAAAACAAGGTCTTAAATAATGGCTACAGTGCAGAGACATGTCACATTTGGAACAGATTTCTGAAAGGATCAGAAGTACAGCATTGGTGTGAAAGAAATGTGATCCTGGAAGGATGTCCTGCTTAACTTCTTGGTAGGACTTATGTTTAACATGAAATGGAAATCAACAAAATCTTGGATCTTTAGGATATTCCATAACTGCCAGCAGTATATATGCCTAGTTTCCCAAGCTACTTTCCCTGGCAGCACAGAGAATATATAAAGCATAATGAGTTAAACTCTAGCTTTCCTTGACAACATGTCATTGAGTGCCTCTGAAGGACTTCAGATTAGGCCAAACTGTTCATCATTTTTAGCTGGAGAAAAGTTTATTTCAATTCTCCCAGTTGAGAAGATTAAACTATGTGTTTATGCAACTACTGCTTCTTTCCTAATAGCAAAGGAGGGCAAAAGCTACACAACAGATCAAAACATTCACAAGTCCAAAAATTAACTTGCTTTAAGTTGTTTCTCTGATTCTGAACTACTCAACAGAACAAAAACAGAACTCAAGACCATGAATGCATAAGGCAAAATCAACACACATCATCAGATCAGAGAAACATCTCCAAACAGATTTTCCCAAGGCATCACTTCCTGCCAAGMAGCACAGAATCAGAATGGCGTGGGTTAGAACAGACTTTTAAAGATCATCTAGTCCAACACTCTGCCATGGGCAGGGAYATCTTCAACTCAATCAGCTTGCTCAGACCTGGCCCTGAATGCTACCAAGGATGGGGCATTTACTGCCTCCCTGGGCAACCTGTGCTAGTGTTTCATTATTCTCATTACAAAACATTTTTCCCTTAGTCTAAATCTCTTTTAGTTTAAAACCATTGGTCTTGTGCTAGTGCAACAGGCCCATGTTGAAAGTCTGGCCCCATCTGTGAGAACATCTCAAGTTCTCTCTGGGTGCTGGAAGGTGYTTTAAGGTCACCCCAGGGCCTTCTCTTCTCCAGGCTGAATGACCTCAGCTCTCTCCACCTGCCTTTAAAGAAAAAGGGCCTCATCCCTCTGATTGTTTTTGTAGGCCTCTTCTGGACTCACTCCAATAGGTCCATGTCTCTGCTGTGCTGAGGACTCCTGAGCAGGACACAGTATTCCACATGAGGTCTCATGAGMGCAGAACAGAGGGACAGAACCACCTCCCCTGACCTGCTGGCCCTGCTGCCGGGGATGCAGCCCAGGACACTCTGGCTCTGGGATGCAGATGCACATTGATGGCTCATGTTGAGCTTCTCATCCACCAACACCCCSAAGTCTTTCTCCTCTGCTCTGCACCCTCCATCACCCRGCCTGCATTGATACCAGGGCTTGCCTGGACCCAGGTTCCAAACTTTGCACTTGTCATTGTTGAACCTCATGTTGCTCTGGGCAGAAACATATTCAGACACTGTGCTGCCCTCCACATCCAAGCTACTGGGAACCCAGCAGGAGACCTTCCAGTGCCCAGTGAGATGTACTGGACTGCTTCTTGGCAAGCCAGGATGGTCCCAGCAATGTCCCCATGGGACTGGCTCTGGCAGAGGCATCTCCCACTACAGCACTGGCCTGCTCTCACTGCCCAGAGCTGCTCACTGCTGACCACAGCATCCCTGACACCTCCCACACTGACCTGAGCCTCAAGCAACTCAATACCATGAGGACAGGACCCCAGGAGATGTGATGGGATGTAGAGACAGCCTTGTCACTGACCCAGCCTGGGAGGCTGGAGAAATTTGGGACGAAAGCATAGAACACCTTTCCAAAACCACACAGGAAGTGCAGGGCTCCCTCAGCCAGCACTGGGCTGGGGAACTAAACCCACAGGAGCCCTAAGGGGGAGCTTGAGGGGCTGGGGATGGGTAGGAAGCTGTGATGTGGTGGGAAGTTGGTTGTGCTATTTTATTGAAGTTTTTGCTGCACCTTTACTCTTCATTTTTTCATGTAGCATGCTGAAYTACACRCAGGCTAATAATGTCAGAAAAAAAMCAAACCCACCAAAATAGCTACAAAAAGTCAGTTTACACAATATTTCAACTACTAACAGGAATCACTACAACTAAAAACCCTGAACTACATCCGGTAGCAGAAAAATCCCACTTTCATGCAGCAATACCCACCAAGTTCTGTTTCATGCAGATCAGTATCAACAATTCAGTTTTTACAGTATTCTCACAAAAGAAAGAAAACACTACTGGCACGAAAAAGTAACCACACAATAAATACAGCACTACCTTTATACGGAATTGTACAATCCCATACTAAACAATACTAACAGGGTAAGTGCAGCTCTGTTTGAAAATTACCGTAGCTGTTAATCAACAAGTATTTTCTTCCTGCCCTTCTCTCCCTCCACTTTTAGCACTGTTAGCATTGCACAAACAAAAGAGGGAGAACTTGTTTCTTTTTCATTCAGCAGGTTAACCTGCTCCTCCTGCTGCACACAGTAGCAAAAAAACCGCAAAGAATCCAACTGAAGCTTAACCCAGTCACAAATGGACTTGTAGAGCAGAAATGCAAACAAGTTGACTGATGCCAGTATGTAGGTGATGAGGGGTTTGATTAGAGTCCCACATCAGCAGCTTTAGAAAATCACCTTCCACCCTGAAAAGTGATAAATAATCATTCAGCACCTTTTGTATTGAAGACTACCACAGGAATGATATGAGATCCTCACTTAAGGCTACTTCAGAAACAGCTCTCAAGTTACAGGATTTTKTATCTAGTGGCCTTTAATAACAAAATGTGATTGGCTTCCTTCACTCTCTATTCTCTGGTGTGAAAAACACTCACAATCGTATCACAACACCACTACCACTAGCTGTAAATAGATTCATTTTCAGCACTGATACAAGAATAAGTACAGACATCTTCCTATTTTTACAAAAATTAKAAACTCAAGCATTACTTAAATCTGAATAGCCTCATTGTAATGAGATTTTTTCATGGAATATCCTTTCTTTGTCTCCTCACTTGCTAAAATCCTAAGACAAAGAAAAGCCCTGAATTTTCTCTTTAAATGTTAAAGGACCTTGACACTGAGCACAGACTATTACCCATTACACTCACGTGTAATAAATGCAAATGGGTGTTTTTTGCAATGTATAAACAGTCAAAATGGTTCACACAAAGTACTCACCTAGTCCCACAGCAGGTATTTAGGGAAATATCCTTGGGACCACTTCAGAGGTAATGCAGAGACTGCCTGAACTACAAGTTACTCCTGCACATTTGACATGAACATCTTCAGCCTCTCCAACCAATAGTGACAGCAAGTGCCACAGCCCAGTTAGGTACTGTATGAGGGGAGGGGGAAAAACAGCCTGATTTATATTACAGATATTGCCTGATAACTGGGTGCCAACTTCCAGTGTTGTGAAGAAAAGATCCTGATTCTGTCAGCCAGTGCTGYATCATTTATTAAATATACCTTTACCACATTTTTCAATTTCCTTAAAATCAAGGTCTAAGGTATTCAGTTTAGTAAACTACATTTACGTGCAAAGATTTCCAATCACCTTGCACATTAGCTTGGTCTATAACCAGCTCTTACAAAAAGCAGACATATATGTTAGTTTGCTAGCCAAGAAACTAGGTCAACCATTTACTGAAATCCATGCAGACACAATCTCTGCAAACAAGCAGAAAAAGGCAGTGATGGTATGGTAGGGTTTTGTTTGGTTCATTTGGACTCTTCAACCTTTATGAGAACAAGGCTGATCTACAGAAGCTTCAAGGAATTTCTTTAATCTATTCCTAAAGCCCAGGATGACTGTACTATTTTAAATGGCACCTGAACAGATCATTAATCCAACACTGAGCCCACAAGGYTGCAGCTTTAATGAAGTCCATCTTCTGCCACCTGTTCTCCTTCCATCCCTACTTCCCTGAAGGTCTCCCCTTGTTCACTTACCCTGTAGCTCCAGCTGGAGCACAACAGACCAAGGGCAAGAATGTAGTGCAGAAGTCCTGGATCAGCCGTCAACCAGGTCTCAGCTGCCTCCCAAAATTTTGTTCCTACTACCAAAGTACTGGGAATCACCACTGGCCTCAGGTGMCATGAGAAACTGCATTGTATGGCTGTGCAAGTCTCTCCCCTGGCTCAGAGGTACCACCAGTTGTGATTTGTGCTTTTTGGAGTTTGTTCCTTGKTTTTTTTTACTTATTATAAAACTTTACTTCAGTACGTTGTCCATTCCCCCAGTCAGGGGAAAACAAAACCAGCTACAGTAATGCCACGAAGAAGGTATCTTTCCTGGGACTATGGACTATATTAGAAAAAGTGGAATAAAGAAAGACATCTTCTGTTCCTTAGCTAGCATACTATTTTAGACAAAGAAAACTACCATAAACCAAGAAGTTTAATATTTATGATAGCAACTTTGGTTTGTATTGAAYACAAATTTATTTTACAACAATAGATGACAGGAACAACCCTATTCAGACCTCTTAAGTGACAAAATGATTAAAGTATCTATAAAAATGGAGAATCAGCAGTATTATCATCCTCCTATTCACACTCCTCATGTTTGCACACCTTAATCCACCACCTCAAACTCTCCTCTCACACCAGCAAAGATACAGAGCATTTTGTTCCCATAACCAAAAAAACATGGGGAAGGAAGAATGGGATTTGATACTCCTTTGGACTGAGATGTTCTAAATGAGARGGTAGGTTAATTTTGTTGTAGTGACACACAAGATGTCATTACAGGCAGTGTCTTCCCCATGAAGCCAGAACACTCACACTGCTGTGCTCTCCCTGTCTGTCATGCACAGTACAGCAGCTCTGCACTTATTTAGCAACAATACAGAGCCCTCTGCAAAGGTCTGCTCTAAGTTCAGAACAGGAGAGCAGCCTACATTTCATATTTCCTTCCTTCTGCAAGGTTGAGTCACATCCTTAGGTCTCCTTTTAGAAAGCTAAAAACCATGGTAAAAGGAAAAAAAAACCAATCCTTTAACAGAAAAGCCCTGCATTCAGGGGAAGATACAGAACTGCCAAAGGCCACAGCTCAATTCTTTGGCTCATCTTCTGCYGTGTCAGACAAGAGAACTGCACACCTTTTTTCCTGTTCAAAGCAAAACCTGATGCTCTTCACAGCCAGACAACTTTCTCAAAGGATTTCCAAGATAAATGAAAGGCGTTAACATTTATGAGTGAATAATGCAGACAAATTCCTCATTTGGAATACAAATTACTCTATTTATTGCATTTAAAATAAAATTAAAAAAAACAAACTGAACCACCCTCACATGGGAGAAAGCAGACAGTTCAACTAGCTATAAAGACAAAGCCTTTTTACACAGCAAGTTCAAAAGTATAAAATTAAGATCTGTRTTTACTTCCTTTGCTCTCTCTAGCACTTTAAATAAAATAAAATATTTTAAACCAGGACTGCCAGAGATGAAACAGTTCTTGCTTTACTTCCTGTGCTCTACCAGCAACAACACCACTGGGCTAACATGGCTAAGTTCACTKGTTAAAACTACCCCAAGCCCACAAGTTGTTTGTTTGAAGTCTGGACCAGTTTCACCAGCCTGTTTTGTGTGGCCCAACCAGTACACAGGCTGGGGCAAGCAGAACTGTGTAAGTCCAAGCTTTAGAAGACGACTTCTATTTATGCAATAGACAACTACAGYTCTTTTCATCACACTGAAATAGATGGACCTTTTCAAATCACCTGCCCTGCACATCTGCATGACCAGAACAATTAAGCAACTGGGATTAGAGCATCTCACTCAACACAAACAAAACCAAACCAAAACAAAATTCTCAGATCAGYTGGTGCAGCTATTTCTATTGCATACTCCATCTACTGAATTCTGAAAAAATTATTTGCATACCCCAGAGTATTTAATATCATGTGTTTAAATATATATTTTATATTGATGTATTATAAATAGCATATTTACAAGTATTATGTAATAGAATATGCATAGTGAGTCAGAATCTGGTCCATGAGACAAATGCAAATATAATCCTTTTCTTACAAATATAATAAGTAGACAGAACAGATCCCCTATTACSAGGCAAATAG
The DNA here is from genome assembly GCA_014549065.1 of Cardinalis cardinalis. Classification (NCBI taxonomy): domain Eukaryota; kingdom Metazoa; phylum Chordata; class Aves; order Passeriformes; family Cardinalidae; genus Cardinalis; species Cardinalis cardinalis. The sequence continues at coordinate 1,328,326 of JACDOX010000049.1, forward strand.
ACTAGATAACACATTTCCATCTTTTCTGTTCTGGGTAAGTCAAAGGTACCAATATTACTGTTTCAATCTTTATATGTGCTGCASTTTTCTATAAACACAGGCTAGATAAAATACATGTAAGTCAATAGCAAGAGGTGCAAGTCTCATTAAGGTGGAATAGTTCTGGGGCTGAACCTCCACAAGTGTTTTCCAAAACAACTCCTTTGAAGTGTAGCTAGCTATTAAAACAACAATGCAGCATGTTTCAAAACCATGACCATACTATTTCTATTTAAAGATTAAATCAGTCCCACTTCATAAGGTACAGAGAGTCAACTACTTGTCACAGGTGCTATAGGCAAAGGAGGAAGTATCACTAAGTTTCCAGGCTGAGGACAGGACTCCTGTGTCACAGACAAACTTCACCTACAGGCTTCTTTTTATAAGCAATCTACAAAATTTGGAGGAGGAAGGATATTGACTCCACCTGTCTAAGAAAACAAAAAAGACTTGCTCAAGAAAAATGATAAAAGCCAAGGCAGTTTTTAGAATTCCTGCCATAAAACTAAGAAATGCATACATTGTAAAATCTCAGGCAGTAGACGCTGAATTTAGTTCTTCTCAAATGATATTAGAAAAGTTTGAAGTATTGACCTTGAAGATCAGTTTCATTGCAAGAGTACTTTTTTTTTCCCCTAGAAGCACTGCTTTGGAAAAGAGTAGTGTCTCATGGCTCCTCACAAAGAAGAAAAGTTTGCTTCTGCACTACAGACTTTACCCAGACCCAAAAAGAGTATTTGTCAGAAATGCAAACCAGACTACTACAGTCTGCYCCAATTACAAGTACTGAGAAACCCTGAGAACCAGCATAAAGGAAGAAAGAAAAAAAAAGAAAGAAAGGAAGCCATGTCCTATTCAACAAGCCATCTCCAATTCCAAAACACAATTCAAAGAAAACCTCTCTGGACTCCTGGTCTGATTGGCCCTGAATTCAGAACTGATAAACAAGTTCTCCATCGRGAGCAGGGGGCTTGGCACTAGGTGATACTTAAGGTCCCTTCCAACCCACAGCATTCTATGATTCTATGATAAATTCAAACAACCWCCTTTTCAGGCAGTTCTAGCCTCAGCTTTGCAGAGATGATTACAAATATTAATAATGCTAAATGAAAGAAGCAGTAGGATAAGTAGGATAACAACCAGACCCACTGTACTACTCCATTAGACTCTACTAATAGCTCTTTTTAGTTACTCTAAACTTTCTGGTATAGGAGCATTCAGGGGAAGCATAAAGCAGAGAAAAGTATGGCTGGTAAGAGCAAAACAAAACACAAAGAATGTTATCTATGTCAGATATTTCCTGAAGTGCAAGCAAGAAGAGCCTTTTATGTAAGTGCTAAATGAAAGATGATAAGGAAGGACAGAGCAGTGAGAGCRAAACTATCTGAGCAGACCTAAACCAAGAGCATGAACCCCACCTTCCAGTGACTTGTGTTACAGCACTGCAGGCAGGACACAGCCTCCACATTTCCTCTAGGAGCCAGCCCTGCAAGAGCAGCCTCAGCAATTCCTGAGGCAGAGCACAGCTGACAGCAGCAAGGCAGAGATGATGTTACACACAATAACCGCCTGATAAGAGAGAAAATACTTCTATGAGGTGCCCTCCTGCAGTGAAGGGCAGCAGATGAAGCGTAGAAATTCATACTCTGGGATTGCCTAAGGCAAGGAGAAAAAAATACCTTAAATAAACCAGCTTTAAATCAAGAAAAAAACTACACACAAGCACTTCAAGGAATTAGGGTATTTATAAAGCCCTATGATGACTGCTCAGACATATCAAACAAGGCTTTCACTCACCATCTTCAATTTTCTTCTGTCTCTGGACTTTCAAAAAGTTGTAGCATGAGATAGAGCACTGTCCTTGAAAAGAGATACCCTGAAGTACCAACATAAAATACCTTATCTTTCTCATGATTAAGTTATGAAGAAGCATCTTGAACTGTGAAACGAAATTTGTGCTCATTTACAACACATGACAAAACCAAAACACCAATCCTTTTGCAGAACAACATTTTATCAAGTAAATACATTTGGTTGGTTTTTGTTTTTTGTTGGCCTTTTTTTTTCAAACACTGATTCAGAACCAGGAAATAGACCATTTCTAAGCACAACAATTGTGCTTTTCATTTTAAAGAAAGCATTTGACTTTCAACTTCTTTTTTTAACATGTTAAAATGTTAAGACCAAAGATGACATGTTCTCTGAGGAACTGTAACTGTGGAAGCTAAAGACAAATTACTGGAACTTAGTGAGTGATTTTTAGTTCCTTCACTGAAGCAATGGCATATACATCAAAACCACAAAATTATGCAGTACTGAACCATTCTGGCAGTGTTGTAAATCCAACACATTGTGAGAAATTGAACTTTATTGTACATAGCATTTTTTCTTTCCTGACAACTGTCAGCAACACAAAGTGCCCTGATGAGGGAGCGTGTGCATGCCTGTCCCCTGGCAGGGAGGACCTGCCCTCAACAGATGCAACATGAGCACGAGCAAAGGCTGTATCACTTGTACGCCAAAATAGGGGCTTCAAAACCACTGAAGGATTTCGACCAGCAATTAAAATATTAGTTTCCTAAAGCACATGTGGGTTCTACATCASCTCAAATTTGCTTTAGATTAAAACTGCCCTGCTTGAGTAGTGTCTGGAGACACAATCCAGCTGACTCCCTGCAGTGTGCAGACACAACAAGCAACGGGTGCGCGTGTGCTGTTACAGATTTATACAGACTCAAAACTATATGCACACAGAGAGYAACCAAGACACAAACTATATCACTTTGTTGCATTCCATCCTCTGGAAAGAGATGGCTTGCGACTTTCTTTTTTTCATTAGGTTGGTTGCTTTTTTCCCCCTTTTAAAATAAAGTTTTGTCATGACTGTACTTCCTTTTCTTTCTAGTGCTGCTACTCCAGCTCTCTCCTGACTCACCCACACGTAGCTGTGCTTCAGCATGTTGCAGTTCATGTTCTTTTATAAAGTGTCACTACAATTCTTACTTGAACTGGAGAGACTTAAAATGAATAAATCCACCCACAGAGGTAAAGGTGGGCAGAGCTGACAGATCACATAACTAAACACACAAAAAGCCTACATAAGGCCAGAAACAGCACCTGGGGTTCTAATTGTTTAAAATCTTTGTTTATGTGTCCTTTTCCACATGAAAGTACCTCAGGTTTGAAGACCAATGTTTGTCACATTCTCAGTATCACATCAGAAGCCAGCTGTGCTTCTAAGAAACCCAGACTGACTCTCGAGATCAAAAGCACTCCCATGATCATTCCCTTCTCTAACCTAAGACTGAAGAGAGATTTGCTACCAAWGAATGCCACACTTTCAAGAGAGAGCAAGTTTCCACCACATTTATTCAATAGCAGAAGTATTTCTAGTCCTCCAAGCTGAAAAGCTGGTCAGCCAAATATTAAGTGAACATAAGCCAACATAAGAAAAGGCAAAACACCACGACTATACCAGCAGAGGCTACTGGTCTTTTCTTTACCAAGGAATAAACACTTACTCCTTTTTTCTTCTTTTTTAAACTATATAGTTTTCTAATCAGAATGAACTTAATTCATAGTATTTCTCTTTGAAAAAGAAGCTTCCAAGAAAAACTGAGTGATGAGCATGATTCAAAATAAAAATAAATAAAACAAATTTTAAAACTCACACAAACAAACCATCAAAAACCCCAAGAGGGTAGCAAAAGCTTTTTTTACCACTCCTTCTACTGACAGAAGAAACAGCAGTTTTATGCTTCTTACCTTGGTTGATACAGTTTCATTTCTATAGAGAATCTCAAGAAGCCACAAGGGTCTCCAAAATAGAAAGAARTTATGAGTGCAGTGGTGACAGTAGGACAGAACTGTCTGTCAAATTAAACAGATAAGCTGAGCAATGTGGACAACTGAGAGACTCCCACCTGAAAAAGCAGAAACAGCTCATCCCTCCTTCCCGCCCATGAAGCAGAGAAAGGAATTCATTGCCCACAATTCTGTTAATGAAGCTGCACCAGCACTCCAACTTCTCCATAACACTTAAACACCAAGTAGGTGTCTTTTCACAACATGTGCCAGTTTGGCCCCAGAGCCGTGTGAATACAGTACAGAGAAGGAATGCATCAATACCAAATGCTTCAAGGAGCTACTAACACCAGAGTACAAATTCTCCAGAGTCACCCAATGCTGGAATTAACACTTCCTCATTTCTATCAGCAAGCAACACAATTATAAAAGAAGAAACTAGAAACAACTTTGCCTTTTTGAATGGCCATGKGCTGCTGCTGCAATAACCAGGATCTAGAGCATTACCTTGTTCTCTGATTCCATTAGGGCAGCTATGTGCCCAAAGAGACCACWAACACAAGAAATAAGTGTGATGGTAGAATTCATTATTAAAAGGGAMTCATAGTAAGAGAAAAGTAGCAAGTTCCATGCGGATGTGGCTGCAATATGTAAAGCAGTMAAAAAAAGTCAGGTTACCGTCATCTCTCACCATGCAAAACCAWGTGAACTTCTCTGTGCCTTCACTCCTCCTGTGAAATAGGAAGCAAACTACTTCCTCTTCTCACTAGACCATTCTGATAATAAATAACTTTACAGAAAGCAGCACCACTGTCCATGAGGAAATTAACTGCTTCTCTGGAGCAATCTAGCAAGAGCATGGCGCAGCCTAAAGCAACAAAGACATAGTATTAAACACTGTGCTGACGGAACTCGCACCAGACACTTGGGGCAATGAAGCAAGGTGCTAATGGAAGAAATGGCCTACAAATACGTATTCATGGCTGCTAGCTCTCTGCAACTTCTGGACTTTTGAGCACTGCTTTGTAGTCAAATAGTATAAATTCTTAACTAGGAGATGAGCCCAGACAATCCTTGTAACTACATAGCTTGTGACTAGAATCAGAACCTTCATCCTTGTAACTACATAGCTTGTGACTAGAATCAGAACCTTCATCCTTGTAACTACATAGCTTGTGACTAGAATCAGAACCATTTGCTCACAATATCAGGTTTTACCACTCAGAGATACATATTAAGCTAAAGTGGTAAAGACACATTGGCTACTAATTGCAATGGACAAAATTCTGTTTATTTCACTGTAGTCCCTTCCTTGCAGATTTTCTAMCTCTACTTTTACCTTCACAAGTTCCTTGTCCAACAGACCTCTCTGCCTTCTTTACACAATTCTAGCTTCTACCCTTACTATTCCTGTCTACCTTTCCCTGCCCATCAGCTCTCTTTTATGCATTTTCTTTGTCCAGCAAGTCCTCATTTTCCTTGATGTCCCCAAGTGCTGGGTGAGAGGCAGCATCATTCCTACACACTCCCTCAGTACTGACCAATACTTTCCACACAGGCAAAGAGCTCACAACCCAACCTCTCTGCTAGATTATCATCAACCTGGGCCCAATTCAGGCCCAGATTCTAATTCATATTCTTCCCTGCTTTCAATTCAAAGCAAGTTGCTCCTCCTCCTAGTTAATTGCCATCTCTCCTCACCTCAGCTGTCCTCTCCATCCAAACCCATTTCTTCTTCCATGCTGCCTGCCTGGATACATGTTTATTAGAGCATGAGTTTTCACAGGACTGTAATGGGGTCAAACTGAGGCCCATTCTGGACTAGGGACAGGGAGAAAAGCAAAGCTAGAAGCATCAGCCCTGCAAAAACACTCTGCTCTAAAGCAGAGGCATACTACAATTATTTGAAGAGCTGTCAAATTTTAAGACTCCCATTACAACATCTGTTCCCAAGCTTCACTTTTGGCAGTTACTGAAGTCGTTTGACTGAAATTCCTTTGAAAACCTGACACAATATTAACATCAATATTATGTCACATKCAAAATATTAGGTCTTAATCAATAGTGTCTTACACTGCCATTTACTAGACTACTGCCAGTCACAACKACAGTGAGTTTCCTACTGGGACACAATTCTACCCCCCGTTTATTAAGAAGCCAGAGTCACAGAATAACGGTGAATTTCCCCACAAAAACTTTGAACACTGCTAAAACCGTAAACTTCAGAAGAGATAAGAAACAACTTGGGCTTTGTTATACTTGTTGAAAGTTCTTGCAGGATTGCCCTCCAAACTTCAAGGTTCTTCAACTAGATTATGCTATTCTGTAACTCCTGCTAAGAAATTATTTCTGAATTARTTAGTTCTGAACTCCGAGATGCAAAGGTAAGAACAGATAAAGCATTTACTATTTTAGTGCTTAGRAGAACATGACTTTAGTCAGTTATACATGGGAACAAGCAAAGTAGCCATAGCAAAAAACTTGAAAACCATCATTACAATTCAATTGCCAGTTCAGCTAACAAATCCACATCTCCCCACACAGAAGCAGGAAATCTAAACTCCAAATCAATTAAATGCTTCCATAAGCAACCCTTACACAATGCTCTCTCTTGTCTGTATGATCTTCATTTATGTAAAAGGTCAGCAAYTTTATCTTTGAAATGAAGCCTCATGGAGTGTAGTGGTTACTTATTTCACTTCCACCTTTGAAGRGAACAGTTTCAAGTAACCATATGTCTCAGCACATAAAAGGTGCAAACACAACAAGAAATTAACTGTCTTTTCATGCCCAGAATGCATTTTGCCTAAGAATTTTCACTTTCAAGGACACTAAACAGGAAGGTTCTGTTTAAACAGCAACAAACCCATCCCCCCCCAAAAACACCCAAAAAACAAACAAAAAACCCCAAACACCCACAAAACAACAAAAAACTCTGCTATGATTGTATTTCTTATTAAGTCTTATAGCTTTTTTTTTTCCCTCCAGAATAACAGTGCTATAATTCAGAAGACTGTCTAGTTTTTGGTGGGRTTTTTTTTATTCAGTATAGGGTCAAACTGATTTGTACATGAGAGGCTGAAACAAACACCTTTGTTGTGCAACACAAAAAGGCAAGAAATCCGTTTCCCTGAGGATGTTACMCTCAAGACTGCTGTAATAAAAAGGAGAAGGAGCCATCATCCAGTGCCACACCTGACTAGGAGAACACGCAATTAGATCCAACTTTTGAAGTTATTCAACTGCTACAGCCACCAGACACAGAAACGGGGCTTTCCAGTCATCTAATTTACAACTAGGGCTCCTAGGAACTCATCTATTACCTTGTGTAGTACACCAGAAAAAGTTACTCACGCTAACACTCCATTTAATTTAATCATCTAGGACTGAAGGAGAACCAGAATTGCCTCATGGCTGAATTTAAGTCTTTTGAACTACGCCAGTTAAACAGAATTTGCTCACAGAACTGCCTCCTGCTACCGGGGAACATTTAAGCCCTGTAGTCTGAAGTAAAAAGTGCTTTTAAAATGTATCTAGGACAGTGTTCTGCTGCACTTTTTATCTATAAAGTGATTACCAATATAAGATTTTTTTTTTTGCCTGGTGGACACCAATTTCAGGTAAAGCATTTGCTGATGGAATCAGCCTCCCAGATAAACATATTAACTGCCTAGAGGATCAAGCTTTAGGTTTTGGTGTGGGTGGCAGACAGAAGGCCTGTTTTGCAAGGCAAGCTATTTCTGTAGCTACAGCCACACCAAACTGAAAGCACTCAAATCTCACAAGCTAAGCTGTCCCAGACCCAGTCACACTATTTGCACAGGGACCACCTGGGAATCCCAAGTGCTGTAGATATAAGCAAGAGAATCAGTTCAACACTTAGTAATCAAGACCACAAACCATACAGCATTTTCACTGAGCAGGAGTAGAAGAATAAAAATATATCCTCCCATACAAACTTTATTGCAGAAAACTAGTTTTACACAATTGAAGATTGTACATAAGTACAATGTCCTAATTTCAGAGATATTTAGTCCTCAGTTTTTCCTATAGTCCTTCAATGATTTCATGTAGTAGAAAAAAACCGGCAGGTTTGGTCAGTCAGAACTTCAGGTTCGTGCAAAGAAGATAAAAAACAGCCTTTCCCCAAGACACACAAATTAGTCAACACTTGAGGTATTGACATTAGTCTAGGTACTAGAATAATAAAAATTCTTTTTCTAGGTGCTGAAAACGCAATCCTAAAAAACATTCAAAGATAATAAGTCTGGAACCAAAAATACTTATACAAATCAATTACATGAACAACATTAACATTGTCAGAGTTAACCAGAAATCAATTACTAAACATTTCATCAATATCATCATATTCAAGAGCAACAGTAAATGAAGAGGGCAGCATAACCAGACAACAAAGGTTATAACAACAGATCTGAGTTCATAAGCCACATAAACATACTGAGCAGGACAGGGTCAATCCTCACAACCATGACTGTCTTACAACTACCCTGAAAGTCAAATTATCATGAGTGAAAGGCCAAAGAATGCATCATTTTCCCTACACCTTTCAATTATGCTTCGCCAGTAACTAGTTTCACTGTTTCCACAGTGAAGGTACTCTCTGTACATCAAGCTTTCACGTGACAGGGAGGACAAAATGCTACTTCTAAAAAGCAGAATGCAATTAAAACCACAGGGGATGGGGAACACAGGAGAAAGTGCTGCAGCTAAAAATACTTTCAGCTTTACCTAGTCAATTCTAAAACTGCTCATTGTTTGTCATTGGTTTCTGTTAAGCTCTGCTGTTTACATGATTGCAATACATGTATCCCCAGTAAGCACTGGAACTGCAAATGTAAAACAGTGCCTATGTAAGAGCCTATTGCTCTCAGCAAATTTTAGACTGTTGGAAACACTCTGCCAGCTGCAGCAGCCAACTTGTGGCACTCAAGAGAACATTCCATAATCACAGACGGGGGAAACTAGGTGATTTTATAAGAGATCCTGAAATTAAAGGCAATCAACTAAGTCCCTGTCTTTGTAAACACGAAGAGAAATGCAAATTCCTCTACATTGGGTAGAGGTGTTAAATTTTCCATGATCACAAGGAAGAAAATACTGATACTCCTTAGTAAAGTTTATATAGCCATAGATTAATAATAGAGGAAAATTTAGGAGGTGTGCAAGAGGACCATCCATTTACTTAAAGCGCTCTCGATATATGCAAAGAAATGGGAGTAGAAAAGACATCAAATGGTACAAGTGGCCAACATTAACAGCTGGAAAATTATTTGAAATAATTCTTACCCTGCCTAACTGATGCACGTATTTCAGGTGCCACAGCTAGTAAGCAGGGCTAATGCTTCAGGATCCCCAGTGCTCAACTCTTTCCAATCCAAGCAGAGCTGCCTTTGTATCCYCAGTCCCCACACTCCCATCACCTCTGAAGCCATGCTGACAGACTGGAGGGATTCAGTTGGACCAAAATGACCACCAGGATGACTCTCTGCATCCCGGTTCTAAGCACAGGAGTTGGCACTGACATTCAAGACTTGTGTGGATTCAGCACATATATTCACATGAGCTGCATGCCTTGCCTGCAGCACATTTGCCTGACAGCTGATAATCCAKGAGATGCAGTTTGACAACACTCAAAATATTTCAGCTCTGAAGACGTATTTCCAAACATTTTTACAATTAATGTGTCTCATAAAACTGATTTGTAATGTATTCAGGGTTGTTAACATTACCTTAACAAACAGGAGTCATTCTTCTCAACTATGCCCATCTACATCAATGGCAGAAACTCTTGGTATCATTAAAGAGAACAAGCCTGTAGGTAGRACAGGCAAAGGTGACAACCTTGACTTGCACTAGTGCCATCATTTCCTAAAAAAACATCAACCAAATGAACTACAACAGCCACACACAAACCTGCTTAAAAAACAAATCCAACTCCTTGCACACAGGCTTTAATTTTGCCTGTCTCTACTACATCAAGACATGCATTGGTTCCATCTATGCCCCCAGCTGGCAGGCAGGAACAAGAAAAAGGGGACTGCAGGCTGTTTGTGTGTCTGTATTCTCCAAGATACACAGTGAGAGGAAAAAAAATCTGCATTTATGTTTACCATGCCAAGGCAGCTGCAGAAATCCAAACTGGCCCCTACATATGTTTTTCCAAATGACAGAGACAATTTCWGTTACTGTATTACTCAATAATTCAGTAGTTTGCAATACAAATATTCCCTGCCCTTCTGTCTCTTTACAGTATTAATTCCAACTGTTTAGTAAGCACTGTTAGAGGTCTGGTGACAGATACCTTAAGGTGCCCCCATAAGTGTCTTTAAATACTGCATTTAATTAATTTAACAATTGATTCTTTTGGAAATACATATAACTACTGGTACACAATAAAAAATGGATTCCTTTTTTCTCTTTATCAAGAGAAAGACTCACACAAAACCCAGATAAAGGGACTGGATGGTTTTGTATGCAAGAAGAGAACTGGCTGACACCAGGTTTCCACAGCCAGAGCAGGGAAGGCTGTCACAGGAAGAGGCAGGGACTTTCAGAAGACAAACTCTTTTATAATCTGTCCCCTCAGGTGGCCCCAGCTAAAATGCAAACAAGGAAGAAAATCTAGAGCACCTAATGACAAATGGAAGTTGTATAACAGATGGGATCAAATTCATTCCTTACTTTCATATAATCGTGGTACTTCTTGACAGGGATATTCTAAAACAATCCTGGGATCACTTCTTCCACAGCCCCTGCTCTCAGACAGCTAATATATGCAATAACAAATCTGACAGTCTGACTGGGATAAAAAGCTATCTTCTCTCCTACTCAAASCTTCTGTTTCAACAATGCAATACTCTCTGTACACCAGGCAAGAAACAATCCAACTTCATGTAACAGCAGCATCTTATTCATGTGGTTTAGGATTTTGCTGTTAAGCTTGCCACACAGAACCAAAGATATATTCTGCAAAACAACACACCTTGCTGAACAAAGATATTTGTCAGGAGGAAGCTTTTAAGTTTGAAAACCCATGTTCCAACTTTGACAACAGTAATCTCAGGCTGCCCAACACACACCCTACAACAGAAAATGCTGATTAACTAAAAGCTGTATTTAAAGTCCAAGCAGAGCACAAAGAAAGAAAATTCTACGTCAGTGAGTGGGGAGAGAATTTGAGCAAAAGAGACTTTGCAATTTTTACCACTACAAACAGTAATAAGGAAGAACCCAGATTATCAGATCAATCTAGAAAATGTTTTACTGGTTTGATGATTAACATACATGCTAATGTACACTTGTATTTCCATATTATGTTACCAGAAACTCAGAATGACAGATTTTAAATGTTCGTAATACTCCACTATCACAGCAGTATGACAGCTGTCACACGGTTGCTGACATTTGGATCCAGGATGCTGATGCTATGGAACAGATAGAGAAAAAAAACTTCAAAAACCTTCATAAYACACAGTCTCTTGCTTTCTTCAGGATCTCAAATGTTTCTGTGAATAAACTTCTTGTATTTTTTACAAAGTGAGATATGACACCAGATTAAAAAGCAACAAAAAATTAAGTTGCAGGCATCCTTATCATTAAATTACATGGGAGAAAATTATAATAGAATTAAATTTTGATTTTATCGGCTATATAATGAATAGGTTAGAAACAACACTCTCCTGTTACAGACTCCAAATTCACTTTAACCCCACCTGGAATTAGAGCCCCAGCATCACAGCGCTGCACACAAACCTGCAGGATACACCCTAACCACGACAAATTTGGCACCGTACTCCAAATCCCTGGATTCCGCTTAACCTGCTGCATGTTCAGCCGCACTCCCAAGGACTGCAGATGTCCCTCCAGGAGCTCTCCCCTCCCGTTATCCGTGAACACTGTCACTCCATCCCGCATCCCACGGCACTACCTGCATCCCGGGGAGCCGCCCGCAGCCGCACCGGGCGCGAACCAGACCCAGCGCCCGCCACGGGGGGCAGGAGCCGCCGGGGCAGCCCAGGGCAGGGCGGCCGGTCCCCGGTGCCCCTCGTGCTTCCCCGGCGAGGGAGCAGCGGCCGCCGCTTCCCCCGCGCCCCGGGGCCCCTCCGCGGCGTGCGGGGGAAGCGGCGGCGGGACGGGAGAAGTTGCGAAGCGCTGAGGGAGCGGGGAGAGCAACAGCTGGAGCCGGGCGGGGAGCGGGGGCCCCGCGGGAACGGGGCGGGGGTCGCGCCGCCGGCGCCGAGGGAACGCGAGGGATGCAGCGGCGAGCGCCCCGCCCGGCCCCTCCCGCCCTCCCGGCACTCACCGAGCCGCCCCGCGCGTGGCGATGCGGGACCGGGATCCGGAGCGGGACCGGGATCGGGAGCGG
>JACDOX010000049.1:1340767-1497894 GCA_014549065.1 Cardinalis cardinalis
GCCAGCAGCAGGTGACTGCGCAAGCGCGCCCGGCCGCCAGCGCACTGCGCATGCACCTGCTTCGACTCCGAGTGTCTCGGGCACGGGCGGGGGAGCGAAAGAGAGGCGGGCGGGCGCGCGAGCGAGCGAGGCGGCGAGTGGGGCAGCCCCTTAAAGGGGCCGCGGTCCTCCCGCAGCCCCAGGCACAGCTCATTAATTCACTCAATCAGAGTTAGCCATCGGTGCTTGAGCAGATCTGTGAGTCCGGGGCTTTTGTAGGGCCGGGCTAGGGGATTGAAGTGTCTGCAATTGGTAGAGCCAGGTTGGGAAGGGAGATGGGGTGCTCCTTGTCTGGGAAAAGCGGGGCTGCTGGCTTGAAGCCATTCAGAAATGTCTTCCAAGGTGGATCAAAGCACAAATAAATAATTTTAAAAAATGTGGAAAGTTCCATCTCTYAGTGAGCACTGCCAGAACCCCATACCATTGCACTCAGCCTAATCCTGGGATGCTTTCCACCTCCATCTCCGCAAAAATGCAAAAGACATGCAAAATGTGTTTAAAAATCACAAAAACCCCACATGGGGTTATGGGGTAATTTACCCTGGAGAAAAGGAGCCTCAGGGGGTACCTTAGGGCTTTCTACAGCACCCTACCAGGAGGCTGTCACCAGGTGGGGGTCGGTCTCTTCTCCCAAGTGACAAGACAGGACAAGAGGAAATGGCCTCAAGTGTCACSAGGGAAGGTTTAGATTGCATATTAAGGAAGAAAAATCCTCTTAGAAAGGGYTGTCAAGCATTGGAACAGGCTGCCCATAAAAGTGGTGGAGTTGCCATCACTGGAGGAGTTTAATATACATGTAAATGTGGCACTTGGGCTTGTGGTTTAGTGGTGACTTTGCTATGGGTTTATGAATGGGCTCAATGATCTGAAAGTCTTCTCCAGCATAAATGATTCTAAATTACTCCAAACACAAAAACRTATTTTAAGAACATCCCATGGACTTAATTATGGGCTTTCTGTGCAGGGCCAGGATTTGGWCTCAATCTTCCTTGTGGGTCTCTTCCAACTCAGCCTATTCTGTGATTCTCTGATTTTATGAAGGTTTCACCTTCTATAWCACACCCTGGATTTTGGTATCCTTACACAGGGACAAAGCACACCCTGAACTGTTCTCCTGCTGTGCATAAATTTGCCAAAGCAGAGGGATTGCACAAATACCTTGTTTCAGGGCTTGCTGCTTTAGTAAAAATCCACGTAGACCTACTTAGAAAGAAAACAATTAAAAGTTCTGCTGTTTTTGTTTTGCCTTTTTGTTTGTTTGTTTGGTTGGTTTTGGTTTTTTTTCCTTAAAGTAACCTGGAATCTAGACAATGCTTTTCTAAATTTTGCCATGAAGTCTCCCTGGCCTTCTCACGGAGCTGTTCTGCCACCACGGGCAGTTCACAGCTCGTTCAGTGAGGCTGCACCCGGAGAGGTTCAGAGACCAAGCGGCAGCCAGGCAGTGCAAAACCTGCACCCTCCAATAGTAAAACATTATCAACACAGCTCTAATCAAAGGGTATTTCTCAGTCTGAGACAAACCAACCACTCCAACCACTTCTACTAGTTCCTCTTCAGAAGCCTGATAGCAGTTTGTTAAGTGCCAAATATTAGTGAATATCATGTACCCCTAAGCCCACTGAGAAAGCACGAAAATGGAAAATAGCTCAGAGATTTATTTATATGTCAATGTATTTCTTTTTTTATTATCATACCTACGTATATGCTGACTTAATCTGATAAACTTAGTTTGTCTTTAACTTATTAGGGTTCAAGATATATGGATTGACCATAATAACTTTAAAGTATTCTAACTAAAAGAGTATCCTGGGATATGAAGGAAGTCATTTGTGAGTATAGTTCAGCTGCAAAACCCGTTTGGTGAACTCAAAGGAAATCACCACACTWGAGTTTTGGTCCTTGGGTAGCAGTCAGGCAGGACCAGGGCTGGTGCACCACATACCTTCACCTAAGCAGGGAGAAGGGAGTGCACAGACAAGCTCTGGAGGCTCTGAGAGGTTTGTACACACTGGAGCAAACAGAGGAGATGTCGAAGAAGATATGAAAAGATTTTCACAGCAGCACCTTCYGCAGAATGACRGAAGTTCCAGTTCTGCCTGCGTGCYATTTGTGTAGTTAGTGGCTGAACAAATGCTTGACATGGCTTTTCACTTCTGYCACAGAAAGGATTTTTTTGCAGTGGATACAAATTTTGAGGTGTGAATTGATGCACACTCCTTCCTGAGATGAGGCAGGTTATCACCATATCCTCATCTTCTCTAAAGTCTACAGGGCTTTACAAGTCTGTGTGCCAGGCAGGAGGTGATCCAGGTTCCCCTGAACTGCATTCAAGGGAAGTAGGATTGTGCTCTGAGTTAATGTTGGACTCGTTAYCATTTGGGCTTTATAGAAACCAGGAGTCTCACCTGTCATACTATAGAGCTTTATCCTTCTGCACAGGACTAAAGAGCTACACACAACCAGCCTCAGGGATGAGCAGTTGTTGTTGCTCTTAACATTATAAAGCACCTGGGGCTTGGCAGGGTGGGGTTAGACAAAGAAAATTTCCTACTGAAACCATGAGCAGGTTTATCATAATATATAGGCCTCAGTGTTCTCCAAAATTGTAAGATAACTTTGATTTGGATCTCACATCTTTCACAAGTACAAGAATGCCCAGATGCTGAGCGTCACTGATGCTTTAACAGCAGTTGCACATTAAGACATCCMCATCCCACATAATAATCGAAGCATAAAAAATTATTGAACACTGTGGAAAATGCTGCATGACTAAAAAACCCAGCAATTTTCTATTAGTTCTGCCTTCACTTTAATTTCTTAATTGCTTCTTCTGAATGCAAAATTATTTTACCAGGTTATCACTGCAATAAATATTAAAASTCTCCCCAAAAAAACAAACCCCCAAAACAACAGCAATAAAACAGACTTAAAGACTATATTTTTTGGTTAGTATAATAAAATAAAAGAGTGGTAACAGAACATAACTGTTCCTATTCTGCTAAATGCCTGAGAATTTTGTTAGTTGTTGGTACCACGTAGGTATATCTGACAGGAAAGAAAACAGGTCAGAGCATTTTCATTAAGAAGAGATTAATAAGCTCTAAAATTACTCTTGGATGTAYATGTATTGCATATCTGTGTGTATATACCAGTGACAAAAGATGACTTGACTTTATATACGAATGGCCAGATGGATAAATAAAGCCACAGGAGCAAAGCTGCCCTTARGTGCCATGCACTGTTGGAATACTTGGGTTGCTTTTCAACCTAATGGTAGCCTAGGGGAGAGAGTCCAAAGGGAAAAAGAAGTGACCMTCACCCTGTGCCATGTGTAGTCAGCAGGGACAATAGAGCGCCCTGACCACTGACAAWTCTGGGGGGGAGGACAGCAATAGCTCTTCCATTACATGGATGAAAATGGAAAGTAAACATCCTATGGCTAAGGATTATTCTTTTAAAGAAATGGTTAAAGATGAAACTTCTTATGGAAAATGTGAAGAATGGAAGAAATGCAGCTTTGCTGGGCTCCTTGTTAGGGTTGTGGCTCATAGCACCTTTCAGTTCAGATAAAACCAATGTCAGGTTTTGCCCCCCCCGCCCAGATTTCCCCACATTCTCGTGGCACAGTAGTAGATCAGAGAGTGCAGAGGCAGTCAGATTTATACCACAGAGTCCTCCAGGGCTTTCACTTAGATAGTACAAATCCTCGGATATGAATGTCGCTCTTCAGAATATAAACAGTTGTAACAAAAYGTGAAAGATCTACATAAATTTTCAGAAACACAGACAAAACAAAAAGCCAAGGTCAAATCACTTCATAAGGATCCCTGAAGTGCTTCCAGATACTGTCATGCCAGAGTTAGAATGTTTTATACTTGCATGGACACAGGCACTCACAATCTTAGAATGCCTCCCCCCCCCGCCCAAAAAAAAAAAAAGGTCATTTTGATATTTGGGTGGCAMGTGAGGAAACTGAAATGCTTCTGGAGTTCAGTCTTTTTACCCTGACAGACCTGGTGAAATCCTGTCATTTCCTCATGCTATGCCCCAGTCACTTCACGTGACTAATTGCATCAGTCATCTCCTCTTCTGCCATTATAAGGTCCAAGATTATTTCAGAGTTTTCTCATCTGGTGATGCAGTTGTTCCTCCTATGATCAGCATGGCCCCTTCGTGTGGGGAACCTCAGCTAAAACACACAGCATGCTCTCAATTAATAAACACTTCTTTAAGTCAAATAACACAGGAAGGTTCAGTGCCATGTCAGTTGGATTGTGATCAAGAATAATAGAGATTTTACAAAATAAAGCTCTTTTTTTTCCCACATTCTCACATTTTGCTGCCTTACCTCAAAAGTATAGCTCACCTATATGAGAGACAGGGAAGAAAAAGGAAGAAAAAAGAGAAAATGTCAGGTGTTAAGCCTGCATTAAAAGATTACAGACCAGTAAGCATAGAGGAAGGTGGAAAGAGGAACTGCAGCTATTTTAATCATGTTTTATCTCTACTGGAAAATAGAAAGATAAATTAGAGTAGTAGACCTGCTGCAGAATAGAGCAGAACACAGTATTAGACTCTGAGATCTTTAAGCTGCTTATAAAAGTTTGTGAAATACAGAATTTCTTCAGTGATCTCACATGGACTCCATTGTACTGACAAGGCTTTGAGTAGCTGCAGTGGTGAACCTATGCTGGTAGCACACTGGCATGGGAAGAGGCCTGCAAAGCAACTGAGATAATCCAGCATCACMAAGTTTAGCAGGTCATGGCCACAGACTGCACTTCTGAACTTACAGCACTCAGTGGAGGAAAAGCCCCAGATGCACCTGTGTGTCTGTGCCTGGGGAGTGGAAAAGCTGTGATCACCTCAGCAGGTGCTGGGCCATCACCTTTGCTCATTTGAGAGGTGCCTTTCTCCAGCAAAACTCCTAAATGTCTCTGTAAACTCCTAAATGTCACTGTATTTATTCACTCTGAGTAGCAGTCAGTGCTACTTAAAAGTGAGGGCTTCACCAAGTCAGAGGAGGCTGCAAATCAGGTGGTGTAGAGTGGCAGAGTTTCACTTGACCTCACTTTAGCCCCAGTCAAGCCAGTTTATTAAACAAAGTAAACCCCCAGGGCACAGGAGGAAATAAAATATATATCTGAACTGGAACTTTCTCACAAAYACTGTATTTTCTTTTTCTTCTCTTCCTCACAGAATTTTTCAGATCAGCAGCATAATAGTATTCAGTTAATGGACAGAATCAATGTTTCAGAGAACAGGGAAGACAATGTCTCAGAGAGTTAGACTGTCTCATGACTCTCTGGAAGAGAACCCAGTTTTTTGTTTTGGTTTGATTTGGGAGTTTTTGACAAAGTTGTGCTGCCCTGATGGAAACAAATATTCATTGATCTCACTGAGATTTCTGCCTACCTCAGGAGCATGAGACTGGTATTTTACTTTGATCCCATCCTTTGTCATGATGTAATCATTGCAGGAATTTTGTTTACTGGTGGGGGTTTTGTTTTTTTTTTTTCTTTTTCCCCAAAGTGCTAAATTATTTTGTTATTAGAAGCCCTCAGAGCAGCATTTGGCTCATAAGTGATTTTGGGGCTGTGTCTAGGTGTTACCAGGGGATGTTGTCAAGAGACCATTTCACTTTGCCTCAGCTGTTTCCTCTGCTACAGCTGTTCTTAGTTTCCTCTTCACATCACAGGGGAAGTTGCAATCTTCTGTTGGGGAAATAGCTGAAATGCTTTTAATGAAAGCACCTCAGGGAAGGGCTCTGCAGAGCACCAATCTCGRGGCAATTACAAAATTCAGTGAGTAAACATGGACTTCATGGAACAGTGTTAGGCATTGCTGGGCAAGACATGAGCAAGGACAGCATCTCAGGCTGCACCCYATAGGATTGTTCCTTGAGCTTCAGTGGCACAACCACGAGCTGAGGGGCTCAGCACCTCACAGCACTGCAGTTCACTGTTGCTGCTGCTCTGCCCTTGTACCAGTATTTCAGTTTGAAAGGACCTGACTGTTTGGTCCCATCTGAAAACYAGAATTCAATTTAGTAAATCAAAACCTCAACTGGTTCTGCAGCATTCACTTGAACTTCTATAAACCAAATTTATCTTAGTGTGTGATCTAAGTGATATTGAGTACAAGCCTACTGAATAATGAGAGAAAAAAYAGACTATGATTTGTTGAGCTATACTACTAGCTCACCAACTACATCTACCTCTTTAAAATTACACTCTTTTGATGCAGTCATCTGTTGTATACCTTTATACWTCTGCCTTCTTGCAATGCTATCAATATGCTCCAAAGGGCAGCAGAAATTAAATTCATTTTAGTGTACCAAATTGCTGAATGTAAAGAACTTTGAAGAAACTTTTTCTCATCAGTACACACATTTTCTTGTAGGTTCTCCCATGACCTCATATGCAGTGGTTAGGTAGCACTCTTTTTCTGTAGAATAAAAAATTCCCAGTCACCCATCACCCTCATCGTAGGCATGTTTGGGTTATGAAGCAGAATCTTTGAGCACAATCATTTTAAGATGCCTGGGTAGCTCGAGGGACAGAAATGAGTCCTTACTGGTCCCACAAGCACAAGTCTCTCTAGCTGCAAGGAAGAGTTTGCTAGCAGAGGAAATGGAAAGCCAGGACTTTCCTGTGCTGTAATCTGTGAGAGACAGACTGGGAGCAGATGAACACTTCCATGAAACAAAGCATTTAGGCAGGCACTTAAACACTTCCTCTGCTGAGGAACTGTAACACTGCACACCAGACGTCTTTCTCTTCCTTTTTCCTGAGCAGGAATATGGCACCTAGGGCTAAATATAGCACCAGATCCAGCTGTTTAATATTCAGTTAGCAAGAAAAGACAGTAAAGCTGGTATTTCATATTGTAATTACTTAAACTTATTCTGAGTTTTCCCAATTGATTAAAAGATAATATTTTTTATGTCCAGCTGATAAACCCCATGCATGAGCTGGGAAACCTTCTGTGTCTGTTTATAGCAATCTGGATCCAGTCCCATCTGAGACATCTGGGTTCCTGGAGTCACAGCTTAGGTACCTATTATGTTAATGATTAGACTAGACAGCTTTCCCCATGACCACACCGCCTCTGCAGGATTGCATCACAAACCAGCGGGACTTTTTAAATACATGCTCATATTCTCCTGATTCTAAATGATTCCTGTCTCAGGTGATGAACAAGCTAAAAATCTGAAAAAAGTAAAATAGTCTTTTCTTGTGAGGTGCTAGGATGTAACTCTGAAGCTTAGACCATATTTCTGACCTTAGACTTCTTGTATGACTTTAAGCAAGAAGGCTATGAAGCCTGGCAGTGGTACCTCCCATTCTGAAAACTTCTAAGTGCTTAAAATGAGGCCATTATACTTCAGTAATTTTATATGCAAAAAGCTAAATTGGAAATATTTGTACAATGCCTTAAAAACCCACTGATGCAATTCCTGCTCTTAGCAGCTTGCAGACTAAGCTGTAGATGAGAGGAAAACACAAATGCTGAGATCTGCTGTACACATTGGCTTTCTACAACCAAGCTAGTCCTAAACCAACAAACCTGGGCACAAAAGTTGGAGCAGCACAGTGTCTCACACAGTAACGTGTTATGCAGTGAGGCTGATCACTCTTGAGTTGTTTTCCAGCTTGCCTGTGAGCCCTTGGCCTATGACAGGTGGCCATTCTTCCTGTCCCAGGACACACAGCCTGCACTCCCCCGGAAATCAGGTCTGTGATGCTGGACACTCAACAGCATGTGTCTACTGCCCAGTCAGCCTGCTTGGGTCATCTCCTGCCTGGCTGGCAAGATGTAAGAGAGACACTGGGGGAGCTGCAGTGGAAGCACTGGAAACTTAGGAGAGAAGGAGGGAGCTGGAAACAGGGAGGAGCAGAGAAGTTTTGCACTGAAAAAGATCCAGTGGGAAATGCAGGGCACACAGAATGCAAATCAGGAGAAAATTACAATTTATTAGTTACACTGTTCACAGAACTCTATTTTTCAATCATATTCTCTTCTAAAAAAAGACAAATGGTACCTGCTCCTTCATGCTCCCATTATGTTGCCATTATTATTTTAATCTTAATTGTTTATCAGTTGAATTTTACTTTAAAAGGCTGGTAGGGGCAGATGTAGAGAATACAAAATTTCTGTGGTTTGCTCAAGGAAGACCAGCTTAAGCAGGGATGTGAGAGGGCCTGGGGAACCATGTGAGAGCAAGGAGAGGCATAAGGGCAGTGAGCCAGTCATAAGTGTGCATGCTTCTAAATGGTTTTAATGGGGTCACTTCTGTCCTAAGGCACAACACGCTGCTGCTCGGATGACAGACTCTGCCCCTGAGCTTGCGAAAGGTTTTGCAGCTGAGTGTGACGAGCCTGGGTTTAGTGCAGAGGGGGCTGCACTCAGGACTTGAATGTGGCCAGATGGCAAAGAGGGGCACGTGTGCCCACTGAAAGACTGAATGGCTACCAAGAAAGAAGGCAGAGAGTAGGAGACCATGGTGCAGAAAAAGACCTCATGTCATACTGGGACTTGGACAAAGGTTTCAGAAGAAGTGGGTGGTTTGGAAAGGCTGCAAAGGGACAACATTACAATATAATGGCTGTGAGTGAGAAGGAATGGCTGCAGGTTTATTCTGCAATAAATATTTAAATTGTTCAGTGCAGAATGTTTTAAAACCTTCCTCATCCTCATTAGTACAGCTAATCACCCAGTGATTCTGTTTTCTCTTTTCCATGTCATGTTCTTCTGTTATTGCAGAGAAACAGAAAATATACTTTTAAATTAAGAAATTGTAGTTGGGTAGATAATAAACAACATGGGGTGGTCCAAACACATAACAGTTTAGAACTCTCCTCATTTAGAGCCTCTCATACAAAAGCATTTGTTCAATACTGTTCCCTCTACACTTCTGTCCATCCCTGCCACAAGAATATCGCAGGCAGATGTAGGAGGATTTTGTTAGAATTAATCACTGATCACCTTCTTGTAAAGGCTTTATTTTATTCTAAAAGGGGGTGAGGGAAAAGTACACACATACATATAACAACCCAGAGCTTTAGGATAAAAGAAGTAAAATTGGTAATATGAGTTTCTCCCTCAGAAAGAAAAAAATACAGGCATTTACTAATAAAAAAGGGTGGGTTTGTTTTTTGTTTGTTTGTTTGCTTTTGCCAATCTTTAAAAATGCTTAATATATTGCTTGTGGGCTTCATGTTTCACTTTAATGCAGAGTTAACCCTTGAAATTCATTAATTGACTTCATGTTGCATTAAATGCTGCAATCAATTCAGTCTCAATATTATACACTTTTATCTCTGCTCTAAAAAAAAGCTCTATTAGCTTTACTTGGCTCAAAACCAATACAGTGAACTACCCTTAATTATTAATAACCTGTTTCCCCTTCAATAAAACTTTTTGAACCTTTACTACAGTAGGATGATATATTTATTTGGTGTGTAGGGTTCAGAGCAATACAGTGCACTCTCTCTGGGAAAGAATCCAAAAATAACTATCTACTTGATATCAACCCAAGGGATTTCCTAAGGGAATGGGAATATCATTTCAGGGCAGATCATCAGTGGTTTAGGGGAATTAGACAAATTTCTGTCTGGGGAACAGATGCCTCAGGGTTTGTAAATGTGTGAGAGAACCTTTCCCCCCTCGGTCACCAGTTCAGGTCCATCCAGCACAGCAGTGGCTGGAAGCTATTAAACATCTAATGAACTTCTGGGGCCTCCTGAAACAGGGAGTGGGATTCCTAACAGACACTTGCTAACATCTTGGAGCTGCTCCTACCCAAGCTGCAGCCTCAACAGCAATACATAGACACAGAAACTGGGAATAAGCATGATGGAGTGAACAACATTTCATCTGCTAAATGCAGTAAGCAGGCTGCTTCTGGGCTGGCAATCCAGCTTTAGGTTTACTGCTGGCACTTTCTTATTCTTTAAAAGAAAGAAAATTATGTATTATAAAGCACTGTGTTATGTAATCTTTCCTCACAAATGCCATCAGAAGGGCCCAGAAGCCTTAGAAACCCACACTTGCAATGTCTCAGGCCTCGGAGAAGATAAAGGAGTAAAGAAAGATTTGTTTTCATACTTAGAGGCCAGTTCTGGGAGTCCTGGGACTCTTGAACTGCTACATGCTGCACATCCAGCTTTTGGGCAGGTCTGCTAGGAGAAAGAGGAGACAAATGCTGAGCATTACAACCACAAGCCACAGCTGTTGATGGGAATTGGCAGGAGACCAGGGAATGCTGGGAAGCATAGATGGCCTGCAGCAGAAGGTAGGGCTGAGCAGGGCTCTCTGGCACTTGAAGCTTTTTTATTCCTCTCCTGGTGCTTTTCCATCCTGGCATCTGGTTTCCGTGGCAGCGCAAGGGAGGGACAGTGTGGTGCAATTTTCTGGTATGTTCTCCTGGGCTATGCTGGCACTTCCTGGGGTAAACATGCCTCGCCTGAGGCTCAGCTTCACTGGGCCCCTGCCTTCAGAGGATCTGCAGTGCTTTCGTTTGCTGGTAGCTCTGTCCAGTTGTCTCCATATTTCATGTGAGGAGGGGGGTTCAAGACTTGCCAACTGTCCTCTGCTCCCCCAGAACAGAGCCATGGTGAGGGCAGAGATGAGCTGTGGCAAAGCCCTGTCCATCAGCAGAGCTGCCACCAGGACAGCATGTGATGGGGCTCATAGCTCTGTGCTCTGGCTGGAGCCAGGCTTTGTGCCACAAGACCTTGCATGTACCCTGGTGCTGTCATTTCCTTGCACCTTTTTGAGTGGAAGATTTTTGGGGCTCTCTTTATCCACTCATATGTTACATGACTAAACTGTACCCAGATTCTGAATAGTGCAGTAATTTAGGCTGCGAAGACCATGCAAGATTAAATATCTGAAAAAGGAGGAGGAAAAAAAAAAAAGAGGAAGGTTTCTGTAATGGGATCTGCTGCTCACCCGTTTTTGTTAGCAGCATGGGCAGATCTTGCTATTCCGGTCCATTATATTCAACAGTCTTATACTCAGTGGCAGGTGAAATGTCATACCTCGGGGTAAATTTTCACTGCAGTAGGCAGAGAATTTGTCCTTTAAACACCCTTAGTATTAATGGAACATTGATCCAGCAATTTAAACTCCAAGAGATACAAATGTCTCATGTGGGACCATTTTCAAATGTGTTGACATTTTGATTCACAAAATAAGATACTTTTAGAAACAAATGCAAATTCATTTCATTCTAGATTTGAGGTCAGCTGGATACTAGAAGAGGAATGTGCAATGAATGTTTAGCATGCTCATCAACTATCTTTTAATCTCTGTACACTCAAGGGATAAAAATTACATCAGAGAGAGTAAGGACAATTTCTAAAGTTCTCTGTATTAACTAGTGTATCTTCTCATGGGGCTGGAACCTAAATTCACCTCCTGCACCTGCAATATTAGTGTCTAAGGCAAAAGGAGGCTCTGGAACAAGGGACCAAATTTCAGTGACCTCTGAAAATATGTCTTTCACACAATCTGATATGCTTTCATCTCCAAAGAGTTCTGATCCTGCTGAGATCCACTGGGGAAATTGTCAGTGTTTTATTGATGTCAGTGAAATTTGCAGGATTGGAGCCCAACAAAATAGTGCAGGAAAGAAAACAAAACAAAATAAAATCAAAGCAAGAGGGGTAGCTTAGTTTGTTCCCAAGCCAATGCTCTACCTGCTCTTCCAGCTCAGAAACTATTCAGCACATATGAGAAGGATGAGCTACACAAATATTTAGGACACACCCACAACTGGCTGACAGAGAGTGAGTAGGTCAAACCTTGAGGGAACTCGGCAAGGCCTGAATGTTGGTCTGGGCTCCATCCTGCAGAAGAGGGTAAAGCAGATATGGAGCAACTTTCGAGGAAGACCAGCTTGGCAAGTTGGTGGGTCAGAGTTGGGTGTGAACTATCACCTCCTGCCCTTGGACGAAGGCTTGGGGGGCACTGCCATGGCTGCAGGCAGGGCACTGCAGGCAGGGCACTGGGGGCATAAACATGGCTCACCTCTCTCCTGTCTCCCTGGACTTGAGCAGGTGCTGCAGCTCCCAGCAGTGGGGAGTGAAAGGGGATCTGCTCCCTGTGCTGAACCCCAGCAGGCAGGGCCAGCAAGGGCTGGCTCTGGTTTCCGCCAGAAGCAAGGACACCTCTAACTGCCCCCCAAAGCTCTCCCAGCAGCAGGGCTGATGAGAGGCTGAGGCGTGCAAGACACAGGGGCAGCAATGTGGGTGGGGTGTGTGCTGTTATTCCACAGGGGATTTCACAGGAAGCCCATGGCTCCTCTCCAGTGGACATGAGCATCCCCTGTTGCAGAAACCCCAGCTGGTGAATGTCACCTGACGGGGAACATGAGGACTCGGATCATCTCATGCATGAGGAACTAGGGGAGGAGAACAAACACAGGGGAAGTTCCTCACCAAAGTCCCCCTGCAGAGCAGCCTCTGCTCTTCCCCTTCCCCAGCAGGGCTGGTGCAGACAGGGTTGCAGTTCTGGGAGCCACTGTCCAGGGGAAGTTACACCAATTTGGGCACTGACTGAGAACACAACTTCCCTTGCAGACACTTGTACAGCAGTGCCCAATAGAGCTAAGAGGAAGAGGAAAAGCCCAGACACTCTTTAACATGCAAATAACTATATTCAAGTCTATGAAAACTTCCCAGGAACAGCTCCAAACCCATGCAGCACTGGGCAATATGCTGATAGGGCATGACCTGTTTGGTGGCCTTGGATCAGATGGTCCTCTCCAAGAGCTCTGGATAAGTGCTTCAGCCTGCCAGAGGGCTCAGCAGGCACTCAAGGTTATCAGGATCAGTCCTTTTCTACATGCTCACTTGAACAAAGTACTGTCCTTCTGGGCCCCTGCTCTTCTTTCTTGCTTCCTCAAACTGACTGGCATTGCAGGAGGAAGAATTTACTGTTCCTGTGCCAGCTATGTAATCTGGGAGCCCTGTGCAAAAGCACGTGGGGTGACACAGTCCCCACACAGGAGGCCTTTTCCCACGGAACAAGAGTTCTGAGTACATCCACCAAGTGCTTCTCACACCAGGTAGTTTATTTAAAAAAAAATATGACAGACCAAACAGAACCTCACCATGTTTGAAAGCCTTTTTTGTTTTTTTGTATGAACAGCAGCTACAGGTCCTAAGTGCATTTATACGTCAATGCATAAATGTATTTTAGAGGTGTTGTGATTCATGTCATGTCCAGGCATACAGGGGGTAGCAGCAGACTTACAATGGGTGCAAGTGAACCTAAAGTAGGTTTTTCTCATAAATGCAATTGTAGTAATACCAATAACCAGGATATATCAGGTGTGAATCCTCGGCACAAGACATCCTGGTACATCCTGGTAAGATTTGCAACTTGGAGGCACTCCTAAAACCATCTCCTTTCAAGGCAGTAATCCTGGGAAAGAAACGTGGTCCCAGTCCTTAAATAGAGATGGGAGTGTCTTCTTCATTCACACTTGAGGGATTCCAGTAGGCCGTTTCCAGTGATATCTGTGATACTCGGAGGGCACTGACAAGAGAACACTAACATGGACAGAAAATATTTCTCAATGCTTCAATGTAAGCAGGATGCCTGACAGACCCACTAAAGCACAGAAGATGGAATTTGGTCATCAGCAAGTCTTTCAGTGAGAGTTAGGATTCAGAGGCAGGAGCACCTGCTCTCCTCAGTTCTGGGATTGCCAGAACAGTCCGGGGAATTGGGCTCCTAGTTTTTATCTATGATTTTTGTTGACTGATCCAGAGAAACCACCATGGAAGCCCAAATCATCTCTAGAGCTTGCAGAGATATGCCCCATCACACTGTAATCCCGTGTCTCTGTCAAGCCATGGAGTTGGTGGAACATAAATCATGCATCACATAGCTGTCCACTGCCAGGAGCATGCTGCTGGACGAGGCTTGCAGAGACAGCTTCCAGTTGTCCCTCTATGGGACAGGAGGCATAACCTAGGGAAACAAGCCAAGTCCAGGTTTTCTGTGGCTTTTCCCATTTGGGGATGGTCCCTGCCCCTTGCCTGAAGCAGCCTGGACACTTCACAAGCCTCCACTACAACCCCTGCAGAGGTTTCTGGGCAGCAACGAGCCTGAAGTAGTCCAGCCCTCCCTGGATTTGCACTGTGCATGCTCTGGTTGGGAGCATGGTGCAAGGAGTGGGAATCCAGCCCTGCCACCCAGGGTGAAGCTCAGCAGCCACCTCTGGCCACTGAGAGCCAAACCAGGGTCCTCTCTGGTGCTGTTACGGGAGGGAGGTCACCAGTTTCACTGCACTGGAGCAACGCCAGCCCTTTGAGTAAACTTTTCAAAGCTGCACTAAGGCATTGTTTAATTTTGATTTCCAAGTGACCTCTGATTCCTCTGGATATGCTAGGGGGGGAAGAACATTCACTCCCAGGAGTTTGACTTAGGCAATGGGCACAGGGCCTAGCACGGCAGTTCCCAGGGAGGGAGGGGGAGAGATGAAGGCTCTGGCTGTTCTCCCTCCCTCAAGCACATCACCCCACCAGTCTGCTGCACACTTTAGCTTGCACCAATAAACCTGTTTGCATGGGTCATGCTGTGAATGAAAACGAYGCCAGGGTGTGAGATGAAAAATAGTCTGCAAAGAACCAAACCACCCGAGAGTTATTCTAGTGAGGTAAATAATTCAGCAACTGTTTTTTACTGCAGCCCTGTTAACAGAAACACAATTAMAGAAGAGGAAAGTAAACCACAGCTGGGAAGAGAAAACAAGTGTCTTGGGGGCTCCTATCTCACCGAGGAAATGGTGGGTGGATCCGGGCCCCAGCATGGGACTCAGGCCACATCCAGGGCTCTGAAAACAAGTGACCTTAGCACRATGCATCCAAAGCTGCACTCACAGCAGCTGAGCAGAGAAATTAAAGGAGTGTGGCAAAAATGCTCTGGCTGTTGCTAACACTTCACAATGCTGAAAGTAGCACTCAGTATTGGCACAAGGTTAGCGGTATCTGCACAGCTTTCTGCTAACTGGTGACTGAGCCCTGCAGGGAAGCGAAGCTGCAAGGACAGGAGTGGGACAAGGCAAAGGAAGTGTGAGCTCCAAACCTCTGCTTGCCTTGCTCAGCATCAGATGAATGTTAATTCTCTGCTGGTTTGCACAGACACAGACAGGCCTGTTCCTACTAATTTTAGCCCTTAMCTAATTTAAAACTACAGACATGCTATTTTCATCATGGTATTTTTTCCTCTTTTTAACAGGTTGTAAGCTGCCAGATGCACTCCTTGTGGTTTAGGAAATTGGTGCTGTCCAAGGGGAGGTGAGAAACCTTTTGTTAAAAATAAAAGGCAGACAGAACAAAATTGCGCATTAAAACTTGGAGCTATCACAAGTGCCACCTCAGCTGCCTGTGCTTTGCTGAGGGCCTCTGGCCAGGCTGCATTGTGGTCTGGAGATGCACCTTCCTCAAACCTCAGAGGTCCCAGCCCAGCATGCCCAGCTGTCTCCCAGCTGTGCACACACAGAGGTTGTGCTGTGCCCCATCATGAGCACACACATAAAACCACCTGCACTCTCTACCTTCACTCCCTCCACCCATACACTCACCCTGCTTACATGCCTTTGGTCCTGCTGCCCAAAAATACACTGCACCCAGAGCTCCTCTCCCTGCCACTGTGCCTGCCCCTGACATGGACAAACGCCTTCTCYTCCCTCTGCTCCTCCCCTCACACCTGGATCTGTCTTCCATCTCCTGCAGAGGTGAACAGTAGATGAAGTGCTGAGGYAGATGAAGTGCTGAGCCTGCCCGCAGTGGGAGGCAACCCTGTGCTAGAAATGGGTKTGAAAAAGTGGTGAAATGAGGAAACATTTGTGAGAGGAAGTGAGTGGGTGGAGGGAAAAGTCTGGAGTGAACAAAAATCAACAAATAACACATTGAAACCTGAGCTCTGAGTGCTCAGGGTGGGTAAAAGTACACTGAAATACAAAAAAAAAAGAACACACAGATTACTAGCAGAATGCAAGTTTTCTATGCTAACATACACCTAATGTATGCTAGGGAACAAAGCACTGAAAATAAAGGGGAGGCTCAAAAYAAAGAAGATGTCTTAAGATCTAATGCCTTAACAGCAACACAGGTAGCTCCAGTGAGGGCAAGAAAGGGAGGCAGCAGATTATGCACATGCATTTTACTGGATCTAGGTTACTGGATCTCAAAGTCCAAATGGGTTGATGGTCTCACTAACCAGACATGGATTTTAGCAGTTGTTAACAGACTGCATGCCCCTGTAAATTTTAATTTAGTACTTTTAAGTAAAGCATTTGAAGGATAATATAAAAAAAAAATCAAACAGCAATTTCTAGAACAATCAAAATGGAAGCCCAGCTCTGTTGTTTCTGATACAGCAGTAGTTTCTTAGTGAAGATTTTTCCCTGACAGATGTAGCCATGCAGGGACTTAGGAGTACAGTTCCCACTTTTTCAGCCTATTACATGTGCATTCCTGACCTGCAAACCTTTCCTTCCTTCTTTACTCYTGCAGAGCAAGATTGACAGTGCTGTATTTTCAGCAGTACACCAAAAAAGATCTTGTTTTTTCTCCTTAAAGGACAACAAACTTGGCCCAAAGGGGCTGTACCAGAAGCCAGCCAGTTTTGCCCTGTGAAAATCAGCCCACGCAACCACAGCTCCCACTGGTGAGAAGTTATTCAGACAAGTCTCTCCTCTAACCACTCACCCAGTGAGTTGGTTTCATCCAAGCTGCTGCCATGGCCATGGAGAATGAACAACAGACAGGTAAACAGCTATTATGGCATGCACAGAAAACTGTCCAGTTTTTGTTACAGCTCATTCCTTCCCACGTGTTTCAAACCAGCCTGCTCCACAGGGATCCTCAGAAGAGGTTCCCTTCACATGTAGTAAGACTGCCCATACCACTTCCATATTTAAAAGAATAACAAAAATGACCTGAGAGTTGTATTATCCCCAGATTTGTCAGTGGAGGAGCCCAAATGTACTCACTGGGCRTGACACCTCTCCTCTGGGGCTCTGGCAAGCGAGCTCCCTTGGAAAGCCGGCAGTGCATCCGTGCCACGGGTTACGATGATTGCTGCTGACAGGTTCTTCATGGTATCACAACAAATTAGGTCACAGATTAGATTTTCATAGCACAGATTACAACTTGTGTCTACATCTTTTTCTTAAATAGAGAAGGTTGTGGCCAGGAGGTTTGACCTCAAGATTGGGAACAAGGCAGATGCTTGGGATTGGGGGGGTCCTGTTTCTTGGTTGAGACAAAGACTGTCTTAGCAAGACTCAGATAAAATGTCTAATTTTYTGCTGTAGTCAGAAGACTTTTTTTTTCCTTTCTACCCAGCAAGCCTTTGAGAAATGAGTTTGTCCACTAGATACCCTGGGGTAGGTCAATCMTAGAGCATTGTTGTAAAACAGATAGCAAACCCAGCTCTAGAAAGAAATTTTAGGAAAAATGTATTTTTATGATAGAAAAGCAGCTTGCACCACCTGAAAAACTGCTGGGAATAAAAACCAAAGCTACCTATTAGACTTAGCCCACCTATTACCACAAGGTCACACATACACTCAGTTTGAGCATCTCTATTGCAGAAAGACCTTAAGGGAATAAATTCATGTGCGTAGTATTTGTTTTAAAATATACCCAGCAAAGACAGTAATAGAAGTCAAAAAAAAAAAAAAAAAAAAAAAAAAAAAAAAAAAAAAAAAAAAAAAAAAAAAAAAAATCCAAGCTATATCAAGCAGCACAGCAGAACAAAGGTTTCCAACAGCTGAGTAACTGCAGACACTGTGCAAAGTGCTTCCTACCCACTGTGAAATACAGCCCTGCTGCAGATTTGAAAACCAGCTCCAGCAACTGTGTTCCAGCAGACTGTCAGGGCTGTGTTCTGCTCCCAGCCACCTCCTCCCTCAGAGCTGAGCTGCTGCAGGGGAGAGAAGGCTCCTGGGAGCCAGCGAGCTGGATTCAGCTCCCCGTGGAACCGTGCAGGTCTGCATGGGGGCAGTGATTCAGCTGATAAGCAGGCTCGCAGCCATGATAAGCACTAAATGAAAACCTAAACCAGACTATCAGGAGGACAGGTCTTGGACTGAAGTAACCTCAGAGACAAGTCTTCCTAAGTCAGGGTAGAGAGAGCAATGCAGGAATGACCTTCAGCTTACAGAAGCAGTCCTGATACCACAGTGGAATCACCTTTGTGCTTGGGTAGCCCAGAGACCTGCACTGGCTCTCTATGGAGCCTCTGGAGCATGTACTTACTCAACCAGAGCAGGTCTGCGTATACCTGCTGCCAGACCAAACGCTAGTCCCTAATCAAGCCCCTGAGGCTGTCTGCAGCCAGAGGACACAGCCTGTCTTCCTGCTCCCAGGGCAGCAAGAGGAGCACAGGAGGCTGTGCCTGTCTGCAGGTTTAGACAGGCTGGGGCTCAGCACCCTCCCCTCGGCCCCACACCAGCCCAGCTGCCAGCGCTGCTGGCCTGAATCATCGCCTGTGCCTCCAGCTCCGAAACAATCTCGCACGTCACTTCAGCAGTTTTTCACAGGAAATATGCTTTTACTTTCAAAATACTCTGGGCCTTGTTCCCCTCCAACAAGCACAGGAAGTATCTCAAATACCAGTCTTTATTTTTGTGAGCCACTGCGTGTCCTCTGATACCTTTGAGGACAAAGAAATAAATAGGAGTTGAGAGTGGCTGTGCCCTTCCATGCTCAGAAGCAGTATTAATGTTTTTTAACTCCCCTCAGTGCACCAGCCTCTCCCAGTGCTCTTGCTGGGCACACTCACATTTAGAGGCACAGAATGAGGCTTAACAATTTTTTCCTCAAGCCTGAGCTGTGCTGTGCCGATTATTGAAAATCCATCGCACACACTCTTTGCTGAGCAGTCTGAACTATTGATCTCAGATGGAGAAAAGGATGCTCTGGACTTTATTGGAATTGTCTTTAAAAGTCCTGTTGGTACAACTGTTCTACTGGATGCTGAGTGCTTCCTAGTGTCCCTGCAGAGCCCTGCCTCAGACCTGCTCTGGAGCTCCTTCATGCCAGGGGCTCCTGCTGAGCCATGGAGGAATCCACATCACCCACCCTGGGAAAGCAAGTGGTGACAACTGCCAGAGAATGCACTGGTGAGACCCCTGGCCTGAGCAGTGCTCCCAGAGAGCAAGAGCGAGCAGCAGGTAGGGACTGCTGTCTGCAACAGCAGCTGAGAGCATCCTGGGCAGGCACAGGCTCCTGATCCCTGCTGAGCAGGGAACCCAGCAGGAGCCATGCAGCCAATGCTGCCTCTAAGGCAAGATGACCCTGAGCAGAGCCAAGCACTGAAATGACCCAGGGTGTCTGTGTGCATCTGAGAGAGTCCTTCAGAGCACWTGTAGGCACCATGAACGCTCCCCAAGCCCACAGCATCAGTTCCGTCCTCCTCAACATTAAACAGGCAGCAGCCATTGCCAACCTCGTTTTCAGTCAAGCTCTGAAACAAAGAGGACATTAAACATCCACAAAAATCCCACATCTCTTCAAAGCACTTCTCAGTTTGGGGTGCAGATGTAGGGTTTTCTTTGTTTGAATTTAAATAAAAGGGCCTTACTACTGTTTTAGTCACATACCTAACAAAACATGGAATAAGCATCATCCTCATGGCTTTTTGGGTCTTAAAGAATGTACACATTTTTATGTATATTAAAAATGGTTATTAGGCATAAGAGTTCATTTTTAAATGGCAGAAGGGTAACTTYGCTCCAAACCATACAGCCAGGTAATCTTCACTGTTTAGGGGCTGCTCTGTGCTATTATGCTTCAGCACTAACCCTTTTGAAACTCTACASCTTGCTCAAGAGAGGGGTAGTTTTCACACAGAGTCACGATCACAACCACACCACCGTTCCTGCCCAGATGAGGAAGTACCAAATCCCCCAAAGCAGAAGTGCTCACCCTCTCACCAGCCAGTCCAGCACATTTCTGCCTGCTGGGCTGAACTTTTAGGCACAAGATTTGCATGAACAAGGACGCATGATAAGTCTCCGGCCTGGCACCCAGCATCTGCACAAAAGGCCTCCATTTAACATGGTCGATGCTGCTCCCAGCCCAGGACGGCCACACACAGCACCCATGGCACACAGGACCGAACCATAGCTCCTCCTGAGGCCGGCCAGCCCGGCGTGTGCTGCTCGGCTTCCATCGGCAGTGGCTGGAGATGGTGTGGGCTGGTGTGAGGGCTGTCACAGCACTCGCGGGATCTGCCAGGACCTCCCGAGCCCGGCCTGTCACCCCTCGCAGACGGGAGCAGATCCGCCTCGGCCCCTCCCRGCCCGGGCGGCCTCGCAGCCCCCGTGCCCTGGGGGAAGCGGAGCTCGGCCAGAGCCGCCTCCGGCCGCCCTGGTGCTCTGTCCGCGGCCCCACAGACACCTTGCCCGCGGGAGGCGGCCGGGAAGGCGCGGAGCTGCCCGGGCAGTGCTGAGCATCCTCTGCAGGGACTGCGCCTTCCCGCCCGGGGATGGGGGACAGCGGGACGGGGGCTGCCCCGGCTCCTTCCCGGTTCCTCTCCGCCCCGCGGCTCCCCACGGGCGCCCACCCCACGGCTCCGCTCAGGCTCCTCCCGGCTCCTCAGGCGATCCCCATCTCYCTCTCGCTCCCGCTGAGCCGCCCCTCGCCGCTGCCTCCGCGCCCCGCTCCGCCCGCCCGGGGGGCGCGGGCAGCCCTTACCTGGGCACGGGGCGCAGCCTCGTCCCTCCGGCTGCCGGCGGCGTCACGGCCGCAGGTTGTGGCTGCGGGCGGCGGTGCCGCATCGATATAAAAGGAAGCGGCGCGGGGGGAGGGAGAGGCGGCCCCGGCACCTTCGCCGCGCCCGGCCCCGATCCCCGGGCCCCTCACGAGCTCCCTCCCCGCCGCCCCGGGGCAGCGGCCGCGGCTCCCCCGGGCAGCCCCYGCGGGCCAGCGGCACTCGCGGGGGSCTCACCCCRCCGGGCCGGGGGTGAAGGATGGGGGGCAGGTCAGAGCCTTGGCATCAGCCCCCACATCCATCTCGGGCGTGCAGGAGAGACCCTTCGTGAGGAGCCAGGTATGGCCCTGCCCTCACGGGCCGCACACACAGCACAGCCGAGCACGGGCGAGGCTCTGCAGCCATGGGAGGGGAGCAGCCACATGCCGGAGCACCTTGCAGCCTTCAAATGTGTGTAACAAAACCCAGCCATCTCCACCAGGCTCCTGGCTGCAGGCTCTGCTGGAGCTGCCCTGGCCCGAGCAGCACCTGGGGCTGCAGGCTTGTGGAGGGAAGGAGCGACATCCTGGGACAGGCTGTTGGCAACTCCAAATGCAGGTGGTGTCCCTGCTRTGGTCACAGCCTGGTTATCCAGCCTGGCAGCCAAGCCACTTCAGTGAGACATTGTCTGTAAGACTAGCTTTGGAGGATCAAAGAAAAAACTCATCAAGGCCTAAATTCTCCTTCAAACCCCAAGAGCTCCTTCCATCTCTAGCGCTACTCTCAGAGTCCAGAGCAGTTGTGACATCTCTGAGGCACCTTGTTCTGTTTCTTCTTCATGTTCTCCATCCTGTTGACAACTGATGACATCTTGGTTGCAGGAGGAGTGAGGGTCCCCCCAGGACACGGCCTCTCCATCTGCTCCTCAGGAAGCTCTCCCTCCAGCAACAGATGCTGTTGTTCTCCTGCACCATCAATCCCTTTCAGGAAGGGACAGGGATTAGGTGTGGGTAACATGTCTTAAGGTAATTTCTCTAAATGGCATTTTGCTTACCAGCTATACTCACTGGTGGGGTGCTGTGATGTTTTGGTTCACTCTGCAGCCCCCAAGGGCCAGGTCTTGCCACAATGGCTACAAGTCCTGTCTTTTGCCCAAAGCAGATGGAGACCTGGGCAGCAGTGAGGCTGGGGTGCAGAGAAATCCCATAGGTATTGGSACCCCTATACAGAAGTACTTCATTTGGTGCCTTTGTTTACATTGCACCAGGCAAGCAGCTAAATCTGGAGATCATGGGCAGAGCAGGCTCCTGCTCTACAGACAGAGGGAAGCGATGACCCCTGGCAGCCCTCATCTCAATAAACATTTTCAGGGGTTACATTTTACATGGAAAACATTCAGATAGAACATTGCCATGGGCAAATGAGAGGAACAAATCCTGCTCTCAAGGGTTTTAAAGCAGAGAGGGGTTTTCCACCTCCAAATTTCTAAGGTTTTTTGGTTTGGTTTGTTTTTTCTTTTTCTCTCTCAAATTTCTCTACATCTCGGCAGGGAAGGGGGAACAGAAGGAGCTTTTCTGCTGGACCCAGCAGCATCTCATCCAGACAGACCTGGCTGGGAACAGAAGTGCCAAGTTAAAGGATGATCTGTCCCTAAGCAAGATGACTGTTCCAGATCTGCTCCAAGGAGGAGCTGTGGGTGCCAGAACCACATCTAAGGGTGGATCTGGGTCCAGTGTGAGGCCGCAGCCAGAGATTGCTCTGGCAGGGCAGCAGCACCTCCTTGCTAACAGCCAAATGTGGAGGAACAGGCCCCGCTGCTCCTTCTCAGGGCCCAGCTATTACAGCAGCTCCTTGCACAATGCTGACCAGATGGTCTCTCTGCCCTGCTGCCCTCCCACCCCAAGTGCTGTTTGCTAAGATCTTGCTGCTTCTCCTGGACAAGGAACCCTCACTCCTCACAGGAGTTTGCATCACCTTGACCTCTCAGGTAAGTGTATGGTCACACAGCCTAGAGGCAGTGCTCACAGGAGAGCTGCTGACTCCTTATGATCGATCTTCACATCAACAATGGAGTCATTTACCCTCTTTCAAAGGTSTCCAAGCTGTGGTTTGTGATGGCCTCCATCCCCTGCTCTTCTCATATCTCTACCTTGTAGCACATGTAGAGCTCAGATTTGTTTCTATACTCTGCCAAAGCCTTGGAACTCCCTATCTTTCAGCATCACTTGGTGTCAGTTCACTTCAGATGATGTTTCCTGCTCTCCAGATGTCCAGACTGCCAAACTTCCCTTTTAAGCAGCTCTGTGCACCCTATCAAGGCAGGTTTAGCATTTGTTGTCCTCTTTCTTTCTGCAGAGCTTGGCTCAGTTCCTGTAGGGAGGGCAGAGTGAGGAATATCCTGGATCACCAATCTGCCCTTCATCCCCATGCTTCTATCCAGGGAGGTCAGAACTACTGCAGTGGTCCTGAAATTGCTCCACAAGGCTTTTTTTTCCAGCTCCTGGGTGTGTTTCCACACAAGAAGAAAGTCCCAGCTGAAGTGAGAGCATGTGGCTGGCTGCAGCTCACTTACTGGTCAGCTGCCTGGGGCTCTTGCTTTCCTGCCTACAGTTGTTAAAGCAGGGCTACAGCTCTGAATTCAGACCCTTCAGTGAATAAAGGGAAGGCATTTGGATATATAGATCTGGAGCCATGGATGGGARAAGATGCCAAATAGACAAGTGATTACAGGCAGTAGTAACTTTACTTATTTGAAAAAAAAATCTGCTTTGTCTTTGAGGTGTCTAAAGCAGCAAGTGGCTGCTGGTGTCAGGTCATTAAGGAAATCTGCAGGCTCCAACAGAAAACCACAATAAACCCCTGCTTAATCACCAAACAGCTGCTGAGCTCTTTTGTGCACATTCAGCTCAAGGTGCCTTGTCTCTCCTTCAGTCTGAAGTTCAGGAGCACATTTCAGTCCTTTCTGATACCTAAGTTTTGAATTTTATTTAAAGACTAAGAACCCCATCTCAGAGGGACTGTTGACACCTACTGTAGCAGGGATGTGAGAGCAAGGAGAGATTAAAAACATTACTAAAATAGGTTTAAGAGCAACTTAAGCTTGTAAGTTTGCAGGCAGAGGTAGTAAATTATTCCTGGACCATTCCCTGAGGAAAAGACTGGGGAAATTAATTAGCTATCAAAAAACAAAGCCTAATGTTTTAAAGTGAACAAAATTAAATACAAGAAACAACCTCTAATACAGCTATTCTAGAGCAGTTGTGTTTGACTGCCCCAGTTGTGTTTGATTCATCCACTCAATGGGACTGCAAGAGAGAAATCAGACTCATAATTTCTGGTGGTAATTGAGGCACAAAATTATTTTCAAGCCTTGAGGGGGRAAAAAAACCCACGTAGAAATGGACCTGGTCCCATTCAGCCTTTCAGAGAAGAGCCAAAAGCATAAGAGGAAGGGATTTTTCTGATCAGACACTACAATAACCAAGGTCAAACTGGTAGGAACAGCATTAATAGAGTCAACACTGGATTTAAAGTTCCAGGTAAGCTGGAAAACATTCTTTAGGTGGTGCAGAAAATGACTGATCAGCTTCCCCTCCGCTCTGACAGCTTAGCAGATGTGACAGCTGTCACCAACTYTCCTCCCTGCCCCCAGCATTACAAAAGGAGTGGAGCAGACATCCGCCTTGCTGCAGCCAGGAGGATCTGTTCTGTAATTCACAGAGGAACAAGGCAGAGCCTGTACCATGACACACTATCGTTTTTACTGTTCCCCAGCAGCAGCTGACCAGAACCAGCCAAGACGTGCAGGTTTTGTGCCTGCTGCAGCTCGGGGTGGGGGGTGGGGGGGGTGTCAGCTTAAGCACAAGTTGACAAACAGCACTTAGCTTATCTCAAGAAGAAACCTGAGCACTCCCTCAGCAGATGACAGAGCTGTAAATCTTGTTATGTATAGCTCTAAAAGTATCRTTAAGACAACTTAGAATAGTTAGTTTGTATTCGATCAGAAAAATGTTGTCTTGCAGCTATGCAGAGGAAAACATCTTACAGTCGTGTGTGCATTTTACATCCACCTGAAAAGCCTCCAGTTGTTTCAGAAGGGCTAAAGGGTCTAATAAAAGCGTCCCTGGAAGCCTTAAACATCTAAGGTGAGAAGCCCTCTGTAAGAATGTAAGGCCTAAAGCTGAACTTTATTTACTTATGGACATTTGCTCCTCTGTCTAGTTCTGGTTTCATGGCACAGAAAGGTTCCCAGTCCAGGGTGTGAGTGGCATGAAACTATGTAACAGTGTGGAGCATGGGAAAATAAAGTTGTTTTCTGTTGATACTCAGCTGAACTATCACAAAGAACTAGAGAGTTCTGGGGAGGGGAAGCACCTGAAAATAAATCAGGTTTATATGGTTGAACTGTTTGTTTTCTGTTGTGCAGTGAAGAGCTATTTTGAGTTTCCTTCTTTGGTATTTAATATTTGCACCACTTTCACTGGTACAGACTGCCAACTTTCTGTTTAACTAAGAGCTTTAGGCTTGCTAGGAAAAAAGTAAGGAGACTGAAACTTTGAACGACAAGGGAGTTCTCTGCATTTGTCTTGTTCTCTGCTGCTCCAAACAGTATATGAGATATCCACCTCAATTTTGACTTAGGAAAAGAAATCAATACGTGTCACTGAAGAATACATGATACAAGTAGGACAGAGAACCGAGGCTGTTGGAGTCAATGTCTCTCTGAATGCTGTTATCTGAAATACTATGACACAGTAGAAATTGAGAAAGAGCACAACATTTAACTGATTCTCCTGCCCCATATCCGTATTTCCCCCCTCCAACCCCCCCATGTTGAGCCTATGTAGATTTGAAAGTCCCAAACAAAACAAGCAGGATGTTCTGCGACAGTGGGACATCATACCAGTGCCACAATCCAGCCTGAAGAAGCTCTCACCACAGCAGTCTCCTGAGCCCTGTGCTATGGCAGCTACTGCTCTTGATACAAACCAGATCTGATAGCTCCACACTCCAGCTTTTCCTCTGGCTAAAGGATGCTCTCGTTGCTTTCTAGCAATTTCAAGTGACTTGTTCATTTTGGAGTAGCTTTGACAGGAATGGATCTTAAATGAGAAACATCCAAGAACTGAGTCAGGGATGGGGGAAAAATAACCTCTGCAAGCTGGGTCAGGCCTGAAATTCTCAGCAACAAAGTCACTCCATCCAGGAAAGATTAGTACTGCTCTAGTTGGTGTGAGAGCTGCTGGGAGCTCCTGCCCAGGGACAGGGTTTGTGAATGGTTCCTTCAGCCCCAGGGGCTGCTGGGGAAACAACACAGAGGGGCTGGGAGCCCACAGAGCCTGCTGAGGCCAGAGAGAAAGCAATCCAAACTCATGCACAAAACAAGTGGTCTGATGCTAACTTTAGTGAGTGAAGTTTTCCAGATAAAGGCAATTGCATCCATATTTAACAGCTGTTAAAGAGATACACATTTAATTGCATTATATAAGGAGTGCTTTATATTAAAGAGAAAACATTTCAAGTGTCTTTGTTCTACCTGTTTGGCATCCAGACTTTCTCCCTACAAGATATTCCAGTTGACAAAAAGGGCCTTGTTCAGATATCTGGGATCAACTGAATACATTTATTTAAAAGCAATTTTAAATATTAAAAAAGTAGAAATTAACACATACAGTACTCAAAAACTGTCACATTAAATACATGTGAATAGACATGTGTACTGATGTTTTACCTTAACATTCAATGAGAAGTCAAGATTTTAACTAGTGGCATGACCAGATCTGATTTCTGTACACGTTGATGTACTATGTAATAAAAAAATAAATAGCAACTGTTGTTCAACAGTAAATAAGACATCATCTGCAGAGCAAACTTCCCCCTCTGGGGGCACCTTCCCCTGCCCCTCCCCCCAACCCTTTATCAGCTAATTTTCCATAAAGATTTAGACTTTCCAAATACTATGTCATATACAAAATTGCAGACAGTGGCTCATTGAGTTCAAATATAATACTGTACTTAAACTCAATCAATATCAT
This sequence comes from Cardinalis cardinalis, assembly GCA_014549065.1. Lineage (NCBI taxonomy): Eukaryota > Metazoa > Chordata > Aves > Passeriformes > Cardinalidae > Cardinalis > Cardinalis cardinalis. Next base: position 1,367,563 of record JACDOX010000049.1, read on the forward strand.
ACATTTTCAGATTTCTTATGACCCACAATAAGCCAGAATAAACAGAACTATTGTTCCTTATGGAACTAATTTAATTTTATAAAATGCATATGTATACTATTTTAAAGAGCGTAGAAAAGAATAGACATTTGACTCTACATAATTTTACATGCCTAGGTTTTCTTTATATGATTTGCATTTATCAGTTTATTTCAAGATCACTTARAAATACAATTGACCACAAAAGTGAATAGGTTTTGTTCTTTAATGCAACTTAAAACATTGTAGTAATGGATAAAATGGAATGCTAAATAAATGCTAAACCTGACTTCCTTTCCATAAAAACAGAATAAAGTCTGAAATACTGGAGCTGGTAATACTGAAGATTAGATGCCAGCAGGCTCTCTCACTCATTGCATATTTTTTTAAATTAATTTTTTAAAATAAATGATAAAACCATTAATAGTTGATAAATGTTTTGCATTTTTTTTCATGTGGGATTTAGACAGATATTTGTTTCTAAATTAACCACAAATAGAATTAAATATTCACTGACTACAGTCTTGTAAAACTGTATTAAAAATGAAAGTCCTCAGAAAGTCTGAGATATGCTTTTATGAATGAAAATCTTTCCATGCAGCCAAGACAATCTGCTTTGAAATAGCAGCATTAGGTACTGAAGCCAAAATAACATTTAAAGCAAGTAATACAAAACTACATATGAAAGTCATGGAACCCGCTACAGACAAACCATGGGAAAAACACAACCGCATGATGTTCCAAAAGATTAAAAATTATGTTGAAAGTGACACAAGAAATTAAAGTTTCCAGTAATACATTGAAGTGTTTTCTGGCAATGCAACTTTATACCAGCTTTCAAGAAACCTCAGGTCAAATGCAGCCTTCCAAAGATTTTCTTAGAAATTAGTTTTGTGACCGTATGTCTGTTACTTCGTGCTTTGGATTACGACCATTACATGTTATAGCTTGGTGAACTCCATGAAAACCAGCCTTATCCTTGAGAGATCAATCRTTACCAGCCTGATCAAATGCATGAGAGGTCATCTTAGCTTCCACTTTTTAGAGCATTAAAAATAATTTAAATTTATCTTTATATCACCACTTAAAAAATTATTTTAGGTAACTAACTTTTAGCAAGGTTGAAGACAGAGGAAAAAAAATCCACAAAATCATTTTTCAAAGAGCCAATTTAGCTATAAACAAATACTGTTGCAAGCTCACATTAATAGCAATTAAGTTAAAATGTTCTTTTCCTCAAATGTAGCTATATGACTACAGTACTACTTTTGTACAAAGGCAGGTTTCAAGTAAGCATCTAAATGCATGCACAATGTCAACAGTTAACATTTGCTAGAAGTCCTTGGTTACTAAGAATTCAGTGAAAGAAACCAGCAAATTTCACACATATCTACTAAAGAACAATATGACTAATTTTCATTAAAGTAAGTTTTCAAATGAAATAAATTTGTAACTTTTTATAGTGAGGTAATATCACAGGGGAACTGCAATCACAGTTTGGCATAGGTCCACATAATATAAACATGAAATGCTGTATGCACACTGTAAAACATTACTGTTATCTGTAAAGTCAGTGAATATTTGTCTTCATAATTACACTTAACTGAGCACTATATTAAATAAATATCGAAGTGGGTTTCATAGCTGTAAACTGCATACACTTATGAACTGCAGACTGATCTTTAAAATTGTCCAAAACCATTCACTCATTCTAACTTTCTGCTAATTGTATATTGAGAATACCAGGTTATTAGGAACAGTAATTTCTGTACAGTTACGTGGGTGACAGAGACCACCTATGTTGGAAAGCTGGCAGTCCACACGAGGGACAGCATGGACAGAGATGGAAGTGCTAAATGCCCAGGATGGCTTCAACAAACCCGATAAGGCGTGCCAGGTTCCAAGGCTACCATAATACTGGCAAAGGCAGAATAACACAGTATATTTACAATACATATAATTCAACCTCATGAGGTGAAACTTAAATGAATTCTTAATTTGTAACAGCAGCTATATATACAATTGTGCACAGGATTACAGGGAGGCAGCAGCGTTCGCTTTTGCTAAAAAGCCCGTCTTGCATGAAGAATGTGCAATGCTCAAGTTTAGGATTTGTTTGTTTTGACTAGTCTGACAGAATGTGCACAAAGGACACTGGAAAAACCCCTTTCCTCTCTGGCTGTCCTTCGATGTGGCCAATCTGCAACACAGGAGAAGAAGGTACAGATATACATATACAYATAGATGTGCATTGTACACACAGAGTTCACAGCCTGCATTCATTCAAAAGCACCAGAACTGCTCACAGAGCTTCTACAACCTCTTGGACATTAGTAAACATTTGAATTTGTGTAAAGGAACAAAATGAAATCGCACAAGCRTATTATAAATAAAAGAAATGAAGCCAATTAAATCTAAAGAGAACAAAACTCAATTTTTTTTAGGAAACTTACATACATCACTGCATTTCAAGAATTTCATCAAAACAGAAGTCTGAGTTTCTTGTGTCTGATAGGCAGATTTTCAGTAACATCTCTGCAAACCACTTATCTTATTTAAGTGAATAAATCCTGAGCATCTCACTGAAGGGAATTGTCTGCTTTTTTTGTGAAGTTACTTATGATAATCTGCATGTTTCACTTAAGGTGATAAAAGCCCAGCTGTTTTCTCATTGAATTAGTATGATACCTAATGATTTAGGTGCATACTAGTGTTTATAACAAATCACAGTGATGTCTGATTAAGCGTCCTTCAGCTACAGCCACCTACATCTTTTGCATAATGATTATTTATAAAGAAATAACTAATAAACTTATTAAAAGACATTAAAATAATAGACTATTTTATATGAACTTTCCATGTTTAAAATACATAATTATAAATAACTGTTGAATAGCACTGGAGCAGCAGCCTTGACTGACCACATAACCCTCTTTTCACCCTGCTTCAATGCTGCTCACTGCTTTCAGAATAATGGTGTACCTTCCTTCCTCTTCCACAAGCTTACAAAATGGGAAGGGGAAACATACAGGGCTGGCCATTTCCTCTTGGAGAGCCAAAGTTTTGAAGCATATGAGTCAACAGGCCTTGTTTCCCTTCTCAGAAACACTCAGACTGGGGTGCTTCATAGAACTTGCTGGGCATGTCCCCAGGGGGCTTAAAAAGCACTTCACAAAACAGATCCAGCAGGGAATGCAGCAGTAATCAGGGACTAGGTGATATGGGCAACACAGACACTTTTCACTGGGCACTGCTCTTTTGAKATCAGCTTTTCAGTTGAAAATCATCCACACATAAATGATGAGTGAGAGGAAAATGTAGCTGGAAACAAAACAGCAAAGGCTGTGCTGCCCTTAGATTAGGATATCACAGGCAGCACTGCAATTAGAATTTGTTTTAGTCAAATGAAATCTGTCTTATTGTCCCCAGTAATAATTCTTTGGCAGGGAAATATGATGTAGCAGGGCTTTAGGGATACGAGCTGGATTGTCAAGAAAGGCTGGAACCTTCACATGAGGTTGAGAAAAGTCTGGTGTTAGCACTTGAATAATATGCAATCCATAATAGGGGGAGTATGGTATGAAACAGGGACATGAGAGGGAAGAAGAGAAACAAAATGTTATCTGCCTCTCATTTAAGAAGAAAACCACCAGCTTTTAGCATCAATTGCAAACTATTCTTTAGATTTCCAGCAACCCCTGTAGATAAAACTTAACATTTTGGGTGAACTGAAGATAGTTACAAATCTCATTTTCATGGAGGGTACAAGTTTGTTACATGGAGTAAGAATCACCACTTCTTCCCTTAATAAAAGGCTGTGTGAATTACAGAGAGGGATGTGTGTAAATATGTGCTGTATGAGCCAGCARTAAAGCTAAACCTAGTGGGGCTGGTTCTAACAGATTCTCCCTCCCAAATAAAAGGGGTTTTCTCTAATGGAAGTTTAAGGGCTGGCTGTTAGCTCAGGCAAAAAGAAACCAAACAAAAATCAAAGCAAAACAAAAACAAAACCCACCACCTACAAACAAAAATAAAAATAAAACCTCCACATTTGGAAAAAGAGGCTTTCCCACAAAAGTCATAAAATAGTTATGGAACTGTAAAAGGGAAAGATACATACCCACCACTCTTGGTCCTCTTCACCAGTTACAATAATTACTTCTCCTTCAACAAATGTGAGTKCATCATCATTATCTGCCTGACAGTCATAAATGGTCTTCACTCGCCTAACTTTGTTTTTCCCCTAAAAACAGAATGAAGTTTGAGATGAGGACATGAGAAATAGAGAAAAAAAAAATATGATTTTTGCCTTTTAGTTGTGTTTCATTTTACAAGAAAGTGAAGACTATCAACTACTTTCCCTGCAACTGGGAATATAGAAATCCAAAAACTCCTTCAACAAGGATATTAAAAAAATAAAATAAAAATTTACCTACACAGGTATAAGTTGTTTTTTTTTCCTTAAGATTCAGAACTCCCAGCAGAATGTAATGTGTAGTGCTTAACATGTGGCCCTTAAGAGGGCTTAAGTAACCTCTGTTTCCTCTGGTGAAGGAAGTTTAAATAATGTCTTTACATTGTTCTAGTCTGCAAACACCCTCTTTCTCCTTTAATACATACTTCCATAATAAACCTACCATGAACAGAAAATTAAATCCAGTCTCCTCTAAATGTTTCAAGAGAGGTAAGGACTGAGGAAAATGCTGCATTGGAATCCCAGTATTCCTTACAGTTTTGGTTTTGGATCTAGTGCAAAAATACAGGATTCTTTGATTTTAAATCTGCTTACAGGACTGGAAATTATTTTTTTAGAGATTTTTCCATCCAAATGTTAGCAATTACTTACTAAAATTACCTTAATGTCAGATGGCAGTACTATTTTCTGATGATAATTCACACTAGATATTCTCACAGCTCTGCCATTCTGAGTCCAAGTATTTTCTAGGTCATACTTTGCTGCATACTGCTAATTCATATGAAAAAAGCCTCAGCCATGGACTCCTCCCCAAACATATGTTTCTTATGGCAGAGAAGATGACTTAAATTATTTCCAAATAGAGTAAGTAAGCAATGTTCACAGCAAAACACTCTCGCTACTTTATATTCCTGTATTTTCATACCCACACCTCTTCAAAACCTACAGTTACTTCTTTTAACAGAAGTAATCAGATTACAAGAATGCAAAAACCCAAGAAGAGCAGAAGGAGATGAGAAGCAGAAGGGCTATGAAGGGAAAAGTCAGCAGGTTTAGAGGAATTTGAGCCAAAACTAACTTCACAGAGGAAATTTCCTAGGGAGTCTTCTCTTTGCTGTTACATACCCACTTGAAATTCCTCCATCTTTTGGCAAAAAAAAAATCCCTGAAGCTCAACAGCAGAACAGACACACTGAATAAAGCACTCACACTAAACCCAAGGTATAGAAAAATAATAATTACAGGAGGATTTAAGGGAGAAAGCAGTTAACACAACATAAAACTAAAAAAACCCCATACCCAAGACAAATGAAGAGAAATACCTGAAGATCATATGAGATCAAGGGTTTTTTCTACAGCAAAGGTTTGCTGCAGTGAGAAGTCACTTCAAAGAATGCTCTCTCTTTTCTTAAAAATATGTTAATATAATTTAAACAAAATCTCATCTAGCACTAGGGACTGGAATTCAATAGGAATGGGTGCTTGGGGACAGTCCCAGCTTTCAACTCCAGAGAACCTTTACAAGCCAAGAGCGTTCCCTCCTAATCAATCCTCCAGGGATGAAGGGAAGCAACTACTTCTGCAAGGTAAAAATTGTCTTGTTCAATAAAAAGAATAAATAAATTCACATTCCTCTAAACTTAGAAAACTGTATGGAATTCAGCTTTAAAAGCACATGCGAAATGATGGTAATTACTCTGGTTCCATCAGATTTTAACATTTTATTCCTTTCGCGGACAGCAGTAAAAAGCAGCATTCAAGCTCAAGGCCTATTCAATCATGGGAAGGTATAAAAAAGGATGGATATGTAGAGAGCACATATGTTCCAGAACATATTTTGTTCATGTTCCAGAACAGTTTGTGGCATTGTTGTGTAAAGAAATGGAAACAATTCCAGGAAATGTAATCTGCGACTAAAAAACAAATATCCACCACCGACTGATTCCCTGTACCCAAYAAGTGCTTATTACCAAGAGATTTTGTGCTTCAAACTGAACAGCAATGAGATGCTGTGATCATTAATAATCCAACCATGCTCTTATTTACATTCAACACTGTTTTTTTCTTCAAAAATGAGTATTTTGTCTCTTTTATAGAAACCACCACACACACAAAAGAACGCTCAAGTGCTCAGTGTGATTTCAGGAGCACTCAGTGCAAGTTTTGTTTCTCTAAAAATATCCTTTCAAACCTCTATAAATCATCAGCATTGTAATTTTAAAATTGTATTTCTGGAMAAATAATTTTCTAAAACTATCAATAAAAAAAAAAACTATGCTTCTCTGTTTAGTGGCTAAATAGTCAAGCCCAAGAGAGAGGTGCCCACGACCACTGTGGCTGCTGGCGTGGGTCTCACTGGGATGAAGCACTTCACCAGCCAGAGGATGAAAATGGAGGCAAGATACATTTCAGAGGAATTCTTGCAYTTTATCAAACAAAGAACCTTTCCTYAGWTTTTTTCTGTATACAGTAGGGTGGCAGTTTAAAAAAAGCCAAAAGTAACCAAACTAAACAGGTAATCCATTATTTGCTTTCTTTTCTTCTTTAATCAAGTGTCAAGTAGCTGAGAATGGCCAGCATCATTTGCCTGCTTATATTTAAAATACATAAGCAAACAAACATTTTTTGATCTGATTCCTGTAATATTTAAATTCCAGAATACTCAGGAAACCCAAGCAACAACTCTGTTGTGCTCAGTTCAGACAGGAGCTTACAGGCAAGTCCATGCCAGAAGCCAAGCAGAATGATGGCTCCACAGGGCTCTTCCTCACACAAGCACAAGGCAGAAATTCAACCTCTGCTTTCACTTTTTCACTGGGATGAAGTCTTAWTTCCTTTTTAGAGAAGTGTTTTGCATAGCCAATTTGGCAAACAAAGCCCTCTCCCTTTTGATGTATCCTTCATGATGAAAATCTTAAGAGAGCTCTGGAGTTTCATAGTTATCTCAATCTACATAGGCATTAAGAATCCTCTGTTGGAAATTGTACTGGTTAGAAAGATGAACAGCAAGATAAATTGGGGGATGGAATCAAGTTAAAGTTCCAGATCTACTACTACACATCATGCAGCAATGTCAATTTTGCCACTTCATCAATACATCTGAACTTACACCTCAACCATTATCAACATTAAATACTCACAACAGGGACATTTACCATTTTGTCACAGTTGACTTTAAATTTTGCATTTACTGACAAGAGGTGCTAACATCCCTTCTTACAGCTTACTAAGTGAAATATATAAATATTCTACCAACCCAAGGCACACAGACCTGTGAGCAAAGGCAACAGAGAAAACCATCCACTCATTCAGAGTTGTGATTGGCACAGATATAGTAAATACATAAACCCCAACAAAYCAAAATACACTGTCATGCTCCCAAGGTTATTGTTTTATGTTGCAAGCATTTGTTTGAGCATGCAGGAGGCCTTGAAAACCCCCAACACTTGCTGAAGCTGCTTTGGGGCACAAAAAGAGCCCCTCATTCCCCAGCCCAGACCATAGCTTTATTGCATAGCTCAAGGGTGCACAGAAAGTCCTACAGTTACTTCAAAGCCTTCCATGGATACTCCCAAGGAGTTGGAGTAATACCTACCATATTTATTTTCCTGGGGAGTGGCACAGGGGTTTCTGGCAGGGTGTGTGTTATGTCATTAGACTCTTCAGATGCTTGCCTTTGGACGGTATCTCTGGATTGTACATTTGGAGAAAGATCTATGGAGTGAGATTTTTGATTTGCCTCTGAGGGCTGAGCCTTCGGCGCTGCTTCCCCACCTTGAGTTTTAGCCAACAGCTCTCCTAGCTGAGGTTTTGGAGGAAGGTCCTTCACTTGTGGCTTTGGAGGTAAGTCTCCAAGCTGTGGTTTTGGTGGCAAGTCTCCTAGCTGAGGCTTTGGGGGTAGTTCTCCAGGCTTTGGGGGTAAATCTCCCGCTTGAGGTTTCTGAGTTAATTCCAGAGGCAGAGGCTTTGGGGGCAGGTCTCCAGGCTGTGGTTTCTGTGGTATATCGATGGACAGTGAGGGCTTCTGAAACATTTCCATGTGCTGATGGGATTTATCTATTGAAAGATGATGACTGGTTTCTATTTTTCTTAGTGCCACTGAAACAAAAAAGCAAAACAGTGCTTTTCACAATCTTAGTATTTTAATAATAAAGAAGCTAGGCATATATCAGAACAGCAATTGTGTCAATGACTACATGGTCACTGAGCCCCAAAACTGMGCATAAGTGTTGCTAGTCTATGACAAAAGCAGGATAATACAACTTCACATAACCCTCCTTCTCTGAGGTCTCATTTAATTGCTCCTCCTGGAGGCCAGCAGTGCTTATTCCAACAGCTAGTAGATGGCAATTCATAGATTATCTACTTCAAATGAAATAAAGTGAATCACTTTTTGGAACTAAACCAAAAAGTATGAAATATAATAAAAGACTTTGCAAAACCACCTATAGACCAATTGACATGACTGTAACAAAATTTATTTTTAATGACAATTACTCACATATATAGTTCAATTCCATACAAAAAAACCACCTGACTCTCAGGATTAGTTCCTGTAAAATCTCTCAGAAGAGAGAATGAGCACATATATCTATCTATGCAGTGTATAGAACATACTGTACTATAGACATTCACACTAAAACTAAGAAAAAATGAATTATTATCTATATTTACAATTTAGTAAAGATGAAAGTTTTAAAATGTGCATTTTGCAGATTTGATGGAAGGAAATTGAAACTAGACTTTCAAATAGTTATTTTTCTCAGTGTCATCTATTGATTTTACTGCTAAGCTCCCTAAGAAAACTCAACTGAAATCTACCTCAAAAAACAAAACCATTAGTACACACAAAAGAATCCCCAACCCAAAACCTCCTAAATCAAACAGCCCTAATTTTAAAACAGACGAAGGGGKACAAGAGAGAAAAAATTTACAACCTGTGATGAAAGCAACACATTTTAACTAGAAGGAACAACTTCCTATTGCATTCAGCACTGCTTTAGTATCATATTCTACCAGGCAAAAAAGTGCCCTCACTCCCTTTGGATATCACCCACTTCAGTAACACTTCAACAATATATTTATGGGTACTTATACAAAAAAAAAAGCCTAAAAATCCCCAAAAAACCAAACCAATAAAAAMCAACCAAMCAACCAAACAAAAAACCAAACACAAAATAAACCTCACCAACAAAACACCCCAAACCAAACCCATTTGCATAGTTTCCATGAAAGAAATTGTATCATTACTATCAGATGTTCCATGTAAAAAAAGAGTCTCTGTTGATCCCTGTCTATGGCTGTGCCCTTGGCTTACCTCACAGCAAATGTACACACACTGATCTTCCACAGGGGTTTGAGATTTAAGAAAATGATATGAAAAACCCTGATAGCAGCCCTTATCAAAATGCTTTGATTTAGTCCTTAAATTTTCATCTAAATMATTTTAAATCAAGGAAGTGTTGACTTCCTTCACAGTGCCACCCTAATGCATCACTGGTGTCTCWTTCAAAAGATAACATGTCAGAATAWTTGTAATTTAACAAAGTTAAAAATTAACATTAGCTTTTTCTGTTAGAAAACTATTTGTACTCGAAATTTCAGACATCTGGCTTCAGAATTTTGGACAAGCAGCATTTCTTGATCTTCAGGCTCYATTGTGATCATCCACTCAGACATATATAATGTATTTTTGATGGATTCTGSATTCAGACAGAATATTCTGAAGTAGATCTACTTTCTACTTTATAGTCAACTGCCACCACAACTCAAAAAAAAAAAAACCCAAACAAACTTTCAGTGTGAGTTTAAAGAGATTAGGAAAATACATTTCTAAAAGAAAGGTGCTCCCTGGGATGATGGTCTCAGCTTGTCACTGATATATAAATGGGAATGTAACAGCACCTGATTCTGTCCCAAGTAATTGCACTGACCACAACCCTGATTGCCAGAACATGGCACAGATACAGTTTGCTCAAGGCTATCAAGAAATGGGACTTGGAGATAATAGCTAAAAAAACAAAACTACCAGTGAGAATGGTCTAGGATGGAAACAGAAGCCCAGAGAAGTTATCCAGAGAGATACTGAAAATGTGACTGGACATGGCCTTGAGCAACCTGCTGTCATGGCAGAAAGCTGGCCCTGCTCCGAGTGCTGGACTGGACCACAAGACCTCCTGAGGGCTCTTCCAGCTTCAATTAGTTCATGATTTATTTCTTTCCTCCCTAGATGTATTTTTTTCAGTTTAATAAAAGCCTTCCCCATCTTCCAAAAGCCTTTCAGTTTTGTGAAGCTTTCATGGTTTGTGGTATTTTAGAAATGAAATTTCTGCTGAAAAGATCCATATATTTTAAACAAGTACCTACTTTCACCCACATTTAAAAAATTCCATTATGAGAATAGCCATAAATAAATTTCTTACCTTTCTGAGGTAGTTTGGGAAGAACTCTAGGGCCAAGTGCAGTCTTTGCAGTCCCAGTGCTAAATCAACAGATGTGAATTATTAGTGCTTACAATGTTATAAAATATACTTATTTCTCTTTTTCCCCCTTTACATATCCATAAATAAAAACTCCCCCCAAAAATCCACATTTATTTTGCCTCTTTTGTATAATCATTGGTCTGTGGATAAATCCCAAATCTCAAAGCATTGTTTAGAATTAATTGGGKTTTTTTCAGAGAAAAAGACATTCAAACCCTACACAGCCTCAATGCTATGGGGCAGATATACTCTATGAACTATGRTACATGCAAAATGTACTCTGAAAATGGGTGAAGCTGAAAGACCAACTCTGGGGGCAGATCCTGAACCTTAAAAAAAATTGTTCTTCAAAATAATTGTAGTGATACACACAAAACATAATCTGTGCTTTATGTCAGTGAAGTTTTCCTGGCCTGAGCCTATGCCTTGTAGCCTCCTGCACACGTGTGGTGTTGGATCACACGCACTCTCTGCTGCAGGAGGAGACAAAGTCTCTGCAACTCCCAGGAAATACTGATGATTGTGGGAAAACAACATGCTTTATTCTGTCAGCCTGGATTACACATATTTTAGCTATTCCCATCAAAATTTTTCCTTTAAAATCACACCTAAGTCACTTTTATAGAAAAGGAATGTGGAAAAGARGAAAAAAGCAAGTTGATTTAAGGTATAAAAATTAAACAATCAATAAAAATCAGTATCAGCTCAAAGTAATGATTCAAAAAACAAGAGAAAAAGAAAAATGAGTGAGAAAGCTGCCAATGTATGTTCAACAGAGCAGAGACTCTTCTGCATCAACTGCCTTTATTCTGGTATTGCTTGTCTCTGCAGCCAACATTTCAAAATGAGCACGATGAAACAATTTTAATTTCTAGCTGTTTTTTCAATAGCAAAAATACATCACGACATGAAACTGAAAGAACAGCCAGGCTCAATCTTGATTCAATAAATCACAGAATCAGAGAATATCCTGAGTTGGAAAGGGACCATGAAGATCATCAAAGCCCAGCTCCTACCTCAGCCTCTCTCTAATGCCATGGAGTACAAGGAGCACACTTTTACCCTTGTCTGACAAGAATCTAGGATGGGCCCAGCTCTCTGTGCTGGGAACACTTCCACTTTTCCCCTGAATGCCCAGTGCCAGCTAGATGGATTCAGCAAATGTGGGAAGCCCCCTGTGCTACCACCAACAGGTCCCCTCCCTGTCCTGGCAAGGCAGATCAGTCTGGGGGTGTCCAGAAACTCTTCCTACACATCTTCTGCTGTGCCCTGTCTGAGGTTACACATCCCTCCCCAGCCACAGCCCATCCCACACACTGGTGGTCATGCAAGGCTGTGTGCCTGAGGCAGGTGCTTTTTGGAATTACCATGCTCTGAACCTCAGGACTTTGGAATCACAGCACAGCTAAAGAATAGCAAACCCTAAGTGACAGCAATGTGTGGCTGTCCCTACTGCTCCAGCTATTGAAAAAGACACTTGTAATGGACAGAGCTGATAAACTATGAGCTAAAAGCAGTTTGTGTTACTGCAGACTGTGTGGCAGCACAGGAGCCTGACAGAGTGGAAAACAGCTAAACTGGAAGACTRAGATGAACTCTCCCTCTTACAGAGCCATCTTCAATGGCAGCCTGTACCCAGAGTGACACTGCTGCTCCAGGCAGGACACCTCACACTGAAGCAGATAAAATGAAATGCCAGGAGACATGAAATAAAACTTTTGTCCTGCTGGACCGTGGTCTGAGGCAGCATTTCCCAGCTGGGAGAGCACTTCTGTAGGAGCAGCAGAGAGATCTGGGCACAGGGCGTTCTGTCCATCCTGCTCAAAGGATGGATTGTGCACGGACAGCGAGGGACAGCGTAGGAGGCTCAGGGCAGCCAAAGCATTTGTATGCTAGCAGGGCATGCAGGAAACGAATAAGAAACATAGCTAGGATTTTATTTGCTATGAAAGGCTTTTATTTTCTAATTTACAAATTAGTTATATTTATTTAAATTTTCATCTTTGTCATCATAAATGGAGATTTTACCTTGACTGCTGAGACATCCCCTCAAACTTGTTTGCAGCCTTAGTTGAAGGTGGGCCCAAATCATTACCTGAGGTGAGAAAAAGGACAATTAAAAACAAAAAAAAAAATCATTAGGATAACTAAAATATAATCAGCAGAGGGAGCAATTTAAAGCAAAACATGTATTCCTCTATGTATGTTCTATACAACATATCTAAAAGATAATTTATAAATTTATTCTTTATGAATAATTTTGTAGCTGAAAAACCAAGAGGGACCAAAATAATCCAAGATGACCTTTCATATAACACATTTTAAAACGACTCACTGGTAGCTCTCATCTCCTGGCAAGGGAAGATTGAATGACATTGCTGTAGGGCATTTGTTTTGAAATAGTGTTTCAATTTTCTCTGCATAGAAGGAGATACAGCAGGAGATACATCAGATACATTTTTCACTGATGCTTACATTTTGCACTGTGAGGCACATCTTTTTTAAACCACCATGAATGTGATTTTATTCAYAAAACATTAAATTTCTAAGGATTGGTATTTTACCCTATGCAAAGAACAGCCTTTACTGATTTAGTGACTAAGTTTTGTATGTTCCCATAATCTGCATTTTAGCCATTGGTAAGGAGAAGATCCTGGGTATCCAGAATTCTGTCAAAAGGCAGCAAAATCCAAACCCAAGCACTCTGGACTCTGCCAGCAGAAAGCTTCTCTTTATTAGCAGTCACCATTTTCAAGGTATAATGACACCAACTCTTGGCTTAGAGCCTTTTCATCCCCTTTGCCTCTCCTTTTACAGCACGTCAATCTCAAAAGCAGCTTCAACAACCATTAGTAAATTTTGTCATTGAAATAGATGCAAAGTGACATTTAATGATCCAAGAACACAAAATACTTCTCATTCAAAAGAATGACACATTTTTCCAAATACCATTCTTGGCACATTGATGTCTAAATGAAACAGCAGAAAAGGCTCATGCTGTGCCTTGCTAAAAATATGTTTGTGCTTAAAAGTGGTGCAAAAAAGGAACTAAGGTAAAACAGCAAACATGTAGATCCTATGGATAAAGGAAGGAAAAATATCTCGTTGCTATGGAAATACAAAATAATCCAAATGACATTTTTAGAACATCTTTGAATAGTAACTCAATTTGCTTAGACATAAGCTAAGGATTGCTCTGCTTGAAACTTCAATTAATGCACAGATTAAAAGACAAATGCTGAAATTCCACATAGCAAGAAATAAATCAACAGAGAAGAAAGCTTCTGAAAGGAAAAGCAGTGAACATCTGACAATATCCTAAAGCAAAAAACACAAAGGCAGATAGAAGAAACTCCCTCTTTTATAAACACAAAATTTCATACTTGCTTAATAATCCAAATGGACTTTGAAACAAGCTTTTGTACAGATTTCAGCTAAGRAAAATGGGGACAAGAGGCCCCTCTTCCATCCACTGAATTTTAGCTTGGCCTGAAAAGCAGTGAAGAGACAGGAAAAGCCATATTCTTCTCTGGCCCTGCTCTGACAAGGTGCTTTACTGCTACAGGCTTCTTCAACTGCACACCTGCACCTTTCCCATATTTTCTTCTTCCTTTATCTGCTGCCTAATGTGTTTAAGGAAAAGTTGACACCTGCTTAGCATCTAATCCTATCACACCTTTCATCCTAACAGTGCTACATTATACAGTATATAGTATATGGTACTTTAGGTGCTGCTTTGGACTTAAATACTTGGRATTTTTTACATATTTAAAGTCCAAGCTCTTAAAAATGTCTGAACTACTTCTGAAAAAGTACAGGGCTGTTGGACTCCACAACATAGGAAACATTTTTTTTCCATATCCCAGACCTCTGAGAAGTAGAGAACTGAAAAGATTCCATTATTTTTATTCCTTGAGAAAAAGCCTTTGCTTTTCATTGGACTCTATACTTTTCTTCATGTTGAATCCTAGATTAAATCACACATGAGTACTCCATGATTTACTAAATTTAACTCAATTTGCTAAGAAAARTGGTGCTTTTAGTCTAGCAATTTTTTTTATTTTAGCCTAGAAATTGTGTGTTTGTAGTAGCACAGAGAGAAGATTCTCTTTAMATACAAGTAATATATGGATGATGCACCTATGTCAGCACTAGATTCCAGTTTAAAAATTTACAGATTCATGGAAATCCTGCCACTGAAACTAAAATCACAGAAAATTACATGGGCCTGAGATTTATAGCTACCAAGAGAATTTGACTGCATAGAGCAATGTTTATTCAAAAGAGTAAGAATCTGAGTAGTCTGGAAAACAGTTTCCAAAAAGCATTTGTCAGAAAGGTATCCTGGTAAAAATAAAAACTAAAATGCACTGTTTCTGTGTAACTTCTGCTGGTAGCAGGATGCAAACCTRTCAGTCTTTGGGTATGTACAGACAACACCACAAAAAGCAAATACAAACTAAGACAACACATTCCCACCAGCGAGGTGTGAACACTTGACAGGAGAGGAAAGAAGCTCCTGTGGCAGCTGTGAGACCTGCACAGACAYTGTGGGTGGGCTCTGGGTGCCCCAAAGCTGCACCCCTGGTTCCTGGGCACAGCAGCAGCAGCAGGAGGGGCAGAGGCAGAGGAGAGCAGTGGCTGAGGGGCAGGGTGAGGGCACAGCCTGGGCAGCTGGGGCAGASACAGGGAGGCACTGGAGGGGACTGGAGGGGCCCCAGGGCAGCGTGGAGGATTTTCAGCTTTCCCAAGTGAGACTCCCAGCCTGGGAGGCAGTGACAGGAGATGGAACTGCTGATTTATCTGAGCTGACATTACATCAAGCTGCAATCATTGGAAAGCAAGCACCAGGTAAAAAGAAACCAAAGATCATATATCAGCCATCATAAAGGTTTTCCCCTGCCCTTTTGATTTGCATTTTCAAAACTCACCCCAAGGAATTGGGCCCTTATTCTGGGGTCCATGAGGTAGTGGGCTTGGTGGGTCAGAGAGGGTTCTTTTGTGTCCTGGGGGTGGGGGAGGTGGTCTCTTCTTGGAAAGAGTGGAGCTGCCACTAGAGGTTTGAGTGCTTAGAGGGAGGGTTGAAGGTGGGCCTGCAAAATAACAAATAACCTTCTTACAAATACATGTGCATAAACGTCAAAGCAGCACTGARAAATTCACAGTCAGACCCACAGCGAAGTGCAGCAAAAGACTAAAATAAAAAGACAAACCATGCCAAAAACACTGTTTAGATTAAACGACACATCCACCACATTTTTAACCATCTCAGCTGTGGGAATATAAGCAACTTGACAATAGAATGACGTGTACTTATGTTTAAAAAATACAGGATTAATCGTGCCAAGATTTCTAATTTTAGGYATTGTTCAAGAAAAGAAAAAGCATTATGAAATATTAAAATTAAGTAATATTTAGCACATGGGATTAAAATTGCTGTTAATTTATACCAGAATAAAAGCACATTCTATATGCTCTAATATGTGGGGAGGTTTTTAGCCCTCCAGACCATCCCATACAAATTTCGTTAATGAACTGGAAGGCAGGAGGAAAGAAATAAAAATATGCCTACAAATTTTCCTTTCACTTTCAAAATAGGATTTTTTAGCTTGAGAAGATTTTCTCTAAGTCTTTTTTCTTTTTTCTGTAGATCAAATAGATCAAACTATGCATTCCAAAAGCAATGCAAATTGTTCTACATGGTATGAATAAAATAAACATCAGAGAAGTCCTTTCTGGGACTGAGATTAGATATTTCATGGTAGCATTGCTTGTAAGAGCCTATGCAGTCACCCCTACCCTTAAATGCTTTTAGTTCCTTCTGATTTAATGCTGGCACAAGTATTATTCAACACAATGTATGTTTTACACAATATGGGAACAGATACAGCTTGAAAGACAAAATAACCCAGTGGGAAGACAAAGAGTTGTTCCTAATCAGCTTCAGCACTGACCTTCACAGAGCTCTCTGCCAAGAAGCTCAGGGAAGCAGAGCCGAGCACAGGCAGCAGCGAGGGGACGAGTGCTGGAGTCAGCTGCCACCACTGCCCAAGAAATGTCCTGTAACACTTTCTGCAGCAGCTCTGCAGCAGCCCAGAACAGCCCCAGGGGCTTTGTTGTTGGGGTGCTTTTCGTTAGTTTGTGGGTTTTTTGGTTTTGTCTTGTTTTAATCTAACCAACAACTCAGACTTCACTGCAGTCTTCACTTGCAATAAGTTTTCACGTCAGACAGCTTTGCCATCAGTCCAGATAAATGCAGAAAATTTACATAAAACTTTAAAAGCAAAGTCTATTTATACCTGAAATTTCAAGTCTATTGTCAGTCTATTTTTTACCACTGTAGAACCAACTTGCCTATTTTTGAAAAGCTACCTTCATTTGGACAAAAAAAGACAAAACCTCCATTTAGTTACTTGACATATATCTTACCATGCAGCACACAAAACTAGAGCTGCCTTCTTCAAAAACATTTATGAATATTCTCTATACGCAGCCTGGAAATKATCAATACCTGCACTCCTTCCTAAATTATTATATATCATAGAAATATTGACATCAGTAAGAAATAATATTTGTAAAAATTCCTTAGTGAAGCATTTAACACTGACAAAATAACTTCAATGATTCTATAAGCATGAATCTGTCAGRTATTTTCAGCAGGTGACCTCTCTTTCTTATAAACAGAAAAGAAAAAATTAACAGAACTGCCCCTAACAAATCAATAATTCAATCTATYCTCTTCCAGATTCAGTCCTGGAAGGCCTTCTGCTGTGCAGGAGAATCTCTCAACCATAAGCCCAGCAGAGATTTTGGGTCTSGCTTAATTAATTGGTTACTTTTGTAAATCAATTGATGTATTTTGCAACTGCTCCTCTCAATTTGCTTCCAAGTTCACAAAACCATTAATTGACAACAAGTCAAATGCCAGTGCATTTAATGATTGTTCCCCAGTTTGCATCCTCACCCTTTCTCAATTTAATTTCTTCCTTGAGCTTAGGTAAGCAAGACAACTTAAACTGTGCATTGAGATGTTTCTGAAAGAAAACCAACTTTTCTCATCCTAAATTTTGATTGATGATGCCTTAAACTGCTGCAAACTACTAATTCTTTATTTCAGAAATACGAATCAGAAGTTGTTTTGATTCGTGATGTAATGGGAATGCATCTAGGAACGACAAGGGGGGCAGGAATAGTCAATATCTGGTGCTAACAGTGAGGTAACTCTTAAAGCAGYGGCGGTCACAGCCGGGCTGTCCCAGCACTGTCCGCCCCTCGTCCCTGTCCCCCGCAGCGCCGCCTGTCCCTGGCCCGTCCCCGTGCCCGCAGTGCGCGTGTCCCAGCGCCCCCTGGCGGCGGCGGCGCGCACCGCACCGCGCCCGCCGCACCGCGCCCGCCGCTCACAAACCGCCCAAAACTGGCTCAGAGCGACAAAAAGGGGAGGAAAGGCACGGAAATACTATTGTGCGCTTATTGCAAAAATTCCACTCCAGACATGAAGTGAAATTCGTACTTTTAATTGCCAATAAGAGGGAGAAATCTCCTCTACAAAAATAAACTGTAGTAGAATTTTAAAAACACCTTAAGTTACGTTATATGGCATGTTTTAGACGTCACATTGATTATACCTATCCAGACATTTCTGAGGAGGTGCAAAAAATACCTTCACAGCTTTCAGAAGTTTCCATGGCATACAAAAGTGACAGGGAAAAGGTGTTTAAGGAATTACAAATCATACTTTCAGACTCCTAGCATTTGTTTCTGTATTAAACTCACAGAAGGAATAAATACAAGTGTCATACACTAATGATTACATGGCTGAAATACAAAAATTACTTATGGTGAAGTGAAAACAAAATAAAGGAAAGCTTCAAAACATCATTTCATAAAGAGGTATAAAATAACATCATGCTTTGAATAAAGAAAACAGAGGGAAAGTGCTTGAATCAAAATCATTTTATGGAAACAACTGGTGAAATAATACACGACCTGATGATGTATGAATTGTCTGTATAATTATTATAAAATACACTGTATCATGGAGTCACTTAGGTTGGGAAAGACCTTTGAGATCATTGAGTCAGACACTGCCAATCCTCCCCTAAACCACACCTCTGTTCCTGTGCCTTTGGGATTCCCTTCTTGGGGAATGTCCTGGATTCCTTTTAGACTGTCTCCCAGGGGACTCTTGTCAGCCAGGCTCCTAAAGAGGCCAAAGTCCGTCCCCTGGAGGTGCAAGGTGGCAGCTCTGCTGATGTCCCCCTCTTACTTGTCCAAGAATTTGTGATTCCCCCTGCCCCAGACAGCCACATCACACTCAAGTCCTTGTCTTTTCACAAGCAGCAGGTGCTCTGCTGGCTCCCTCATCAGYTGAGTGGGAAAGTTCTCTTCCACTCACTCCAGACACATCCTGGACATTCCTGCCCCATGAGAACAAGGGCCAGCAGTTGTGAGACTTCTCCCAGCTGCTTACAGGGTATCTCATCTGCCTCTCCATCCTGGGCGGGTGCTCTCTAATGATTCCACCAGCACATCTGCCTGTTGGCCTTTCCCTGGTTCCTACCACTGAACACTCGACCCTACTGCCACCATCACCTAGCTCAGACACTCAAAATAGTCCCAAACCTACASGGCTACCCCACTGCCCCTCCCTCCTGAAGGGTTCACAGCCATCCTTCACAGCACTCCAGTTGTGTGAGCCATCCCACAGCAATGGCAGCTGCAGTTTTCCTGCTGCACAGTGGCTTCCAGCCCCTCCTGTTGCCTGTGCTGTGTGCAGGGGTGTGGATGCACTTCAGTTGGGATATTGATCCTGACACCCTTTTGGGGGAGAAGCCCTGATTTCTACAAGAGTGTTTGGAGGCATTTCCATGCCTTATATCTTATGAGCCCAAAGGCCCTAACTGGCACACAACACTCCCTCAAACACTGGTGTGCTGCCCTAGGGTTACCTTGAGCAAGCCTGGTTTTGTCYCTTTCCCCTTTCTAATCTAGTTTAAAGCTCTTTCAATGTGCACTGATAACTCAGGGGCAGATACCACTGCTCCCTGCTCAGGCTGGCAGAGTCACACCCCTTCCTGCATGCCATTCCATGCAAATTGCCATCCCAAATGCCACACCATGCCCTTGCACTGTTTGTGGTGCTCTCCAGGAGTTCCTTCACACATGTCTGGGCTGGACTCTGTTGCCCCTGTGCTGGGACCAGGGCTGCTCACCTCAGCAACTGCACATGTCTGTGTATATCCACACATATATACACATAAAGGTGTCTGTAAAACCAGCAGCTCAAAACAATTCCTGTGTGATATTCTCAATTATACAAGGCTAGGCTAGGTATCTTTAAGCAATTATCAGAGCAGTTACTAGATCGAAGGTATTTTGTGATTTTAACCAGGCAGCAATTGAGCCAGTCATTTCCTCTCCTCATCCAATAGATGCCTTAATCATGAYTTGTCACATAGTTCAGAAGTTCACRTTTYGTAAAGGACATTTTCCTAACACAAGCAAAAAACCAAAAACTAAAAAGAAAACCCGAAAAAACCTGACCCAGAAGTTTTTCCCTTTGTTTCTGTCAGGCTTTCTTTTCCTCAGTTACTGGGAAGCAAATGCTTACAGAACTAACTGTTAKCATGTTTTATCTCTTTTTCATATTACAAAGATCAGGCTTTCATGTGTAAATAGATCAAAAAATCTCAAAATTATTGTACTAAGGTAAATAACTGGATAAGATGTGCAATTAGTAGTACATTGCCCTTTAGGGTTTGTGCAGTTAGTATAGTAACAATTCATTTGTGTACTTGTGAAACCATGCAAAGCTGCTGCCACTCAATCAAGAAATGGTGGGTTTAGAGTGTAAAACTTCACATGTGTAATTTTTTTTTACCACTTAATGAGACATAGGGGGAAAACACAGAATTCCTGCTAATGGTAGAATGGACACTGCAAAGGAAAAAAACTTAAATTAAAAATAGTATTTTCATTAACAAGTGTTGCTATACTTATTTTTAAATTTCTCATGAGTGACTTATTGCATAGATATTACTAAAAGCTTTTTCAGTTAGTGTTGCCTAATATCACATATTTCCAGCACTGAAAATAAGAGCATAATTAAAGACAAAATGATTATGATCACTCTGAATAAGAAAGCTAAGAATATACATTGATTCAACATTAGTATTTGAAGTACATTAGATAATTAATGCTTAAAAAAAGGTTCAGTTTGGAAAGAAAAGATAAAAGTTATACTAAAGAATTTTGTGTTTTGGGTTGATTCAGAAATAGAAGAGCCCATGAAACCAGAAGTCGTCAGCTAGTCTGCCCTTCCTTTTATGGTATTAAAAATTACAAAGTCTTAGTGGAATAATTAGCACTATTTAACCACAATGCGCAACACATTTATAAGAATATTAAAAAAAAAGTCACCAAGATTATATGCAAGAGAAGTATAGAATCCTGGAAGCATTCAGAAGAAACAGGATGACCTCAAAGGCTGAGGTAATAGAAATGAGARTAAATACATTTGTTCTATAAATTAAGAACTTCAGTTGCAAATGAGTAGAGACTGTGTAATGCCTTCTGTGCCACAGTGTGATACAATCAGGAAAAAAACAAAACCTAGGACCAAAGGATTCTTTGATGTGGGATTTCCAGTAGAAACAGCAAATTTTACTGCTGTCCCGACACTTCCAGCCAGTTGTATTTCAGAAATCTGATTTAAACAGCAAAGGTACACAGAAGAGTTAGTGTGATGAAAGGATAGCTTGAACCSCAGGAGAATGAAAATATTCTTCAATCAGATAAGGTAAAATACACTTGGTTTGTTTAGTGTAACACCCCAGACATGGAGACCTGTAGGATTTCCATCCTTTTCCAGGATCTTGACACGGCCACCAGCCACAGAAACACCACCAAAGCCAAAGGGCAATGCTGGTACATGCACAAAGTAACTTAGTGAGCCCAAGAAGATTCCTCATCCTGTGTGCAAGGCAGTCAGACAACTTCTAGAAGTTACTAGTAAATTCCAATAAACTGATTTGGTTAGAAATTGAGTCTGATGTAGTGAAGGAGCAGATGATGTGGCTGTGCCTGCAGTAACAGTGCACTGGAACCACAAAAGAAGTGCCTTTGGGCATAGGTACCTCATGTCAGAGCTGTCAGTGAAACTATGCAGCCTTGTAGGTGTTGAAGATCCAAATTAACTTCATGATACAGAATTTATCCCTGACCTCCATGCTCATCTGGGACAAACAGGCAGAACCACTAAAATCAATTCGCTTTCAGCTGAAGTGAAGGAAACCTGGATTAGCCTGCCTAATACTTCTCCAAAGCCAGTTAGCAACATTACCTCCACACTGGATTGGCAATGAAGGTTGTGCAAAGTTTTATTTAGGTACTGAAGCAATAATGGAATTACTTAAATACTGATTTTTTTTTTGAAAGCTTTTTGTGAAACAATAGGCAGAAGACCTGCTAGATGTCTGGAGCAATAATGCAGGTATAAGTTGAAAACAACAATAAAAAAGATGATTTTGAGATTTATTACAGGCTAAATATTTGACTGAGAACAGAAGTAAGCTGACCCTAAATAAGCTTAGATAAACTATTGAAAAAGGCACAGAGTGGTTGGCTCAGTGGCTCAGGCAGCCACTGCACTCCTGCACTTTTCATTCTGTTAGGATTACCTAAATCTGTAGCAGAGATAATACAAGTAAGATGCATCCACAAATGAGACATGTAGAGAAAAATACAYGCAGGTTCCAGCATTCTTAGGAATATTTTGAAAAGTTATCAAATGAAAAATCTGGACATGAATTATAATGATGTGTGGAGAAATTTAAAACCTCCCCATACCCCTTCTTCCAACTATTGCACCTATAAAATCATTTTTTAGCCAGCATGTTCACTGAAAACCATGAGCWAGAGTGATGTGCCTTATGTAAATCACTTTAAACGTCCCTCCTCTCCCYCACACAAGTTCAGTGGATGGCTTCCTGATCACTCAGGAACATCACAGAACTTTGCTACCCAGAACTTCACTGGGCAATGAAACAGAGGGCTACAGGGAAGGGGTTTTCTTAAAAATGTAACAAGTTTTGGAAAGACAGTTTCATCTGCATGTCCCAAAGGATGAAAAACTTACGAAACTTAAAAATTGTCTGCCTCCTTCTAAAATGSAGATGCACCTACTATGCCTTCCCTGAAGGCTCCATGTCCTAGCAGGGCCCATGCTATCTGYCAGGGCCTCACAGCAGCACTGGGAYAAAGATCAGATTGTTTTCTGACAGAAGGTAAGCTTAAATTTAAATACACATTCAGTGCTTTTGTTACTCTTGCTGTTTAGGGAGCTTAGTGAAAAAAGTAACACTGTGTTTTCATGTAATCTTAAACACAAGATATTCAGATGAATTTTCTAAACAAAAACACACATCTGCCAAGTAAGGTTGTGTAAACTTAAGTGTAAGGGATATACTCTATTACTACTCATCCAAAAGAGGAGAAAAATATACAGGTTTATGTTTTCCTACAGAAAGAAAATTGATTGTTTCAAAATTCAGATGTGTCAACATGTGAAGTGTCAACATTTTCATATGGAAGTGAAGAGTCTCTGCTTCATTTTCTTTTAAATAATCTGAGAGCTGAAAGAGRAGAGATACAAAGAGCAGCACAGTTTAAATGAACCATAAGTGCATCTGAAAATGATGCAACTACAGTAACCTTTCCACACTGATGAATTGTCCTATACATTTGGCACTTTTTTCCCCAACTTTTAACACAGGCATGTATWCAACACAAGTTTCTAATTTCATAGTATTGTTGAGGGGATATCAACCAAAACTCCACTCCAGCATCACTCACAGACTGTAGAATTTCATCATGTTTGAAGCAGAGAAGCATTGTGACTTTAATGTAACAGCAGTTCAAGTCAACCTCTCTGACTTACCCTGTGAATCTGACATTTTCCACTCTGATGAAGCAGTTAATATTACATTAGAAGGCATTTTTGTGATATTATAAAATTATTTCATTGTGATATAAATAAGGATTTCTTTGTATAACCTCTGACATGAAAACACATGAAAACTCCATGGCTCAATTCTTTCTGAGTCGCTTTAGTGTTGTGTTGGTTCCTTGTTTAGGAACAGCTAGGAAAACGTCTAACATTTCAGAAACCAAAATACATACTTAGAATGAAAYATGAACATAAATATTCCCCTTCCTGGAGAAAAAGACAATTTTCTAGGTATSTCTGTAGGAGAGCTCCACTATATACTGACAAAGAAATAAAGTTCATTAAAATGTGTTGAAAGCTGACAACATACTAAGCAGTGTGTASAGATACCAGACACAACCTCATTAACCTTCTTCAGGAAATAGGATGCATGATTAATTTCTAAGTCTTGCAACTTTATGACAAAAAAAAAGTTATCCTAGGTCATGAAGGAACATCTAAGCTAGTACATTGTGGTTGCAGTGAACAATCCATAGCAGATTATGAGCATGTAAAAGGGGTGAGAGAGTAGAAGGAAAAAGTAGAATCTTGTAATGCCAATAATCAGGTTGACACAGTAAAGATACAAGGAATACAACTAAGTTCCCAGGGAAACATGGATTACAAAATCTCATGTGAAAAATGCAAACCCCGGCAAAATCACTTTGCCTCATAATGGCAAACAAACCTGTTAAAAGAGAGTCAAGGGATCCATTTGAAAGTTGCCAGTACATGACAAAGACTGATGGGACAGTAGTGCTTAAGCACAGCACCTGAACCATGATGCCAACACTGTCCTGTCCCTTTTACTCTTTCACATATCGGTGAGAGCMTCTCTGCATTTCTCCTAAACAAAGTCAATTACCAGGTGAGAAATGAAGCAGAAAAGGGAGCAGCAGCATAACTGCTGAAGTGCTAAACTGTATTAAATCTTTATAAACTAAAGATTTCTCTAACAAGTCTACTGTAAAAACACAATTTATCAATTTCTAAATTAAACATGTAAAAAGGAATTAAAGGTTTCTTTKTCCTAAAAAGTAGATCTACACAAATTATAACACAGCAAAAAGTTTTGTTCCATAAAAATATCCTCCAGACTTGAAGATTAGAGATATCTAGGTCAAACCATCACAATCCACTGCAGCTGCAAGTCTCATAAAATTAAGTGACTTTAATTTAGCAGAGCATTAGTTTATTCCTCACCCATTCATGTTCASTGTTATGAATGAGTCTATTACAAAGTGTCCCCCAGGTCTTTTAAGTTTAGAACATGCATTGTACCACGCTACTGCATCAATAAGAACATGCTTTATCTTGAACATTGCAATGTCCTTGGTTAAAGGAGGGGCAAGAGTGTTAAAATCACTGCCTGGAAGTGTGGTTTGGAGACAGACTTACCTTTGCCAGCATTTCTGGGAGGAAGAGGAGGAGCATCAGACGTTGGAGAGGTGGGTGAGTCTGTGCTTGCAGAAGCAAAGATCTGGTTGGTAAAGGCTCCATAGGAGAGTCTTTGCTTGTCTCTGGGAGTGCTAAATGAAGGGTGAGTCAGTTTGTCTTGGGGGGAAATGCTTGAGGAGTGACAAAAGCTTTGGGGTCTTGGAGATCTTTCCTTTTTTATAGGACTAGGCTGTGAATAGAAAAACAAAGATATGATACAGCTGTCTAAACACTAATTATAGTTAGTATGTTTGGAAAATAGCATACCAGAACATAATTTAGTGAACATGAGTTTTTTTTCTTTGTTGGACAAATAAACCCCCACTCCTCCCTTTTTCAGCAATTCAACCAGAAAGGTCCTCTCTTCTAAATGAAAATTAAGATTGTACCATCMACAAATCATCATGAACACAAAATTAGATTTAATGTTAAAGCAGGAAATACTAATAATATACTAAATCAAATGCCAATAAAAGCCTGGGAAATTTTAGAATTTAGGAGTAATTTTCAGGGAATATAGCACATTACTCAGACTAGACAATTATCCTCAAGTATCTAGTATATTACCCCACTGATGCCTAGTAAAGATGAGCAAACACTTTTGACAGATCAGATTTATTTGGTCCCTGAACTAGCAATATAATCCATGATACAGCTCTTTTTAAACACATCTAATTGCTCTTTGAAGAAATTTTACACATTAGTTTTTGCCTGCTGTACGTTAATGGGTGCATATGAAGCACGATCTGTTTCCCTGCAGCTCTGGTTCAGGTTATTATCTCCAGCACAGCATCTCTCATCCTCCAGAGGCTCCTCATACAGATGATTATTTTGTTCTCTGCCATCCTTGAGGACATGCAAATTACTTTGGCTTCTGAATTTTTCAGTCCCAAGTGTCACAGAAAATGAGAAGTTGTCCACACTTCTTTCTGCGGCACTCATATAAAATAGGAGAGGTGTATTCGCATTTATTGCAGAAATAGAGCACACAGTAATTAAATGACTTGCTAAAGTAGGACACTGAGGCTAATTTTTCACATGCTGTAGGATGGCAATTATTCTATGCCCTCAAGTTTTGCCTTTCTATTACTTCTTTAAAAAAAATAAAAAAGGGAATAAATAGCACAGCACACTTTGTGAAAAACAGAGTTATTTATTCAATAACTAGGCTTTTAATTAAAATTTATGGAAAAAAATTAAGTATGTAAGCTTTGGATTTCCTCCAGCTAAAATTTAACAGCTTAGAATTCTGAAGAGGATAAAGCAACAAAGTAGTCCAGATTTCCTGATTAATATTATACTGTATGTCTTGTCAAACTTCTGAAACAACCCATAACAATTAGGTTGACAAAGTATATTCAAAAAGCACTTAGGCAGTCTTTAACACAGGCCTCAGAATTAGTTTCTCCCCCCCACCCCAAAGTATCTGTAAGAAAAGAAAGGCTGAAGTGGGTCTCTAATTACCACTTATTTCCAGGGAGCAGAGCTGCTGACAGTTTTTGTAGAAGGCTGTATCAGTAATTCCCACTCACCTTATCGTCCAAGTCATCGTCACTCTCATCAATCTCTTCCTGCCGAAGATTCCATTCGTACTCCACGTGCACATGYGGGTTCAGCTTTCCTGCCTTGGCTTGAGAAAGCTGAAAGAAATAAAAAGTCCTGTTAAAGTACTTGCTGTTCTTTTGGTGTTAACTAAGTTAGTTTTGTAATGGCAAGAAATCAATTGGAATATTTAGAAGTTTAAAATTATTCCAGGGCAATCACACAAACATCCTTCATTTGTTTGAGGTACAGAAAAACAGCTAAAAGGTAAAGATTTTCTCAAAAAGGGCAGAAGTCAYCATGTTTGACAAGCAGTTGAAAAGATGACATGAAGAGAAGGGATATGCACAAAAGCAGAATTTAWCTGGAGCCCTGCTTTCCAAAAAGGAAAGGGAAAACCTATTTATAAATTTTGGTACATACATCTGCTGCCCCATAAAAATCACAATCCTTGTACTCGAATCAAATGAAAAGGTATTTCCTCTTTATTTAGATATTTTACCTCTCTCTCTCCCTGGATGAGGCCAGTATGTCTTAAGCACAAATTCCTTGACTTTGCCAGCCCAAATAATGTATTTCACATTCTTTAAAAAAAAACTACCTCAATGATCAGCAAAAAACCTAATAGAGCAGTTCATGGTTATTCTGAGGAGATAAATTCTCCTTTTCAATGCCGAGATCTTCCATCATTATTTAGTCCTTCACATCCTTTAAAATGTAGTCTACCTGATARTAGTTGATTCAGGAGTGCCTTTAACCATCTTCCTGAAATAAAACTTGGAATAAAGACAGTATTTCCAATCTGTTACGTAAGTATTCATGAACCCACTTGAGCTGAAACTGAATTTAAATACACAGTTAAGACTCCARTTATGCAACAGAAATGAGTTTAGTACAGCTATCATAATGCAAACACCTAGTTATTTATCTTGTACTTTTTTACTGCCCACAGCAAACAGTGTGSTCATTCATGTCTCTTTTTCACTCTTAACTCATTGCTGCTTTTGGAAAAAATGCAGAAATATTTTCCTCTTCAAAAATTAAAAAAAAGAAAAAAGAAAAAAGGCATAAATGGTCTATGAGAGTTAAGTGAAATAATCAGTGAGGTATTCATGGAATTTGGATCACTATAACTAAACGATTAACTGCTAGATRAGCTCACTGATAACATCCACTTGATTGTTTGTTCTGTAACACAGCCAGYTGGTCCACATTAATGGCAGGTGTAAGTTTTTAAAAGGGATAGCATAAAGAAAAAAGCAATCCTGTGTGCTGCACAGGTGATCTGCTTGATCCAGCTGACAGAACACTCAAACCACTGGAAACAGCACCTACTTACACAGTAGACATGGCATTAACTGAGAAGTCAGTCCCAGCAAAATGCTGACTTGCATCCCCAGAAACATGGAAAGTTTCTTTGATTTGTGAAGTACAAGGGATTTTGGTTATTCAGTAATTAATTCATGACAAGAACTTTCAGTTGTCACAGGAAAGGTATTAAAATTACCAGCTGCAGAGCAAAAGTAGATAGCCTCAGATCATCAAAATTAGAAAAAAGAAGAAATAGAAATAAGTGGCAAGTGTTTTGTAAATTCTCCTGATTTGTCTTAAATGTGAAACTGCCACACTACTTATACTTTTTAATGCCTTGATATTCACTTGCCTACTAAATGCACACTGGTGGGACCTTAGAGGGCCAAGAACAAACAAGCTTGTTGGTCTGATGTAAAATCCTTATTCCTGGCTAAATGTTTCAGAGAAGTACCTGGGAAATTCCTTAACACCTTTATTTCTTGAACACCAATAATCTTTTTGAGTGGTGTCAACATCCCTCACACATTCTCCAAATTCCAGGAGGTTTTGCTTTGATCATGTTCAGYAGAGGGACCAAGTCCCACAGAAGCTGGTATTCTATATCTTTTGATACTCCAACTTCCAGACATTACACTTAAACKTCTTCCTCTTTTCAGGAGAGTAATTTATTTTAAGTTGTTTCMATTGTCCTTATAAAAAGACTTTCATCATCTCCGAACTATCTGTTCTGTTAAATAATCTGAAAAAAGCCATAGCAGGAAAAGACAAAGATCCCAACCTAAAAGGTCTTGACAGTTTTCATGTTACACGGGCTGTTAAGTACTCCTGATATAAAAGCCCCTCTTACAGGGGCTGTTAAGTACTCCTGATATAAAAGCCTTTAAGAAGAACTTTGGAGGTGATGAAGCCCAAATCTCTTTGAATGATGTATTTATTGACACATCTGACCCTCTAGTACTTCAGTCTTCAAATACACTGGTTAAAATACACTAGAAGAAAGATCTTTTCCTTAAACTGTWACAAAGAAAATTACTGTTGTGTTTTAGCTAAGAAATAGTCACCTGTGGTAGGGCCTTCAGATCGACACACAGCCAGCTGGCAGCAGTATCACATGTGAGATGCMATGGTAATGATATATGAAGTAAATCACATTTTTAAAGAAGCAAACATTCCCCTTTGCCCCCAGGCTTGGTTCTTACCAGTTCCTCACACTGGACAGCTTTCAGTCTCTTTGCTGTGTCCAGAGCCGTCTCTCCAGCTTGGTTTACTACAAAATTAACAATACAAAAAAGAGTAATTCTTTGAGATGTCTTAAGAAACAATTWATTGAATTTCACTACTGGTAGCACAGTAACTCCTAAAAGTGATCAAAAATGTCTGTTTACTCTATAGCAGCTGCAGCTCTTTAAGATTTCACTCTATGTGCTCATGCATTTCATGTATCGTCAGGTTCTTCCTGAACAGCAGCACCTGCTGCAACAGTTCCAAATCCCTCCTAACCACCCCAGCAAAGAAATTTAGTCACCTCAATCTCCACTCAATGTCTTGGCCAATAAAACTCTTACCTGAATAAGCAAGAGAAGCAAGTAGGAAGGGTAAAATAGCTCAAAAAAGAAACGAATTCTAAGACTTAAAAACAAAACAAAAAAAAGGGTAAATGTTGATCCAAGCAGATTTTACTTTGATTAATGTGTAGAGGCTTGAAGCCTTAATTTGAAGATATTTGAAAAAGAATAAATTTAAAACCTTCTAGCTTTGTCTTTGCCAAAGCTATAAAATGGTTTAAAATTTAAAATAATACCTGGTAAGAAAGAAGGTGATATCTGAGGCTGCTGGGAGGTCCTCAGGCACAGCATCTAATGGAATCCTTCCCAGATGCTCAACAGCAAGTCTCAGTAAACAAAAACAACTCCCACATCTGATGTGGATAAACCCTAGGTAAAATGTACTCTCACAGTACATCAGTAAATGCCATGGAGCTGGAACAGASAATGCTCCACAGCACATCCAGATTGTAAAGCATTTCTGTGATCAGGAACTGAAAATGATCAACCTGAGATCTATAATGTCAGTGTGAAATATTATACAGACAATGACAGTTAGGAATCCTAGAATTTACAAAGAAGTCCTCTAGAAAGGCCTGTGACTTTAAAAGAATTCAGATCCCTAAAAGAAGGATTTGCTTAAGGAAAGATCTATCAGAGATGGYTTAATATGAAAAGGAATGAAAACATAGTACTTCTTACATGAAGTTAACACCCAGATAGCTGAAGGACTACATAAATTCCAARCTTTGTATACTTTTTAAGTATACACCTCTTATTTCAGGGTCTGTGTGAGATCACTCAAGTTCCTATGTGAGATCACACCAAAAAACAGAGCACAACACCCTCTTTCCCACAAAAAATCCCTCAAAAAAACAAGGCACCAAAAAGKTGTGAACACTCCTCTGCCATCTACCTAGGAGAAAGTTCAATAGAAGGTCCAGTGAAGGACTTTAACTTGTTCAGATGGCATTCCCATTGCAACTGCCAAAAATGGTCACATTAAATTCTCTGATTTGTGATAGTATTAGAATATATTCTAAAGGCCTATAAAAAGGCAAAGGAAACCAGTGACTTCTGCCACTAAACTATGAACTTCAATTTATACAGCAGTCCTTTACCAGGCAGTGGAGGAAAGTAATGGTGATAAAGAAAAAGGGAGAAATAAAATCCAGTTTGCATCAGCTGTTAAAAAAACTTCTCTCCTATACCACTGACTGAATATAAATGTTTTACAGACATGCTAATCACATTTAACTCCTGGGCCTAACAAGCTGGATTCATGGGATGCCTTCCTAACTCAGGAAAAATGGGATCAGCTTTCTCAGCTGCCTTTCAGTTTCTCTTTGCACCTACCTGTGAGAGAGGAGTAACACTTGCTGTACCTGYATCAGTTCATTTGTCATAAGGGCATACCAAAAGTTTAATTGAAAATGGAATCTCTGTTAGGATAATCTCTTGTTCTCTGGATGGTCTCCCCTCCCTAATCAGTGGCAGTGTTGGCTGGGGTGTGCTGGATGAAACCACAGCACCAGCTGCCATTGATATCAACAGAGAAATTAAGTGCTGTGCCCATAAAGCCCACGTACCTAAGAGTGGAATTAGACATTTAAGTTCTAGCATAAACAATGAACCTAAATTAAAGGCAGTTTAAAATGGGTCAGAAACAGAACTCTGAACTCTGCTTAGGGTTTGCCATTAGTATTTTATATTAGAAATTTTTGTCATTATCTTCTAAGAATTCAATTTCTTAACTGAATGTTTAGCTTTTGCTTGCTGTTKACAAGGTCCTCATCTTTCTACCACAGTCTTATTTTAGAAGTTTACTTACCACAGAGAAAKAAACAAAAGTGGCTAAAATAATGGGAAGAAATTTTAGGAAATCTGTATTTCCTAGTTTTAAATAATGAACTTACCTAAATCAATAGTTGGCTTCCCCCTCAAAAGCAATTTCAAACACTCAGGCTTATTATAGATACTGCAGTAGTGTAGAACTGTATTACCCAATGCTGTTTGTTTGTCCAGGTTTCCACTAAAAAAAAAAAGGAAAAAAGAACAAACAATCAAGAAGAGTATAGTAGCCATGCTATTCATTTCAAATCTAGCATCCATATAAATAAAAACTTTACTGGACAAATATGAAGTTGGACAAAAAAAATTAAATCAAACATTACTTGCAAGACTATTAAGAATTCTTCCAAGGACRCTGGAAATATCTGAGCTGTGACTGAAAAGGACTAAAAATCTACAGATGTTCATTCAAAAAACTAAAGACCAGAAACTCAGAGACTCAGACCTCACTAAGGTCATGCCAGTTGCCACTTCACCATAATTCTTTTTTCAAACATCCTAAATTATCCCAATAGAAATATCTGAATAATTCTGATATAGTTAAAATAGGTTAACAAATCCCATGCAGTCAAGGAACTATCAAGAGGGCAGCTGTGAGAATGAACAAGAGAGTTKTAAGAAGGAATGTAAGGACAACACATCGATTTAGGGAAAAACCAGATGTGCAAAGGGGCTCACAGGGCTTTTTACTTTTGTACTTCCTTCAGTTTTCAACTTCTAAACCCAGGTATTTCAAAAACTGTTACTGACATTTTGGGAACAATAAAATATTTTCATAAACCAGAAAAGCAAAGCTCAGGAGATGACAGCTTTTCCCAGTGTTACCCMTACTGGACAGTAAGAGCCCATAGGGTTGTAAAGATGCTCCTAAATTTGAGACTGCCACAAAAAACCACACAGCAGACAGAAATATACACAAGCTGTCTGAAGCTTCATAACAAAAAACCAAAAAAATTCCAAATAATCATCCAAAATAAAAAATATTTTAATAAAGGTGAAAATAGCAATTTGGGTTCCTAAAACATTTTTTCAAATTATGATCTTAAACAGCTTGAAAATATTGGAATGTTATTTTTCATTTGTTACTTTAATAACACTCTCCTATAATCAGCACTCACACTTTTCATTAAGGTTTTTTTAGTTCTATGAACACATCCCTTGACAACAAAGAACAACTCAGCCAGTAAACTAGATGTTGAAAATTACTAATCAAGTTTATGCTCTCAATAGCTTTAATATAGTTTATGAACTATGGGAACACCTTTTTCAAAGTCAATCCAGCATTTGTTCATAATTTTCTGAGGAAGAGTCTTGTTTTCTACTCTTACAGTTCCTTTGCATGTGTCCTGTATTTGGAACATTTACCTGCCATCCCTCCTGTACCTGAACTATTTGTTTGCATGGCTTCATATTGACATGTGGTCTAAATCAATGTCCTTTCATGCACTACAGACTTTTTCCTTTCATCCTATTTTTATATAACTGCTTTCAATGCTTTTAATCTACACATCTTTTCCTCTCCCTATGGATCAGGAGCACAAAGGTCAACTCAAAGGTACTAAACTATTCTCCTTTGAAACATATCTAAGGAGAAAGAGTATAAGTGATGAGCAAATACCATCCAAGGCACTGCCAGGATAACTCTGAACACCCACAACTGTMATGTACAATTGAATAAAAAGTCAGCAATCCATACCAGTTTTGTACAAGGAAGTCAACCAGATGGAGAGAGGTTTGGTCAGCAGTCCGGACTGCTAAATGAAGTGCTGTTTCACCTGGCTCCTAAACACATGCAAAGAGAAGTTAGATTTCTGTCTTATTTCTGCAGACCTTGTACATCAGACCTATGAAATACATCTCATTCACTCTTTACAAGTCTTTCAAGAGAAAAATATTAGGAAATTATGATGAAAACAATTATTGTCTTTTTGATCTCTAAAAGACACCATGTGCTTCAAAGGAAAATGGCATTACACTTCCTGAGATCTCAGCTTTTCTAAACCCAATTTCCACTTTTTCCAGCTTGATGGAACAACTCTGAAGAGCCTTTAACCATCTTAGCTACCAGTAACTGAAAGGGATCTTGCCAAGGTGTACTGAGTAAGTTTGCAGCTTTACAACAGCCTGGTGAGCACCAAGCAAAGTCACAACATTATTTCCTACAAAAGGCATCACAAAAATCACAGTCCCACATACATTAAAACTCTTACAGATTGGCAGGACAGTTGAAGTTGGAAAGGAGCTGTGAAGGTCACATAGACCCATCTCTCTGCCCAAGAAGGGTCACTGAGGACCASTTGCCCAGCACCATGTCCAGATGGCTCTGGAATATCTTCAAGGACAGAGACTCCATATCCCTGAACAGCCTGTGCCAGTGTTTGGTCATTCTCAGAATACAAAAAGGTTTCCTGATGTTCAGAGGGCACCTCCTGAGCTCCAGTCTGGGCCAGTGCCTCTGGTTTCATCACTGGGCACCACTGGGCTCCATCATCTTTCCACCCTCCCTGCAGGTATTTCAATACAATGATGAGATTCCCCTGAGCCTCCTCACAGCGGAACAGTCCCAGATGTTGGAGCCTTTCCAGGTGCTCCAGTCTCCCAGACACATCAGCAGCCCTTCCCTGCATTCTCTCCAGCCTGTCAAAGTCACTTTTGCGGGGAGCCCAGATCTGGGCACAGAACTGCAGCTGTGGCCTCACCAGTGCTGCGTGGAGGGAAGGATCACTGCCCTTCACAYGCTGGCAATGTGTCCCCACTGCCTGGAATGCCACTGTCACCTCTGCCACAAGGGCACCCTGCTGGCCCAGGTTCACCTTGGTGTCCCTCAGGACCCCCAGGTCTCTTTAGGCAGAGGTGGGTGGTTCCCAGCACTAAGTTGGTACATGGGGCATTTCCCCCATATAGAGGGYTTCTCCTTGTCTAACTTGAATTGAATCATACTTTATTTTCTATACATTTCATATGCATTAATGCATTGAAATAGAAACGCTGTTTATTTCCATTTAAAAGCTGCACGAGAAGTCAATGAAATCTAAATTTAGATTAACTCCTATTGATCACAAAGGACAATTAAAGAAGCATACTACAGTATATATACTTAGAATTMAAGTCCTGATTAAAAAAATATTATTTTATTAACAACAGAGAATTTACAGAGGAGAATGTTGCTATAAATGTCCTAACTGCAAACTGCATTTCAATTGGTGCTCAWACCTTTCTAGATGCCACAGCCTGTAACAACTGGGAAGACTGAGGAGCTAATTCTGTGGAAACTGCTGCGGATGATAAATACAGAAAGCTGACCTTGCAGTCAGAGAATTTGTAATGTGTCTCTATGATAAGCACTCTGTGATAGCTCAGGTGCTGAGACTATACTGAACTTAYCCCTTTCACTGAACACAGACAAGCACTGTGTCCTTTGCCAACTTAGCTATTTYCATACAACTTGTTCTCTGACATGTCTCCAGGTTGGGAGAAAACATTGCTGAGCAAGTGGTTACATGGCATCAATTATCTATTATCAGTAAAGCCAGGTTACTCTGCTCRTGATTAACATTTGTCCATGGCTAATTGAGGTCAACCTGGACTGATTTTTCCAAAAACTGCTACTGATTTCAGAAGGAAGATCAAGTACTCATAACTTGATACACACACAACACAAAAGAATCTTCCAGGTTGAAAGAAATTGTATTTCTGTAAACGTCGCATTAGAAGCTGTGAAGTCATCAGATTTATTCTTTCCTTGTTTACAGTAAACAAAGACTTGCAGACAGTGTTCCTCCAGCCACTATTTTAAAAGTAGGCATGATACTGTATGTGGAATCAGGTGACCCTGGGCGATCAAGTCTGTTCTTTGTGACTTTTCTAAAAGAGACACACTGCAGAACAGGTTCTTTTTAATACACTAYAGTGGCACCAAAATAGTGATGCAAGTGGTGCAACATCACTATTGCATTTCACACACCTTTAGACCAATTGATGATGAAAAATAAAGTGCTCTTTTCCCTCCCCACAAGGATGYAACGTTTGGGAAAGGAAGAAAAAACCCATCATTTTCATCTGTCATTTCTTTTGTTTTATCTCCTAAAGCAGGAGTCCCAGATCTTGAGCATTTTACAAATACACATGATTTAAAATATYAATTGTTTACCTGATAAGCTTACCTGTCCAGGCTCCAGCAGTGGCTCCATTAGCTCTACCCCCTCTGCATAGACTTGAATTAGTGCAAGTAAATCCCTGGATTTGACAGCCTCAAGTAATTCACTCAGTTTAGCTGCTGCAGATGCACAAGTCTTCCTAGAGAACTTATGATCTACATATTTAGCAGTGATAAATTCTTTACGTGCAGTCCTGTGGGGTGTGAAAATAGAGCTTGCTTTAGAAATTTTTAGAAAAATGGGTCAGTGATTATAATTTAAAATCACCTTGTCTAACTTGGAAGCTGAGTAGAGAAGAAGCAAACTACCTGATAAAAAGTGTGGTTTTTATTGTTACACTGCATGTCTTGCTTGCAAACAAGCCCCAAATATGGAACTTCGTGAATTTTATTCTGTCTTCTTGCTATATACAAAAATCACAYTGACTGTGGGGACTAAGACCAAAAAGACCAAAGAAAAAGCAGAGCTAGTGCCATTTAGTCCACTGTGTTTACCATCTGAGGGTTTACTACAAAACTCAAAACTACTCAAGAGTCAAATAATGCACCTTAAAACCCAAACAAAGAGTTTTCTACACAGGGAAGCTGAGGTAGTAAAATGTGACTGTATGACTGGAGACTGAACTTCTAAGAAGCTCCACAGCGRGAATAAAAACCTCCAGTCCAGCCATCCATGCCTTCCCCCGGCTTGGTTACAGTTTAAGACACTTTACATCACAGATATATTCCACAGAAAACTTAGAGTCAGTACTTACATATCACTTGATGGACTGGGTTTAGGTGAAGGACTAGGTAAGTTCCCTTCCATAATTTCATTAAAACTAGTATTTCCTACATTCTTGGCCAGCTGAGATAAGAAAAAGAATAAAAAAAGTGRGGACTTTTGGGGTCTAACAGCAACCTAACAACAGGACTATTAATGTGCATTTTTCACACTATTTATAAAAGATGAAAAACACAAGACTGAAAAATTAAAGCCCAATGATTACATGCAGATACAGAGCAATTAAAAAGAAAAGAGAATGCTTCTATTATGCCAGAGCTTGTACAATAGACTTCACAGTCACAAAATTATTTGCATTTCGAGACAATCTGCCTCCAACATGAAACCAGAAAGAGGAACCAGCAGCATGAACAGTGAAATGGTGCTGGTACAGTGATCAGGAAGCTGTTTTGGGAAAGAAGCTCAGTCCTACTGAAGATCATGCTTAGTAACATTTGATTTAGATTACTAGTAACTTTGCAAAAAAACCTCCATATTTTATGAAGAGAGAAAGTGATAAAGTTGAACCTGTATCSAAATCCAGATCTGCTTTACATCTTCTCTCAATTTTCCTTTAAAAAATTTCTGTAACAAGTTTCTTCTTTCAGGCCAAACRCAGCTAGGGAGATAAAACTACTGCAACTGTTTCTTTTTGACTTGTTTATATTTTCCTTGGGGTTTTTTTTTCCTTTTTTTTTTTTCTGGTACTCTCATATCATATTCCTTTCATAACTTCMATACTACATGATTTCATCCATCAAATTAAGATTCCTACAATATTTTTCTTTCAGAATTAGCAACAGTCATTCTCCCTTGCCAAGTCAAATTAGCTTCCTGTTTTAAATCACATGAGCTTTTAGACTGCTGTGATTTTGGGTCAAGATCAGCTATTGAGAGCAAAATTCTGATGGCACTAACTACAATGGATGTCAATACTCATTCTGTAAGACCTCRGGACATGAAATGAGAAGTAACAAGAGCATCAATAATTTGTAACCATGCACCTGTAAAATATCTACAGAAATATGAATACAAAATTCTGCAAAAACACATTCCTTGAAAAAKATTAATGGTAACTTGTACATTTTGGTGCTTCCTACATACATGTCAACATTTGACTAAAAAATCCCAATATAAATTAAAGAAACTTACCAAGAGTTCAGACGTTCCTAATTTGTCTAATTCCAAAGACTGGATTCGAGAAATATGGACACCCATTTCTCTGTGTATTCCAGAACACTCAATGCAGGTTAAAATGCCCAAATTAGTCGAAAGCCATGTTGGATCTGCACAATTGGAAAACAAAGTATTTAATGAAAGTCCAAGAAAAGGTTTGCAATGGTGGTAAGAGATGTGTTCTGAAATTATTCCTTATTTAATGTTTCAAAGAATGAAAATAAACTAAGAACATTGCATACTTTTCTCCAAACTCTAATTTAACCACAAATGGCTACCAATGGAATGCAGTATTTCAGATTTAGGAACAGACCCAAAGGCACTGAATTTAGACTTATTCATTCATACTGCATGAATGTATTTCAATACATTTTGTATTTGTTTTCTGTACAAATTACTTCCTGTTTTTAAAAGCAACAGATCTCCTAAATTTGACAACCTCTGAAATTTTAAAATTTACTTCTTAAATTTTAAATAGCCCTTCATAAAAGATTAATCATAGYGCTTTCTAGTACGTAAAATAGCAGCATGTTGTAGAAAATTTGAGGAAGGCTGGCTAGTCCAGGAAAAAAAACAACTTTAAAAATGGTGTCATGGAGGAGATCTGCATGTAATATTAGAATAGATTTTTATACTATGAATGCTACATAGGAAGCATGACCAATTTTTAAGGAAAAGAAAAAGCTTTAGATATACTTTRTGCATAAATTAATCACTTCCTTGACTTTAAACAGTAACTGCTGAAGCATTAAGCCAAGAGTTTTAAAGCAGCAAGCTGGAGTACAGAGGTGAAGCTTAAAACTTTACTACAAATTAAAAAATGAATGAGAACTGTAATCTGAAGTTTCTATGGCTTTACATAATGAAATAATAGAATGAACGGGTTCCAGGATGTGACATAATTATATCCCAGTTTGTAATTTTATCTAGCTATTTCAAATTTGGATCAGTTCCTCATCAGCAAGCATCTGCAGCAATCTACTCAGTTCCAAATGAGCATCACCTTCTTGAAGTGTCCCTTGATGAGAAAGCTGCAGCAGCTGCCAGCTCCCACAGCTCCCACACCAGCTCAGTCCTGCTGTGACCAGCTGCCCCTTCTCAAGCTCTGAGTGCCACATAACTGACCTGTAACTCTGTACTTCTGAAGATATTATCTGATAGGATTTCAACTCTGGGTCTCATTCTTTGCACAAGACTACTTATTCCACCTCTGAAAACGATGCTGCAATTCCAGTAGTCTCATGCCAAGATAAAGCCTCAGAGCAAGATCCTGGCCAGGTCAATTTTTCCACAAGCATTGTCTAAATATTACTCACTTCTACTTAGTAGCATGCACAGGATCAGTGATGCCAAGCAACTTCCATTCAAGTGCAACAAGCATCTAGACACAGTGCAACAAGAACAGTTCAAACTCCAGAGGGGCTTGAACTGCTGGAAGTAAGCACAGACAACACACAAAAATATTTTAGTGAATTAAATGGAACTAATGTAGGAAAGTCATATTTGTTCTTTTAAAAACAGGTTGAAGACTGAGAAACATCACTTAGAAAATGAGTTTGCACTCTACAAACACTTCTTTGAAGAAATTACTTTGCTCCCAACAAGAAGCATGATGAAGCATGATGACATGAACAAATGGAGATACCTGGTGAGCCACAATCACAACAGACTTCATTGCCGGGCAATCTCTGTATGTCATCAATAATGGCTTTTGTCAGATCCTCTAAACTGTTTTCACCTGTGCTCTGCTCTCCACGGAATGCCATATTTAATGCTTCTTCTTTGCTGTTAGTCAACACTGATATCCATCTAGCACAAGATAAAGACCTTAATGAAGATCTGCATTTGCAAATACATGTTAATTTATAAACTCTAGAAATCTTGCCAGGAACAAAATATTAGTGGGACTACAGGGAAGGACTGTATTGTGGGAGAGAATGAGGATGGGAAAAAGTGAGAGACAAAAAGGAAAGATTTGAGAAAAGATAAGTAAGAATGAGAAGAGAGAAARAGTCTCAATTCTAACATCCCTTTGGTGAATATTTTTAAAGCCAAGTTCTCAGGTTCCTCAAATAAGCAGAAGTWGTGGAAGAGAAAARGGGCAATTAAGCATCTGTAAATTTAACTGCTTTAAAAGGTGCCCAGAATTTTCCTAAAGTCTCCTTCCTGGAGAAAATGATAACCCCTGCTTTCTCCAGTGTGCATTTGTCTCTTCACAGAGGAAGCAGCAAGCACCCTGGTGCATGTGTTGATGTCTAGTTGTCTTTTAAATGCAGGTCTCTGAGCACTAATCAGAGTCAGACTGTAAAGCTCAAATTAATGACAACTGCCATGGCAACCAGGGGGTGAAGGATGACAGGAGAGTAGCGATACCAAGAGCCAAAATAAACCTTTAGGAGCAACAGCTGAGTGCAACAAATCAAGACTCTTTAATGATATATCAGGCAATATTTCCTCCCCTCCTGATCACTCTGCAAGTTGTTGCTTACACATAATGTTTTAATTAAAAGCAAACAAAACCCCTTCTCAGCAGCTGCTGTGCTCCATGTGGAAGTACAGAGGGGAAAGCAGTTCCACCAAGGACCAAGCACATTGCAGATGCAGTGTTGCCAATTTAATAAAAAGAGCAAGTTAAGAAGAAATCCTCAGAAGTAAAGTGACTTTAGATGATTTTAGATCTACTGCAAACATTTTAATTTTTTTAACGCAGAAATGTTGTAAATTGGCAGYGTCCTTAATGCATTTCATGTTTACAATGTTCTGCAATCACTGGTCTTCTAAAATATGCAGAAATGGTATGGTCATCTAAACAAACTAAGAGAACTTCAGACTGAAATTCATAATTTCTCACTGAAATAACAATGAAAAGATTAGCTTTMAAGGATTTTAGAGAGAAATTTATGTGTGTAATCTTAGAACACGGATTCAGAGCCTGAACTAATATATGGGCATTCCATACTATATACGTCATGTACACTTAAAAAAAAAAATTATGTGCATAAAATAATCTAGGAAGTAATGCTTAAAATGCTTTAAAAATGCTGAAAAATYAACCTTGAGAATAAAAGAGAAATTGAAAGTCTTGAGCACAAATTTGCTCCAAAGTTTACATGCTGACAATAATGAAGATACATTAATCTTTCTCATTTCATGAGAAGAACCCACACTAGAGGGCATTATTCTGCAATTTTAATGATGAAATTCAATGTTATTAAAAAATAAGAGGCAATGGTGTCTTGTTTCTAATATTATAACAATGTTTGGTTAAATACGGAGAGTAAAATAATAATTAAACTCAGACAAACAACATTTATTCTGACATTTGTTTGTATTTTTTTAAGAGTTACAGTCTGATTAGTTTGTTAAAAAGGCAGAATTTGAATAAAACTCAACTGAGCAGTAAGAATTAAAAAATTATTAGATGCAATTATAACAAACACACACAACTGAGCTAGCTGTTAGTTGATACAGACTTCTTTATTATGAGTACCTAAACTGCCAAAGCAATCCTTATTTTGGTTGTGTTTGCTCAGGGAGAAGGAACCTCTGCTCAGGACTGTCACTGGGGCACCTGTGAGTGAGAGTAAGAGGCAGCACAGTGGCAGCTCTTCCCCCACAAGCACAAGGACAGACACCTCTGAATGACTGGTGCTGCTTATCAAGAAGTGCCCAGTTGGTCACCAGGCCTTCCTGGCAGGCTGCACACTCAAAATAAACAATGACTTTAGAGTGACAGACAAAATTTCAGTGCTTCTAATAGGAAATAAAACCAGCCTGGAATTTCAAAACAGTCCACCAGGCAGCCTGCTAAACTAAATTTATTTATCTGCCTCTCAAAAGAAGAATACTGCTTATTTATTTTCCCCCCTACCTTAATCACGTGTTAAGACAAAAAAGCCCAAACAAATCACTTCAGCTCGTAAACCAACTAATACAGTAAAAATTAATTTATGGCAGAGTACCAAAAACTTAGAACTCATAAGAAATAACAGTATTTTCTTCTTGACTAAGAAAATGACTGGAATAATTAAGTTCCAGGATGAATGCAGTAATCATGACTAGCAGTCAGCTTTGCACTGTAAGAGCCAACATAAAGCTGTGGAAGCCAAGAAAGAAATAGCTGCGCAACGAAGAATTCTCCAGCCCTTTTATTTCACCTACAACTCCCAAGGTTGAGCTGCCAATGCCACTGCCACCCAACACTACCAAACAAGTGAAACACCCTACAAACATTCCCTGTACCTTTAAAATACACATGGAGCAACACAGTCTTTCACTAGAATGTGGATATTTAATGAAAAAAATGAGGTAGCCTTTGCTGTCCTCTTCAGTACTAACTTTATTCCTTGCACTTCTGGGTGTTGAGCATTATACTACATGCACAACACACACCTGATCACACAGGAGGAAAAACCAGTGCTATATGGCTCTCAAGAAATAATTCTGATGTAGTGGGAAGAAAGATTGTTTAAAAGGAAATAATCTAATTGGAACTTGCATTAATGAAGCAAGCTCATGGATTCTGAAGTAAAAATCTCAGAGAAGTGCTTTGCTATTTCTAGGCCTACAGAAGAAAAAATGCACTGCCTGTAGATATTTTCTATGTGTTATATGGAGWTCTTTTATCTATTTATTATATTTACTTTCAAGGAAAAGGCAGGATCAAGAGGAAAAGAAGTAACTGAGAACAGGATTGACAGGGAAGATTTGAGAACAATTTAAAAATATTTCATTTGAATCCTAATAATCGGATGTAATCCTAATATCATCCCAAGCACTTCACACAAGCCAGGTATTGGCAGGATAAACAATCTAAATGGGGTTTTGGTTAGTTGGGTTTGGTTTAGTTCCAGTTTTAACATTACTAGGTTTTAAAGTAGCTCTGTAGTGTGACAAAAAATAGTTTACATTTACAGATTCATAACAGCAGGAAAAAAGAGACAGTAGGCACTACTTATGCATTAGCTGAGAAAATTATTTCCACTATTATGTGTGATTTTACACATCTCTATTGGCAAAATAAACTTGAAAAAATGTAAACATTCTTACGCCACGTATTCCTGCTCATCTTCTGCTTGAAAGTGGTAAGTTCTGTTATCTGAAAGAAAGAAATACACCTTTTCATGTGGCACATGATAAAAGTTAATGTCTACATATTTGGTACTAAAGACTATTTGGCAGTTAAAGCCTTAAGAGCAATTTCTCTTAAAATGCATCATTAATCCTTTATTCATAGCTGTGGAAAACAATTCCAAAAAAAAAAAAAAAAAAAAAAAAAAGAGAAAAAAGGAAGATGAAACTTAAAATACATAAAATTGGTGTGAATCAAAATGTAAAAAGTTTCAAGTTTTGAAATAAAGAAAAATAAACACATGGATCAAATTTTACCCTTCCAGAAGTCAAAACTGAAATATAAATAGGAGAAGAGGGCAAAATTAATTTGTTCTTTTTATACAGTTTTTCCCTCCAGTTTAGCCAAGAAAATTGTTTTACTAACCAACAGATGGAGATATGAAGTGGCTATTATCTCCCAYAATCAAAGGTTTCCTAGACTGTCCTTTTCAATATGCAATGTTGGAACTGTTTCTTGTTTAATACTCTGTATGCGAAGTCTGAAAACACTAAATTGACTCATCAAAAGAGTTTTTAAAACCAGACTGGATACAAACATCTGCTGTACAAAACCAAAATAGGAAGTAGGGAAACTACAGGAGCTTCAATGCTGAGAAGAAAAG
The DNA here is from genome assembly GCA_014549065.1 of Cardinalis cardinalis. Taxonomy (NCBI): domain Eukaryota; kingdom Metazoa; phylum Chordata; class Aves; order Passeriformes; family Cardinalidae; genus Cardinalis; species Cardinalis cardinalis. Next base: position 1,410,761 of record JACDOX010000049.1, read on the forward strand.
GCACTACCAGTTTTCAGACAAAGAGAAATGTATTTTAATGTAGGGTAAGAGAAAAAAATTGGGTCTTCTTGTCTTCCTCATTCCCTCAAATAGCACTCAAAAAGCAGAACAATGACTGAAAAGCAGGATAAATCCAAAAGTCCTTCTCCTTTCCTGGTGGATACAGATAACACATGTTCCACAAAGCTGTTAAACATCTCTATGAACTTCAGGAGCAGCACATATATTGCATTTCATGGCTTGTCACAAACAAACATAAGATGTACTTATGCCATATCTACATAGAGAAAGATTCTACATCCATTTGCTCATCATCAGAAATAGAGGCTCTGAACAGTCATCAGACACTGTGTGTGTCTGGATGCAGACCTGAACTTTGAGCTCTAGCCTTGTGTTCTACCCAAAGTGTCTTGCAATGACATTTTCAGAAACCCCAGTAACACAAGATGGTACTAAAGCTGCTACATACGTGATATTAGATCAAAGGACTTCTTATCTTCAGCATTTGGCTTCACCTGGCAGGTCAATAAATTCAGTTTAGCTGGTTGCCTGTTGGACTAAAAAGAAAATTTATTTTATTTTAAAAATRTATTGATTTAGGATTATTTTCCCTTTCTGGGAGTGGGCATGTATGATATTACATAAAGCTTGGACATGCACACATATCTACCCTCAAAAACCTGGAGAYCAGCATCACTAGGTCTGATTTGGTCTCTCAAAATAGACACATTGCTAAATCTAAACAAAATTAAAATTTTCATGRTCTCTTTATCTGAAAGGTATGAAAAGAAAAAACTTAAATTTACAATATGCTAATATTAATAGTTTTTAATTGATTTCTTCAGTAAGGGCAAAACTACAATGCAGTTTTTCATTATAGCATGCCYATGTTCCAAGTTTCCTCCCATTTTAAATAAATCAAAGACATAATCCTAAAACTTTAAAATGGAAGTGGAAAYCTGAAGATCTGGAGTTTCAAAACTCGGGATAAATACCAATAYCAATATTCTGTGCTGCAATTAAATCACTTAAGACATGATAATTAAATGTCTCTTTGAGGAATTTGGGGTTTATACAGGTAGTAAGCTTCAGAAAYTGAGGGCTGTCAGTGGAATTTGGGGCGAAGGTGGAAAAGAGGTGAGGAAATGGGACAATCTCCTTTAACAAGAGCAACTCCTGTGCTTRTTTCCAACAGGTTCATGTGACATTCCCACAAGGCAGTTTTAGCACTGCCTCCCCCATGATCACCTTGGTGCTACYTCATGACTGAGCATTCCTAGCAAAATTCTTCAGATATGTACCTGATCCCAAGAACTCACTGTGAACAAAAATGCCCAGCATTCCAAACTTTTAATTGAAAGCACTCAAAATATTAAACACCTTCACTCATCTGTCAGACTATAACCTAATAACAAATACTTCCCAAGTTCCCAAATTATGAGGCTCATAGAGATACCATGACAATCCTTACAAGCAAATCCATCTGAAGTATTAATTGAGAAGTCTGTTCAATACATTTGCCATTTTCTTATTAAACTACTGATAAATTCATTTCATAAGCTACAGTTTCACAAAACTTCAACAGTCAGAAGCTGAAGTAACATCCTTTTTGCAACAGCATATTAGCAATAACAGATTCACCAGGAAAGGATAATACTATTTATTGTTTTGATAGAAAGGTATAAAAATAACTTACCGTTGCATGTGAGATGGTAAGAATTCCATTTTTAACAGTGCACTTCCTTCTTTGCCATACTTTCCTTAACCTACATAAGAATATCATATCAATTTTAGTAAATAGACTKCAAAACTCAAACAACACTATCATTTTGGGACAACTAGCTTTTAAAAACAAACAGATGCAGTCAAAATTTTACTAAATGYTTCACCAAAAGAAACTTGGAGATTTGTGACAAATCTTAATAATCTTTTAGAGAGGTATAAAGACAACAGCTTTCTTTTAATATGACTACTTTTTATGCTTGCTTGTCATACTTTTGATATTTGCTACATTAAATTCAGTTCTGTGTTCAGGCTTGAACTTTGGAACTCACAAGTACTTGTGGCAGGTGCTTTAGGAGAATATGCCTGAAGCACCCACAGTAGAAAGCTGTTACAATTAGAGCCTGAACGTAGCAGTAGATTTCACTATTATGTGTAATCAGAACATACCCATCACTCTTCTTTAAAAGGTAACCTTTCTTCTCACTGCCATATTCCTTATTCCCCTGAAGCTGATGCATACTGTACCCTCCTTGCCTGCTCTGTGAATCCTGGAAAAAAGAAACACAACATTAACATTCTCCTGATGTGCACAGTAAACTTTCTTAACCTTTAAGCCTATTTTATTTTTTCTTCTCTACAACATCACAAATTCATAAAGATTAAAAAAGGAGAACTCCTACTGCATGTTYTACATTGATAGGAGGGCTTGCTTTTACACCACAAGATCTTGAACTAGATGTATGTTCAAGATTTAATTAATACATTAGGCCTTTGATGCAAATATGCATCTCAAAAGACTTTTAGAATACAGATATTTAATGGCATAATCTCATAAGCAAAAGATAAAATTTCAAAAAGAAAACAGAATATAGTATGCATCTATATATAGAAATACATATATAAARAAAGACAAATGATAATTWTTTTTATAAATATATTTATAATTCATGAGTTTTAGTGAATGAAGTCAGCTGAAATAACTTTTGGCCTGATCTAGTGAAACAATTAAGAGAAATGGATTAACTTGTTACAAGCACATCAGAAAAAAAAATCCCCCAAATCCATTAAAACATTGACTTACTCTCCTAGACTTCGATCACGAAAGGCAAAAGCAATAGAGGAAAGAGAAAGCAAATAATTTGAAACAAGAATTATTATTCATTTAAAAAAACATGTTCCCTGAACACAAATTTTATAGCCCCCATTGTTAAAACAATGTTTCCCTTTTCTAAAGACACTAAGAGAGAGAAGGCAAGAACTATCTTTAGGCATACTGGTGTTTTGTCTCATCCATTAACAAAACACCATAACAAAATTCCAGGCAACCTAGCAYATATGACATTGGCTTCACAAAACAACTAAGAGGATTGCAGGATCAAATTTTAATACATCTTCCAATCTTTGTCATCTTTAAATTGCCTAAAAATTATAGTTATATTGTATCCTCCACAACAGGAGCTAATTCTGAATTGCCATTGAAAAAAGATCAGGCCCAAAGTTAAAAGTTAACTTTTGCAAGTGTATGCAAAAAGCTACATTGAAGGGCACCTCAATTTGTTTTTGAATATAACTGTGAAACCTGCAAATAACCTGCAAAACTTTTGACAACATCCCACTGAAAAAAAAAAAATTGAAAAGAATGGAAAGTTCAGTTATTTCCTTCTCAATAACTTTTCCTCTCTAAAGCAGAGTTTCTTACTACCATAACCAACATATATTGAAGATTACTCCCTCTTGGTTTATCCAGAGCATTTACAATTGATTTTCATTTTGTAACAAGTTTGCTACAGAGTTTAGAGAAGTGCTTTGGTAAAACAGGCAGTTGTGGCTGGAAGCAGCACAGAGGCTCCTGCAAGCTGGGTGCTGCCAGCAGTGCTCACACAACCACAATCAGCAGCTTGTTTGTTAAAAGCAAATTTTAAATCCCAATGGGAATTAGGGAATTAATCCTGCTGGTATTAGCATAGGAAAGAACATAATGAGATATAGTTCTTGTTGCAAGTAGTACATGAGATGGAGATTTGGGGAAATAAATCAAAATGTAAAGAAATAATTGACAAAACAGACACAAAACATGATTCCAAAAATTARCTATATTCAACTTAATGCTGTTAAGTTACCTTTGCAGCAATAATTAATAGACAAAAAAAGGGAAGAGAAGCTTGTATTAAAAGCTCAGTTTATTTTAAAATTGAAGCTTCTTAGGATATGAGCATTTTGTAACATACAAGATCAGATGCTTTACACAATTAAAAGTACACTAGTATTCACTAAAATACTTTTTCCAAAAACCATAAYAATTTCCCAAAATTTGTTAATTCTTGCACAAGGAAACAGAATCTGCCCCATCTTGACATGAGGACAGCACAAGAGTGGCCACAAGAGACGCTGCCTGTGACAGGGCCAATGTCAATGGTACTTCCTGCAAYKCAGCTGCAGCACTGGCACTGCWGCCCAGCCCAGGGTTCAAAYGTGCTCRAGATGTGCTTGTCCAGGAACCAGGTAATTGCAGTGATGACAGTAATACCCTTCTCGCTGATGAAAGGACAGGTATGTCACAAAAATGTGCAAAGTCATTACAGACACCTATAATGCTAAATCAACACCTTGAACAAGGGCAACAGTGGAAGAGGAGCTGCATTATGAGACCTCAAGAATGTCAGGATGTCTCACTTCTCTCACAGCAGCTCTAAAGAGGTTAAAAGTGGCAGAAATACAATTTGGACAGGAATCACTAGTTTCAATTTCCTTCTCTCCATCAAAAAAACTGTTTACTATCAACAACTAGGGCCTCAATTTTATTATTTCAAACTGCTYCCCTGCCAAAGCAATGTTTGGTAAGAATACTTTTGATTTTTTACAAATCCACTGGAGAAAATCCCATTCATTTAATGTTCTTCAATAATTCCATTAATCCATCAATTTTCCATCAATGAGATTATAGTGCACTAATATAAGTGGGGAAATGTATACTGAATCATAATCCACCAGGCCATCTGTCACAATAATAAAGCCCAGCTTTATGTACTTGAAGATTTGGATACACACAGTGATACACACAGTGATGGAGGCTAACTGGTGAAAACTCAGGCCACATCAGGCTTTGCTGTCTYTTAACCAAGGAGTAATGAATGCCAACCTGCTGCTTCAGGAGCAAACACTGAATACCTAAGTAACACATTGTTTTATCAAGCTCCTCAATTTCTGCCAGCATCATCACACTCTGACCTATGTCATGTAGCAGAATCTCATGATTGAAAGTTCTCATGTTGATTTTGAGACAGAAACTTGATCATCAATGTGAGCAAGTGGTTATTTTACCAAAAGAAGCAGATTCTTTCATTACAGGATTTCTCTATCTCTCTCCTGTGATTTGCCTGGATATCTGAGAATCACAAYATTGCTCCRTTTTCTTCTAAGGCACAACTTCAATTCTTCTCAAAACAAAGACTTTATTTTTTACATTTATAACTTTATATACATGTATTATATATATAYACACACATAGAGTTTTTCAAGAGTCCTAGAATTTGTCCAGACTGTAATTACAATCAGAACAATTGCAGAGTTTATTTTGGTGATGCCTGTGAAGCTTCTTTATTTCAACATGTATTCAAGTTTCAAAATTTGACTTCACATTTAAATTTGACTTTACTTATATATTTTAGATGAGGTTTTTTTACTATGTATTTTTTTACTACACATCCAGGAAATAGGTAATCAAAAATCCAAACATTATATTTCACTTGTTACTCTGCCTCATAATAATCTATGAACAATTTTGAAACTTGACTTGTGTGGACTGTACCACATGCAGCCATGAATGCACAATACATTGCTGAAGAACATTCACCCATTTGTCCTACTTTAATTCCAAGAAYTGGCTGATTGTCAAGAAGCATGAACTCAACAACATATGCAGCATCCAGGAGAGAAGGAGATATTTTCCTTTGCTTCCCAAATAATCAGCTTGTGGAAGAAAAGATACATGAGAGGAGAGCAAGTCTTGCTGTGTTGGGAATCAATTCCTGATGAACAATGAGCAGGAATTATGTTCAGAATGATTTAGATAATAGGGAGATGACAAATGTAATGCCTGTATGGAAAGCTCTGTAAGTGTTATGGAAGAGATCTGGTAAGTCCATGTGCACATTGGAGATGGAAGGGAAAAAAAAACCCAACTGGGAATCAGGAAACACTGTAAAGTATGAGCTAAGGGAAAACTGAGCAATAGAAAGAGCTGACAGCTTTCACAGTAAATTGGGATCTATTCAAAGGTATTCTGTGGTACTACTGTCAGCATTTGTGCCACAAAATAAATTCTAAAAAACATGTAGAGTGCATTGTAAGGCTGTGTTGTCCTTCAGAATGGTGGGATTAGAGATGCAGGAAGAGGAACAGCCTCCTGGCCAAGGTTTGTCTGCTCTATGATGTACAYCTATGTGATGTAAGCATATGCAAGCAAACATTCAAAAGAAAAAAAGAACCACTGTAAGGAATGACTCATCCAYCATTCCTTATTAACTGTGATTCCACATCAGTTAATTCACTAACTTCAAGCCACACATCTACACACAGTGGCCATGATCACAATGGGCTATCTATAGAATTATGTGACACCCCATGAAAATATTTGCAGCTATTACTTGTCCTGTTTTTCAAAAGAATTCCAGGAAATTAAAGATTTTTTAGCTTCACAGCACCGAAGGAAGATTAATGAAAACTATTTTGAAGAGTATACTTATAATTACATACACTGGAAAATCAGGGCAGCTTTTGAACAAAGAGGTCGTGTACAAAAATTTCCTGGAAGAATCAGCAAGTAAATGATGACTGATGCAGTGTACCTGGACTTTCAATGGGCACTTATTCTTCCTTACGAAAGGGAAAGAATTACATTGCCATAGGACAGGAAGAAAAGTCCTCAGGTGACATAACAGGTTAAAAGCATGAAACAGCCAAATGAGTTTCACAGAAAGCTGTGCCAGCACATATKGTGTCCAACACAAACAATATGGAAAAGGGTGAACAGTAAACTGTCAAATTTTGTTAGACGCTATTAAATTATTCAGAATACTCAAAGGCTCACTGAAGAATTTCTCAGAAACTCAACAATAGTKAGTAGCTTGACAGCAAATGACAGGTGAAGATCAGCATAAAAAAATACCAAGTGATGCAGAGGAGAAGAATAAGATACTGTGAGCTTGCCATGAAGATTCAGAAACAGGATTATATGGTTACAGCTTTACAGATGATCAAACTTACACACCTCCTCTGCCCAAAAAGCAAGTCAATGTAAGGTTTTATATGGAAAAATTAAAAAATTAAAAAAAGAACAAAAAATTATCTAGCAAGGATATCATAAATTCACACACACACTCAGATCCTGAATAGGGTAAGCAGATCTAAAAGGTCAAAACAAATAAAAGCAGAAAGAACAACATGCAGCCATGGTGGGAARGGCTCAGCTATAACATAAGCTAATGATTTACACTTCAAAAAGCAACTGCRCAAATTTAAAGACTTCCAAGCCAGCCAAGCTACTAATGGGAGGCTATTCTGGGGAAGTATCAGTGTTTATTGCCCTGCATTTTACTGCCAACACCCACTATAAACTGGCATCAGAAACTTGGCTGACTCAGTGACCTGGTTGTAAATTATGTTTTTTATGTATATATGATATTAGCAATACTGTTGATCATCTATTTGGATGATCATATATATTCAGAAGAATGGCATCTGTCTAATGTTTTGTTATAATTCATATTTAATAACATACTCCTGGTAAATATGAATGTCTTATGCACCTACAAGAAAACTGAACAGAGGGTAAGCAAATTTCTCCTGAAGGAAAGCTACACTGACCCTCCCAACAATCACTGTCACCATGGGGTATTCAGTATTTCTCTCAGGGACTATGATTTTGAAAAGTCAGAGTATTATCTCAGGCAAAAGCTGTGATGCRTGTTATTATGTTCTCTCCTAGTTCAAGAAGTATTCCAGAACATCTGCAATGGACACCACCTGTGCTTCCCTCCACTTCTGCAGTGGATACCAGAYACCAGGGCATTTGATTATGAATTTTACTTTTTAACTGCCCTGWCTCAGTCCCCGCTGTCTGAAAAACAAACAAATTTTCTTCCTTACCATCTCCTATTAGCAAAAGGAGTTTGTAGAGGAGAACAACAGCCCAAAATCCATGTGAGTTAGAAGCTGAACTCCAAAGTGCAAACCACAGCTAAAGGCAAACCTCTGGTTCTCATTCTGTTTTGGGATCACCTGGGTCAGGGAAATGCTGAGCACAAACTGGCCGAAGGACAGCAGAACACAAGACGGGAGTGTGCATCCCTTCTCTTAATTTTTTCCCCTGAATAATCATTCTTTATCATTATCAAGTACAGGATGCTGGGGTAGATGAARCATTTATCTGATCCATTACAACTCCTCTTATAGTACATCAAGAAAGTACATATAAAAGAGAATAATTTCTCTTTGTACRTAAAATGGAAACAGAAAATGAATGTAAAAAAATTGTTTGTTGATATGTAGTTGAACACTGTAAATATTTGTTTTGCCATGATGTTGAAAGTCCAACTCTTTTGAACCAATAARTACACAAATTTAACATCAATTAAACCAATTTCTGAATATAAAATTCACAAATTTACATTATCTCCAAGAATAAYATGTCTAAATTATTTACCTCCTTCTGATCAAGCTGCAGAGAAGATTTTATCAAATCTCTAAGAGCWGTAAGTTGTTTCTTTTCTTCATCTTGTGTCTGCTTTATCTATAGAAAGAGATTGCCATTATATGCCTGCTGGATACACTTTAATTTTAATGTTTTATGCATTTTAATATACCATTTCAGATGTTCTGAACAACTAGCTCAACTATTTTGTATTTCTGTAATAGTTGAGTTTATTTTCATGTACCAGTCCATTCTTCTATCTTCACCTTCTATGCATTTGCTGCTTGAAGAGCAAATAAAAATGAATGTATAACTTGACATGCACCATTTATTCTGTTMTATTGTCATGGCTTACTATAGCTAATGCACCTAAATTATCCTCTGAAATATTAAAATAACTCAAATTTGAGAAATTACTTAAGGAATGAAAATGCAGTTTCATTTAGCAACAAATTACAATAGCAAATGGGATTACTGTAATTCTGATTATGGAATACAAAAACACTTGGGTGACAAGTGATCTTTGATTCCATGTTATTACTTTTCTTCAATAAACATCACAATTAATTCATTTATAAAACCCTGGTRCTATCATTAAGTAGTTTGGTTTTAAAAAGTGAAAATGGTACTAAAATTAATGTTAATAACATAAACTGGTTCCAGTATTCATACTTAAAAGTAGTTTTATCTTAATGTATAATTGAATTAACAGTAGAATGAAAGCTATTTTTCCTAATAGCTCTAAAAATTGCATATGAAGTTTAAYGGTCAAGATGTCTTTTCTTCACCTAGCTATGTTCAGTTTCAAGGAACACACTTTCCATTTATACTATGTAAATTAAATATAGATCCTTGTAGTTCTATTTAAAATGTACTTATATAAACAAAATATTTTCATTTTCAGATATAAAATTACTTGTAAGTAAACTTACATTATATAAGTCAGCAGCCAACTTTTCAATATATTGTTTAAGTTTATCAGCTGTTTTCAAGCCATCTTGGAAGAAACTGGAATGAAAAAYATCTTTGATTTATCAGGAATGCATGGAGCTCACAACACAAAGTAGATTGACTTGTGTAGAAAAATAGCAAAACCAATAAAACATASCCAGCTTTTTCCATGTTCAAAACTGAACAAAATAATTAAAAAAGTAAAAACCCCAACAAAAAAATCCTTCCTAGTWGTTTAGAGTATCTTTCAACAGTAGAGATACACCATTGTTACTTTAACAAATATCAAATTAGAGAGAATATAGCCAMCGTGTTTCTCCTACAGTAACTTCTAAAATCTTTTTTCCGTATTTAACTTAAGATCCTGTGTGTTTGCTTTTGTGATTCTAATGATTGCAAGGTTGTATCTCACTGGTTTCACCTCAAGGAAATCCAAAGAAATTACTGGCTTTCATAGTGGTTTTAAAATTTACAAAAAGACTAAAAACTATTAATTAGAATAAACACAATATTTATAAAAATGCATTCCAGATCTATGCCTCAGGAAATAAAATTATTTTTTGCATGCAACATGCAAGGTTTTCCWTCAGCCTCTTTCTCCATCACTGCCCTGCCCCCCAAACTCACTCACACACTCCCTCCTGGAAGTCTACAGCCTGAGAAGAGGGAGATTCAGACACCTGGCCCATCACAGTCATGAAAAAAGCCCTGATACATTCAAACAAAGGGAAACAAAATCTTGTGCAAGAAAAGAAAATAGTAACTAAAGCTCAAATCATTGTGGCACTTACTTGCATTGTGCATGGTAATATTTAATAAGGTTCTGCAGAAGGTCCACACCCTTTTTTGTCTTGATTTCATTAACCTTAATAAGATACTGTATAGAAAATGGACAACATGTTGACAATCATGTATCACAAACTTCAACAGTTTTCAACAATAAAACATCATTTGCTCAATGAATTAAACTCTGTGTTTAACTTCAGTGCTGAGCCATAAAACACCAGTCCACCACTGCTTAACTAACATTAAAASAGGTAACAATTTATCTAGCCACTCCATAAAATTTAAACACACCCAAACATAAAGCAAATTCAAGAAGAAAGTTTCATCCTTTAGAATTGTCTAAAGATTTCCCTTTTTTAATGCTACAGCAGTCATTACTGAAATATTTTGACAATATAAACATTGTGCAATTTAAAGTAATCTCCTCTAAAATGTAATAAAAAGAACTATTACTATAAAAAAAAACAGCTTTATGGAACTAAACAAATCACTAACATTTATCACTTTATTAGACGTTTTCGAAAGCTTCAGAAAGCATACTGGAAGAAAGATATCAAAATATTGCTAAACCATAAATCTGATAAAATAAGAAATATTTYCACAGGGTATTTTCAGCCCAAGAACCTTCCCACAATAATCTAAAACCAAAGAAAAGGAATAAAACAAAAAGAAGCCTAGTTTTGTACAWGAGTTGCTAAAATAATTATCTTTATACTGCTGTACTGTGTCACATTATAACAATTTCCTCCCTCCACTCCCATTAGCACCAAAAGATTTCATCACCTTCAAGAAAGACCCACAAAGTCTGTTAATAATAAGTTCTGGTGTTGCAATTAAAAACTGAACTTTGTTTCTTACTTCACACATCTGCAGCTGAAAGAGCCTCCTCTCCTTCTCCATCTCCTCGGCTATCTCAGCCCCCGTTATCTCTGTTCTTATCATCCCGTGCTGCTTCGCATGTTCTCTCTTCTCCTTTTCAATCTTCGTACTAAAATTTTAATTAGAAAACATTTTAGACAATTCCTTCTGCTAAAATGTGCCCTGGCATTATTTAGGGAAAAAGTAATAATTAAGAAGGATCAAAGAAGACATTCGGAAGATTAGCTGTTCTAGCAAATCCCATATATTTTAAATCTCAAGAAGCTATTGAGCCATGAAATTGTCCTTCCTTCAACTGTACTCTCTAGATTGTGTGCTACTTGGGGAAAAAAAAATATATCTTAATAATAACAATAGCAATATTAATAATACTGCTAATAATAATTCATTTAAAAAATCCCAACACCACAAAAATCAATGCCAAGTGGGAGACAAATACTTACAATTTGGTTTCATAATCTTTCCAGGCTTTGTCAAAAGGCTTTTTGAGGTCCTTAGGAAGCAGAAAATTGTCTTAGAACATTTTTAAACTTTTTCTTTGTAGTTATCAAGTAACAAATAGCAACAAAAATACTGTTTTCTTCAAAATTTTTCAGAAAGCAATTGGAAAAAAAATTGGGTTTGAATCTTGTATTGCTTTCCTGAGCACACTAAAACAGCAATTTACAATGAAATTTTCAAGATTTCATTGCAGTCATGCCAATTTTGTTCTTTGCACTAAATACAAATGATTAATAAATGCCAACATTATATTCACTCATATATATTTTGCTCATAAGAAATACTCTCATGAGTGAAAGGAAAACAATCACCAGACAGATGAACGTGAAACAAAAATGTACTTTGCACTTACCCCTTTAACACCTTTTAAGTCTCCTTTTAAAAGAGAATCCAAAGTGAAAATAACATTGTGGCTTAAACCCTGGAGCTAAAAACAAAAACATTATATTCAGAAAGATTTATTATGATCTTATCAAACTACTGCCAACAATTCTTTGAACTTCACTAATCAAGTTGCAATCATCTCACATTTCCAAATTCATAGTAAATTCAAGTCTGGGAAGAATTAAGAAACATTTACTTGCATGAGCCATAGAAACATTATAATCAACGTTTACTTAAACAAGGTGACATAAACCCAGATTTTTACAAATAGTATGTAAGCAAAGTTCTGAAAGCACTTAGAGGCAATATTCATCCTCTTGAAGCAAAGATTTGGGTACAAATTTGGCTATAGCCTCCTGAGTAAGAAGGACCTGCTGTGCCACAGGCAGGGAACACACAAAGCACATGTTAATTCAAGCATGAACAGAAGGAGCAAACAGGGGCACCAGCTCTCTGAATATTCCCTCCTTTTTGGGAGCACTATTCCTTTCCTTGTCCATTGTGTATATCTGACACCCCCTTATACTCTCATGAGTTTGAATTTCACCCCACTGAGTTCATGTCTGTTTGATTATGGRCAAGAATATCAAAACAACCACATAAACAGGTTCTCCAGATGTAGTGTTCTACTCAAACTCCTCACATAGTCTAAAGACACTGTTGCCTTTTTTTTCCATTTTTCCAGGTGTATGCATTAAAGATAACCAACTCAAACCATTAATTTTTGGCTTGAAATGACTGTACAGTAGCCAATGAATACGTCAGCTATAGAAAAAAACCAAAACAAAAATCCCAAAGCTAAAYAGCAGTGTATTACTCCAATACAGTAAAAATTTGCAATCATTTATTACACCACTGAAGACTTGATAAAACAGTAGCCCAAATGAACTGGAAAAAATCTGATAAAGCAAAACAGTCTCACATATAGAACAAAATAAAGTGAAAAAAACCCCTTAACACATGGAAACACATATGAGAATTTAGTGAGGGTTATGAACAAAAGATAATTTGCCTGCAAAGATTAGCTGAGGACATTTACAGGAAAGAGAGGTAGAGAAAAACAGGCTTTAAACACTTGGAAAAAGGCAAGAATCATGCAAATTTTCTAAAGAAATAATCTGCAACTGCTACAAATGTTCTGCCAAAACCTCATCTAGATCAATGCAAAGATATTAACACATTTTCATAAACACAGGTCTTCATACAGCTTTTAAATGCACTATTATAATGAATTACTCCATAAAGAATGAAACCTGAAATGGCCAAGGAGGTAGAAGTAAAAATCCGAGAAACTGATTCTGCTGGGACACTCAGAGTTTGCTGAAAACAGAGAACAGGGTTGGCAATGGCCAATCCCAATGTTTTACCTTTATAAAAACATACTGAAGGGTCACTGTGTGTCCTACTTATAAGATAATCTTAATAGCAATGATTGAACATCTTAATTATATTCATAAATTTTAAGTTTCAGACATTATATTTAATGTTTACATCAACAGTTAGTAGTAAAAACTGCACAGCAACTTAATTAGCCCTGTTAAATTGATTAATGGACGTGGTTTTGTTCTTGCCCTTGTATGCTGAGCAATCATTTCAAAATTATGYTTTCCAAAAGTTGTGTATGTAAAAAAGTTGCTGGTTTTACCTCATAGTAAGTGACTATCACTCTAAAATAGTCACTCCATAATTGATGATGAAGAAAGTAAGTTATTTTGTACCTTCCTTGTCATGAAATATCCATAATATCACAATTCCTATGAAAATTTTAATGAATCATAATTGAAGTTGAAAGATGGAACAAAAAGGATCCAAATTTGTGAAGCATTTTTTTCTTTGTCTACTGTGTAGCTCCATTCCTTATTCATCYTTATGTCTTTGAAGACCATTCATTATTTTATTGTACCTTTATTAAATAAGGCATCAACAATCTGTTCTAGGTAAAAAAGAAAAAATCCCTAGACCTATTATCCTGCCATTCATCTTAATAACTCCTGGCATTTTTYCAATTAATTTTATCAACATAAGGCTCAGCACCTACTTTGGGGCTTTAGCAGTGACACAACAGAATCTTTTTCAATGGACCTCAACTTCTATTTTRATATAAACATCTTTTTTTTTCTTTCAGTGTAATCTTATTAAGCAGAATGATGCTTAAGAAAAACAAAGCAGAATTTTCTATCTCAGGGAGAAAAATTAAGAAAAATAAATGGGTTTATAATGCTGAGGCAATTGTAAAATAAGTTTGGTGTCTATTTGAGACTGCTAAATGATGTAAATTAGYGAACACCCTATTTTGAATCCTGTTAACAAGGTTTTGGGTAGATAATGCTTAATAATCTAGCTGAAATAGTATAATGTTGCTTTGAGTAAGTGTGGCTTCTTAAATTAAAAGTGTTTTTTCCACTTGAACAGCACTATTTAAAATAAATAAATAAACCCAGACATCTTGCTAGTTGAAATAGGTTAAAAAATTTATGTGGATGCTCTGCTAGGAATGGCAAAGCCCAGAAAGCTTCCAAAAAACTTGAGTTCTAGTCCCAAACTGTCCTTAAACTGCACTTTAATTCACATGCTAAATTTAAATTAAAGGTCAAATTAATCCAGAGTGACAGAAGTCTCTACAGAGGAAAGCACAAGACTCAGTTTTGGGCAATTGTCACAGCCAGGGAACTTTGCTATAGTGACCTTTGATGTGACCTACAGCAGTTAYGGCTGTGCTGCAGACTACAGGAAGACAAGTCTGTAACATCACTTGTACTTCCCACATGAAAAAAGCTTGGAAATTAACCCAACTTTAAGAAAAATATAAAACTGAAGCTATGACTTTCTGAATATAACAGTTACAGTTTCATTTACAAAGCCCATGAAAAGTGATTTCACTAGAAACATGGCTTCATTACTTYCAGCGTTTAAAGATATTTGCTATGACTGTAAGTTTATTACGGAGTTTTCAAAAATAAAAGCCTAAGGCAAACTTAAACTGAGACAAACCTCTAAACCACCTTCAAAAACCTGGCATGGATGCTTTATGTACTAAAGGGAGAGTGGACTGTTAACATCATTTAAACATGCTCAAATTGTTAGTTTTTTTCCAAAAAGTGAATGTTTCTCCTTTTGTGGTAAAACAAACCAGCCATGACTAATGATATTGTATTTTTAACAAGAAAAACTTCAAGTTAAGGGATGATTTAAATTAAGCTCCATGAGGTATAGATCACCCTCAATCACTTGTGAATGATGACTCAAGGGATGTCTCAACATTTATATTTACCTTCTTGACTTCCAATTAACAATCAAACACAGAGTGTGTCATAACACCYTTTAGAGATCCTCTCTGAAGAAACTGTAGGTTTCATTTTGGAAAAAAACTGAARACATCTTAAAAATTATCCTTAGTCATCATGATCATGCATGCAGTTCTTGTATTATACTTTGTTTTGAAACAAGTTAAAAGCTAAGAAAGTTCAAAACTCCTCACCAGRTTCTTCAACAGTGTTGATAATTCTTTAGTAAGCGTGGAAAATTTTACAAAAGCTGTGCCAAGATCTGGATTATCCCGACTTAAAAAATTACTTCCAAATTTATCTAGTACTTGTGCATAGTTTTCTTCATTTTGCACATGATCTGCAAAGAAAAATCCCAAGTCAGTGTTTTTGTAGCCAGTCAATTATAATTTTAAGCTTACTGCAACTTAACAACAAACTAATAAACAGWACTTTGAGAAAAGTCACAAGTCAACATATTTACTGAAAATTAAAAGAATTTTAAGATTAAAAAGAACTACTTARCAATAGGTTATACATATGCTTTTTAAATCAGCAAGTTGAAAGTTATAATACAGAGATGAAGAAATTACTCTGTCAATAGCTACAGTGTTAAGATCAATAATACATCAGTGAAACAATATAAGATTGTTTTGTAAACAACACTAGAATTTTTAGCTGCCCACTACAGGAACTTTCATGCATACATGAACTTTTCTTTTGAAATGTTGGACATTTTTACAGAACAAAAAAGTCAAAAGTGCCAGATATAAAAGTAAGAAGACCAAGTCTGAATCTGACTGTAAGTTCAAAAGAGGCAGCACCCAACAAAGGCTCCCTTTTTTCCTGCTTTGTACACTGAGCTATCCCAGATAACAGAATGTGTATTGGTACACAGCCAAAGACTCATTCCATTGTATTTAATAACAAACTGCACATACAGAGAGGTCAGAACCAAGACAATGCAGTTGAAGCCAGTGAAAGTGAGAAAAATCCTTGACTCTAGAATGAATTAGAAACTCTTGTATCTGAAATGTCCTTCCTGTTTCTATTTTGTTTCTTTTCTGGCATATGTTCGCATAATTTTTGTTACTTCTATCTTTAAATAGAAAATTTACCTCTACAGCCCTTTGGGAAAGGCTTTATCGCCTTTATCTCTCTTAGAGGATATTACTAGTATTAATTAAATCAATATTTCTCTTTAATGAATTGCCTAGGCTTACTATGTGGGCTTTTTTCTGCAAACCACAAACACAAAACCACAGAGCTACAGCACAAGATCTGTGCAATGAAAGAGAGGAAGGAAAAGAGAGAACAGTTGCCAGGAGGTACCATGGGTTTTTTCCCCACAAAATCTGCAAGGGTTTTTTTTTTTTAAATTCAAGTTATGATATTGCCTAAGAGCATCTGAATTACAAGTTATGACTCAGAAGGAAAGGAAAAAAAAAAGATGTAAGTTTCAAACAATTTCTCATGAATAATGTCTCACAATGCACAAATCTATTTGGGCACTAACAGCTGATGAAGAGTTAAACAGTTAACTCTTCYAAGGTATTGCATATACTCAAACAACAGTGCACCAAAGCTCCAACAAAAAATGTCAAAAACCTGTTAAGAAAAAAGTACAATCCTTATTTACCAATACCAAGCCCCAAAGCTCACACATCGCATCAGTCACATTCTAAAAATCAGACATTAATACTGAGGTTTTCAAGAGGCCAAATATTTAATCATGTTAATACAAAGTTGCAATTCAAGCCACATGTTTTTAAGAAAACTGTTCCAAAAGCATACAGTTTTAATCAAATAGCTTAGCACTGAACTCAAGGAAACCACTACARAACAATAAAATATGCATTTTGTTTTGATGTAAAAGCCTTTGCAGAAATATACACAGAGGACTTTATCTATGAAGGAGCTTTAACTCAAGTTCTAACTGAGTAAAGCTCAAGCATAGCATATCCAGCTGTGCTAAAGGAAAAGGAAGGATAATGGAAGGTCAGAAAGAGCCCTGCTAGATCATGAAACCCCTGTCCTGGCTTGGGAAGCACTTTTTCTAACACAGTATTTCCCAGYATTTTGATTTTAAGCACTGTGTTGTTTCATAGAGTATTTTAAAAAACGATTTCACAAAGAGAGTGAAAAAGAGCTGAAGAAGTTTATTTCCTTTATCTGTAGAAAGGCAAAAGAAGTTCCCAGTCAGAAAGAGCAGGAAACAGGAAGCAGATCATTGTCCTAGAACAATATAGAGGAAATTCTCAAGAATCCCAGACTACAAATCTCCTAAATCTAGAAATGAAGTTTCTATGGCCAAGTAAAAGGAACACTCCTGCATTTACTTCTCAATTGCCACACAAAGGTACACAAAATGCAAGTATTCTGTAAGAAATAAGAGATTATTTCTCTTATAAGATAAGAAATTTTCAATTTCTACATAAGTATCAGTGTAAATCTTGCAGAAGGAGATTAAATATTTTTAGAGGTAAATATTTAATATAAATATTAAAGAGGTAAGGCAATTCCCTACTCAACCATAAATGCACATAGCTGAAAAACTAAATCTGCAATGTAGTCTACACTAAAATATGGAATGTGAAACCTGGCATGCTTAGAGCAAAGAGCATTCTTTAACCTCACTCTAGGTGCTTCATGCACTCAGAAATACTTCCTAATGTCCTAATAGAATTTCTTTTGCATACAGAAAGCTCTAATAGGCACGACAATATTTACTTTCTTAGATACAAGTCCTCATACAAGACTTCAATAACCCTAACAGTGAGACAGGATCACTGACAGCAGTACATACAGGGAATAAGATTTGTCTTCCAGAACTGAATCATGTCTTTCCAATATTGCAAGCAATGCTCAGCGCTGGGATGAAAATAGAACAGCTTCCCCAGGCAGACATCCTGCTCCTTCAGCAGCTCCCTGMGGTGTGCCAGAATCATGGAACACTGAGCAAGGGCTCTGCACCCACTGACAAACACAGCTCCCTTCAAAGGGGTCTCACCCATCATTCCCTTGCCAGTGGGAGCTGGCAAGGCCCCCAGCCCCTGAACCCATGCTGAGAATGCCACCAGAGCGTGGCAGATGTGGAGTAAAGCAGCACACTGGCCTGGACACAGCMGCGGCATCTTCTGAGCTGAATGAAAGCTGTGCATCTCCTCCACAGCCCACACCTTCAACCCTGGGCAGCATTCAGCACAGAATTTCCCTTTGGTTTGAGAAAACCCTCACAGCTCCCAGTGCACAAAAATGCTGTGGCATCCCTTATGTCTGAGCTCTAACATGTATTTTGAGGAAATGTTTAGYGTTAAGAGGAAATAACAGGAATGCCTCTGGAGACGCAGATCCAAGCAGCTCAGTGAGGAGTGGCAGCCTCAGCAGCTCTGCAGCTGCCCTCTGCTGCACAGCAGCACTTCCAGAACAGGGAGCACAGAGCTCTGAAGGACTCCCAGGGCTCAACCCCACCTTGCACTGCACTCCCAGGCAGCCACCTGCAGTTCTCCATGCCTAAAGTGACCCTGTGGCAAACTTTTCCCAGGAAGAACAGAAAATACTTAAATGAGATTGCCAGAATTTTTACTCTTTCACTAGAACCCACAGCATTCATTAAATACTATGTTTATTTCCCACTCCAAAATTATCAGAATTTTAGCATATGCCTCTAAGCCTAGTGAGATTTCTGTCTACTTGTGCATATTAAGTAAGGGTACAGAAGTACAAATTCTGTGGAGAGAGGTTAAAGGATAGCCTTTATATGCTGGACCTACAAAACACATCACTGAAATTAAAAGCCTAAAATTTCCTTCCTCTACAACAGTTTTGTTTAGATATATTACCCTGCAAACACTGAAGAACACAAGTACAAAAAATTAAATAGTTTACAGAAGAAAAACAGTACTTTTGTCATTGATTATGCCCAAAGAAACCTGAAAACGTCTAAATTAATAAGAATTATTTTGCAYTTGTGGTTAACAAAAATAAAAAAATATTTCAGAATTTTGATCAACTTTAAACTATTTTTAAGCTTCTTCTAAAACAGTTATGTTCCATGGATAGCTTGAGGAAAAATAACCAAGGTCAGAGCYAACATACATTTATGAATGAAAGATGACTCAGAAAGGCTTTAGAAAAGCAAGAAAGCTGGCAAGGTTAAAAAGGATGGCAGAAAGTATTTGAAATAAAAAACACCCTTTCTCATTTCATTCTTCACAAGCTGAAATATAATGAAAMAATAATAGAAAAAAAATTATTTGACCACCATACAATTGTCTGAACTTGATAACAATAAYGCCTTCTGGAATGAGATTGCTCAAGGGAAAAGTAATAAAAGCCTCTTTCCATATTTCAGAGCAAGAAACATCTCACTGAGTCTGCAAGGTTCAACAGATCATCACAGTACAAGAGCACTGAGAGATAAGCCAGCCCAGAAAAGTAAATTACTCCTTTTTGCATCTCTGTTCATCACTAACATGCTTGAAGAAGTTTTCAGGGAAGAATTTTCTTTCTCCTCTGCTTCAGAGGATTTATACCAAATCTAACAGTTGAAGAAACACAGCATGCAATATGAAAATATTGCCATATTAGGCTTAAACCTTTAAWACTGTGTGCAGTTACTGTCCCTGCTGCCCAAAACTCACTCCTCCTCTTCTCTATTTTAGAAAATGAAGTCTATGCTTCCATTTTGGAGAAAGTGAAGATGATTAAATGTGATGGTTTCTGTAAAAAAAAAAAAAACCCCAAAACTCCCCAAAAAAAATCAAAAAGAAAAACCAAAAAAAAGCACCCCTCAATACCCCCTAGAGCTGCTGAGTTCAGAAGAGAGATACTGTAATAACAGAAACAACTCAAACTTATTTTAAGAGACAGAATAGTCCACAGAACAAGGTTTGGATCCATCCACCAAAAACTCCTCTGGCTCTACTCTAGCAAGCTTTGCCACTTCAAAGCCTCTTACAAACTTTCATGCCCAGAACATGCAAAGCTCCCTCAATTTCATATCAGTTGAGTCATTTTGATGGATTTGAGGCCAATGCCAATTTGAGACATGGGCAGGGACACTCTCCTCCTCAGGTGACTTAAGATCTGAAGAACATGAACATGCACTGGGAAACTTTGCTCAGGAGAATTTGACTAGATTGATGCAAGACTGAATGATAAAGATTTACATTAATTCAAATTCCTTGGACAAAATAAGTTGCACAAGTCCATTAAGAAGTATGAAACATCAAAATAATTTCTGACTCAAGGTAATTTCTGGCCTTCATGTCTGTGTGACCTGAGAAAGTGCTAAACAAACTGCTCAAAATACACTCCATCTTTGAACCAGTTTTCTTCTTCCTCAAGCATCTGTTGTTGAACACTGTGGGAGACCATGTGAACTGCTGATTTATCTCAGTACCTTTGGTCTTGTATGGATTTTATGGTTTTATTTCTCCATTGTGTAAACTCTTTTGATTATATTTGGGAGTTATCCCAGGGAAATAATGAAAAAGAGTTATTGAAAAATCTACAGCAAAAATAATTGTGCCATCTACTGCTGTTACAATTCAATCCAAATCTAACAGGAAAGGAAGCCAGAAGTTCAGCACCCCTGCCATAAGAAGGGCTCCTAGTTACAGACACAATCAATCATGCCAGAAGACAGCAAGCCAGACAGGGAGAAAATGGTGAGAAGGAGGTGTCTGTCTGTATGTCTCATTGGATTCCATGAACAGCCCTTTCCCATATAACCCTTTCAGAAATGAAAATAGGGAAGGGACATTTCTAAGGGTTTTCTATATTCTTGCGTTGGTTTATTTGCATTTCCACTCATTCCACTCCACTTCATTACAGTAGCTCTAACTGTAAATATGACAAACAGGTGAGGGAAATAGAGGAAGAGCAGAAAGCATTTGGGTGATGTTAAAGCTCTTTGTAACAGACCAGAGACCCTTGTGGTTGATAATTCAGCACTCGAGAGGAACAAACCAACACATCACAAAGTTCAGCCCTCCTGRAGAATTCTGTATGAGACAGTGCACTGTGTCACTGTCACTATTCAAATGTTACTCAGGAAAAAAAAAGACAAAGAAAACAAAAGACCTAAGCCAAACCAAGCAAAATAACAACGACAACCCAAACACCAAAAGAAACCCCTCAAACCAAACAAAACAATCCCCCACAAAAACTCTCCACAAGACCAAACCAATAAAAACCCAAAAGAAACAAAAAAGCCCACAAAAAACAAACAAGTAAAAAAACCCCAAAACCAAAGACATAAAAACAACTCACAGAAACAACAAAAAAACCTCCAAAGAAACAGACAAAACYCCCACAACCCAAAACCACTACAACCCCAAAAAACTAGCTATGGCTTTTGGTAGAGTATGAATTGGATTACTGAACTGAAAAAATAACTTCTATTGTCCCTGAATAACTCTTTCTCACYAGTCCAGCTGGAGTTCTCAAAGGAGATTTTGAAGCAAAGGAGCACTGCAAAACCTTCTSCTACTTAAGTAAATTAAATATGGTAGTAAACAATTAAATTTGTAAAACAAAATTCCAATTCTGGGTTCTCAAAATGTAGTTAGAGGCTTTCTTTTGAAATATAAAAATAGCCACATAATATCTTGAACTGATAAACCCCCAATTCTTTTTACAGCTGTTTCTGGAACATTTTACTTAAATACCAACGAAATCCATTTTCATCACTGGAGCACAAGAAAATAGCTGGTTCAGCATTTTTCCTTCTACAAGGAGACAAAAAAAGCTCGAGTTTTGATTCACTTCACATTTATTTTTATAAGGTTTCACACGTGTAACAGGTTTTTGGTCTTGGCTTTACTAATCCCAGTTTATCAGTCATTGCATGAACTGCCGCCTGCACACAGCTTTTCATTTTAAGTGCCTATGACAGCAGCACTCTGAAGAGGGAGCCAGAGGATTATGTATAAAGCTTTGGCTTTCTTGAGCCAAAAGAATTCCTACTAACTTGTACTTTTGAAACAAGGCTTGATAAAACAACAATTGAAAATGTAAAAAAAAACAAATTAAAAACCAGCTACCCATCTCTGCTCATTTTAAGTGCAGAGCACCCAATGAAAGCCATTAACCCACCTTCTATTGCTTTTATACAATGCAACTAATTCATCATGTAGYACTGCCTTACTTACTGGCCTTAACAACAATATTATTTTTATCACAAKATTCAAATTACAGCTATTTATATTATAGTTTAAACCAGGCAGAAACACCTTTAACGTGTTCTACACTTYCATCAATTTTGAAACTCAGTTTTGAAAACTCTGTTTAGGTAAGTACTGCCAAATATAAAAGCTTATTGGAGCATCTGAATACTTCTAAAAGCATAAAGCTAAATACACTTGCACCAAATACTAATCTCAATTTATATCAGGCTCCACAGTCTACTGGGAAACATTTACCATCAACTGAAATTACAGCTAATTCAAGCATGGTGCTAGCAAACCAACATCAGTGATTGGCAAATGAGAATAGTTAAGAATCTACAAGATATTAAAAATCCCAGACACTTCCATAAACTCAGAAACTAAGAGCACTCAAAAGTAGCTCTGTATATGGAAAATATTTGCTAYACTGATCATTATTCTTGTTAGGAAATTGGAACTGGGATTTCCTAAAATCATGTATTTACAGCCAGAAGGTTATTGGCAAGTGCACAKCTCTGTTATCCTATCTGCATTTGGCACAGTTTTTAGAACTTGAGAAGAAGAGGTAGAAGCATTAGAGCTGTAGCATTTTTAAAATCAAATTTGTATATTGTTGTGTTTGATCACCATTTGTTACTGCACTCAAACTGACTATCAATTCATATTCTAACCAAATMAACTCCCATCAAAGCAACTACTGTAGTCCCAGTAAAACATCAACAGYGTCTTCAAGCAAGCAAAACCAAATTATATGTAGTATATTTATATCCTATTTTAGGTAAGAAGAAAATACATTATTTTGATTTTAGATAAGAAGAAAAACACATCATGAAGGGAGAGCACATGTTGACAAAACAACACCAGATATTTCTTTTTATTTATTTACTTTTTAAAACTTTAAAAAAAGTTCTAAATCTTATTTCACTTACAAGTGCTTTGTAAAAATTCAGTTGAGAACACTTTTTTGTCACTCTTCTAGTTTAAGGTAAATACTTGAAATAGTACAACAGCAGGAAATTTACCTGTGGGATTCTCCCAGAGGCCATTGAGAAGGAATATGAGGATAAAAGAACTGGAGAGCACATTAATCTGATGTATAAGCAGAAGTAAAGAAATAAAATTTTGAAGTCCAAACACTCCTAAACAGATAAGCATTTCTTATGCTATACATTTCTACAGGACGAATTGCAAGACATCTCAAACTTGAAATGAAATGCTTTGGTTCTTGTGTAAAACTGAAAACAATGTCTTACCTTGCCCCGAACTATATATTGCTTTCACAGATTTCTTCACCTTCTGTAGGGCAGTTCTGTCTTGGTCCAATGCCTACAATAGAAAGAAGCAAACATTAAACAAACTTTAAATATTTACTTCATTGATTGCCTGAATATACTTTAACAACTAAAAAGAAACCCACAAAACAAGTACTTTCACAGGCTGGAAAAAGCTGCAGGTACAACTGATTCAGCCTTGGGAAGGTCTGGGGTCATTCAACCCCTTCAGGATGAATTAAAGAATTGAACTGAAAATGCTCTGACAACAGAGTAGAACACTASTGACAGTGCTAGAAGGAAAACACCACTTCAGTTTTGCAAAGGATAGTGCATTTATTCAATTGCATATTTTGGAAAAAAAACCAAAAAATAGCAGATGCTTCTACACTAGCCCTACAGTTTCTACTACAACTAAACTGTGGCTAATTTGTGGCTACTACAACTAAACTGTGCCTAACTGTGGCTAATTATTAACTTGTTAATATCTGTGGCTCTCCCACAGTAATAGTGTTTATAGACACAGATTATCATACTACCTCTCTTGCACTAAATTCCACAACATTACTGTAAAAGTACAGCAGATGAAAAGCAGTAAATCAAAATAAAGGAATAACACCTGATTTTGTGCAACATAATGTGACTGAAGGACTAATAATAATAACAATAATAATATTCAAATATGCATTTTCAAGACTACAACTTCAATAATTTCAAATTTTCTGCAATAGATCCAAAATCCAGTATAAAATGTTATTAAGTAATGATGAATTGAGGATTAGATTTCCAATCATACACAGAAATGTTTAAATAGTTTGCTGTATTTTTTCCCCATTTAGATCACAGGCAATTTCCCATCACCTAGGTAATGTTAGATCAGTGTTTGCAGTATGGCAAACACTATGGCAGTGTTTGCCATATTATATTCGCTTCCAAATCACTGGAGACTGGAGAACTTGTACTCAGAACCACTGTCAGGACAGCAGCACAGCTGAGCATGGGGCCTGGTAGAGACCACACCAGTGACACTGTAGAGATCTTTGCACAGCCCTTAAACAATCCAAAAAGGGGAAACTCTGGAGCTCCTGCGGGTCTGAAGCCTGGCAGATCAAGGCACAATGTCAGGTACTCCTACAGAGGGACATCACCAGCAACACTGACTGAAAACACCCCATAAGCAGAGTTTTCACTGCCAAATCTGAGATGGTTTTGACAGTGAAAGCCTTAGAAAACCTCATAGCTCCTTCCAATATCTGAAAAATGGGCTCTGCAAGACAGCTGGAGAAGGAGTTTTTATAAGGGCATAGAGTGATAGGAGAAGGGTGAATGCCTTGAACTGAGAGTAGCTGAAATTAGCTATGAGGTAGAGATTCTTTTCTGTGAGGGTCATGAGGGACTGGCACAGGTTACTCAGAGAAGTTGTGGACACTCCACCCCTAGAAGTGTTCAAGGCCAGGCTGGATGAGGCTTYGAGCAACCTGGTCTACTGGAAGGTGCCCTTACCCATAGCATTGGTGTAGGAACTAGATGATATTTAGTTTTCCTTCCAACCCAAGCCATTCTATGATTCTACAATTGAAAAATATTCCACTGGGCATTAAGAAGCTCCAGAAAACCACATCAGGAGCTCCAGGTCAACTACAGCATTAAGCACTGGAGACAGGTAAATGTGAGGGTTCTGCTCTTCAGAGAGTTCCAAACACTCAGTGTTCCTCTGTGTGAACACTTCCAGTRGGAATCCATACAGAGAGAAACCAATTAATATATAATAGTTCTGTTTTGAGTAGCACAATTTTAACCATGCAAAATGTTATAGCTGAACAATACATGATAATCTGTAACAAAATAAAATGGAATGTTTCTGTTCCTTAACTGGAAACAACTATTTTCTCAAATCATACAATCACTCCTGTGGCAGCTAAAACTAGAACATTTGGAACCACAGAAGCTGTAAAAATGCCTTCTGATGCTATTTATCTCTGGGTTTTTTTCCATTTACAGCAGAACAATGGATTAAAACATTAAGAACTGCAAACATCRTTACTTCTTTTGCTCCTCACTAAAATAGCGGGTTTGATTTGACTTACATCTTGCATCAGGAAAAGTTACCATTTTTAAATGTAATAAAATATTGGGAACTCAGTGTTCCTTTCCAAGACAGTGCACAGCAAGTGCTTCTCTTTGATTCCTCTGCAAATGCTGTCAAAAGCTTTTGCTCCTGCCCGCCTGCTACGTCAGGCAGTTGCTGTCATACATATCTACTGAAGTTCTCTCCATCTTCAAYGACCAGAAAAAAATAATGACTCATTTGTCTACTGAGAGTTTGAAGACAGGATAAGAATTTGAAATCAATATTTTTAAAGGAAGACAATGGTTAACATTGATGAGATTGAGAGATAAAACTTTGCACTAAGGTCTGTTATTGAAGCAAACTGGACACTCAGGAGAAAGATACAAATACAAAATCCCCAGGAAACTTTTTCCTGAAGTTATCAAWCTGAAAGACTATGACAAGCAGACTAAAAAAATTTTCTAAATTGGATTTGCTATTGAATTAGATGTAATCACTAATGTGAGAGCAAGAGGAAAGGGAACATTCGTTACTTTAAAAGAGGAATCACTGAGTAAAGCAATATACAAAGATGACATCCACAGCCTGAAGGAGCCAGTGATCTAAGTGAAAATGACATCACAGGCCAATTTTGTATTTTTATATTTGCAAATTCAATTTTTACATGAACTACTTCTTCATAGTCCAAAACTATAAATAAAACACACTTACATACCAAGTACACAAAATTTGTTATCTAGGSTTGCTTAGGTGCTTTTGAGTGTTGAGGTTTTTTGGTTGTTTGATTTTGTTTTATTTTATAYAACTGGAGACAGATTGTTTCCAAATATATTACATTCTTCTTAGATGTCTCTTCCTTATAATTTTTAGCTGCACTCTGCTGCAAAGTAATTAAGTTGCACTCAATGCTCAATTCAATYATTATTCCAGAGTAATATTACCTTCTCAGCATCTTAGACAGGAACAGCCTTGCTTTCCCTAGTTAGGTGGAAACGAGCTTTTGCRGTATTCAT
The DNA here is from genome assembly GCA_014549065.1 of Cardinalis cardinalis. Classification (NCBI taxonomy): domain Eukaryota; kingdom Metazoa; phylum Chordata; class Aves; order Passeriformes; family Cardinalidae; genus Cardinalis; species Cardinalis cardinalis. Next base: position 1,437,468 of record JACDOX010000049.1, read on the forward strand.
TAATTTTCATTTTGAGTATTTAGAATACTAAACACTTTAACTGCTTATCATAGAAGACACAAAATCTGATCTTCCATTAGAAGTGGCATACATTTATATAATTGGAAATTGCAGTGTCTTAGAGAACCAAAGGGTTTCTGTGACAATCTCTGGGTATTCAGTGGCACTCTTTCCTACCTACTGAACTCTTCCTTACCACCACCCACTCCTGACAAATGCTTCTTTCTTAATTTCCATGAAACCATCTTGCAGGAGGCCTTTTTAAGTTCCACAGAAGAACATTTTCTTACCCTCTCATGCATTTTGGAAAGATGAATCATTTAAAGGTACCTACAGCACAGATTCACTACCTTATTAGCTGAACAAAGCTTTATTCTTGAAAATGCTCATTCTGGAGACAAGATCAAAATAATGCAAAATCAGTTTCCACAAAAAAAAAAAAGGGGGGGGGGAATTGAGAAAGAACCTTGACAAAACAACCACCATATTCAATTTGCTTAAATAAAATGAAGCAAGGAAAGCTCCTTGCTCCTCACTTTAGCAGATTCTCTGGCTTTGTTGAGGTTTCAGGTTGCTGCATTCACTTACATTGAAGCTTATGCTCAAGAAGAAAATCCCCTGATCATTCAACAKCAGCTCTTCTAACTGATCAGTGTTGAATTCCCCACATAGTTACCCCAGATATAATTTCTCCTTTCTGCTATAATATGGCTGCTTTGAACCCAGCCTGCCATTTCAAGCCACCAACCTGGTTTAAATCTGCACTGAAGAAAGCAGTGTCTCTGCTCCCTGGCTCCAGGGCACTCCTGTTGGCTACACCAGACCCAGCTCAGGAGCTGCTGTGCTGCCAACAGCCCTGTGAAAGCTCCTTTTTAGCCCACCTTCCATCASTGCAGTGCACACTGACAGACATTTGTACTTAGCTACCATTGCACATTCAAAGAAAGCACCTCCTCCCTCCTAAGAGGTACATTCACAGGTAGATGTTCATACCAGTGAGTGGAAAACTTGTCCACCTGAGGATACAAAACCAAATAAATTTTGGGCTGGAGACAAGGTGAGCTCTCCCAATGGATCATTCATTGATGGAGATCACTGGGTAGCAGCATGGGCACTTTTATCAGCCTGCCACAGCACACAGAGCAGGGCCAGCTCAGGAGAGGTATATGCTGACATTCCCTAACCCACACCAACCCTCTCTGCTATGCATTTTCCTCTTCTGTTCACACTGACAGACACTGCCTTGCCTCTCCTCAATCCTCAAGAGCCTGATCTCAGTGAGAAGTATTTGTATTTTGKGACCATGCTCTGATTTAATAGTCTCCAAATTTTAAACCAGAAATTATACTACAGTACAGTGTGGAAAGTGGTAGATTCTGGTTTGCCATCTGTCTCTGAGGTAGTAAAAACTGTCAGGTTCACATTTAGATAAACCACTAATTGTTTCTTTAAAACCTTGTGTCTTTTTATTCTGTACAGATATGCATATATTTATAGGCATGTGTGTGCATAAATACATATTAAAGTGTACTAGCAAATGTCCCTGCTCATGGCAGGGAGGTTGGAACTCGATGAACTTTAAGGTSCCTTGCAACCCAAACCATTTTGTGACTCTATATTTGTCCTGATATGTTTGTACACAAAAGTCTACATACTATAAACCATACTTATGAACATTTGAAGTGCTTATTGCTAATACACATGAAAATCATGGTTTAAAAACCACAAAATTTTATTTCTACATTAACACAAAACTACTGTCCAGAAACCAATCACAAAAGTGCTTTGCACACATATTAAATTCAGCTTTTCYAGAAATCAACACCAACCCAGAGGCACACATTTGCACAAAGGATGCTACTGCCCATTGAGCCCACTAGAGTACTAAAACATCAAATACATTTTGTGTACCTTGCAAACCTCTGCAATTTGAAGAGGGGTAAAAAACCCCACTAATTTCTGTTTCAGCTTAACAACAACAAAAGAAAAAAGTGGCTCAAGACACTGACTACCACATTAATATGTCAGTACATTATTATCTGAAGAAGATGCATGTTCCAACTGGAACAAACCACTCATGCTTATATCACAGGAAGTTTAGAAATTCAGACCATTTGTAGGAGTTTTGCCCTAAAAGATTCCATATCCTATCCCTACCAGAACCCATCCACAAAAATAACATACCAGAGAAGAAATATTTTAAACCATTGCAGTATTTTGCACAAGACAAATCCATGACAAAACACTGAAGGGGATTAGAGCATGCACAACCTATGTACTCATCACAAAAAACTCCTCCCTCCATGTTTTTTAAGAAATAATTTTTTCATATTAAAAAAGTAATCCATGTGAAATATAAAAATATTTGAGGTCACACACACAAATGAGTGTAATGAATGCTTGGTAGTCATGTGCCTGTATTGTCAGACACAAGAATAATTATTTCATGAAACACACACAGATGATTTATCAGCTTCAAGGGACTAAAAGTAGTAAATCTTTCACTTACCAATTTACACACTTCTCAAACCCTGGCACAAAAGTTACTGCTGGCTATACTATAAAACATGCTTGCCCTCTGCTCAAGCCCCAGTTACAGGACTCATGGAATGAAGTAGAGAAATAGCACCTTACAAAGTCATGGCTGTGCAGCAGTATCAGCTTTCCTCACAATAAAGTCCAGACTTTATTGGATATACAATAAACACAGACTAGACAGCTAGAAAGTTACTGCATGCCACTGAAACTGCAACAACACAAACCCCTATAATTGTCACAGTGAAACAGAACCAAAAGAGAAGATTAGCATCAAGTGTTGRTCTCCTGTAGCTCACTCACCCAGAAATGAGCAGACTTCCAAACCCACTTAATTCTGAACACAGAGAAGTGATTCAAACCACCCTTCCTGTCCTTCCCTCTCCACTCAATTTATACTGTTCCTGCCAGTCACCAGAATAAAAATTGTTTCCAATTGTTGGTCTCAGCACATGTCTACATGACAAAAATTGGGGTGTTCAAGTGTTAAGAATTTTCTAGAGATGTCTTTGTGCAAACAGCAGATATACAAAGGTCCAGCTTGAACTTGTCCTGAACTATTTAAGAAAACCCCAAGGGTGCCAGTGGGAAGAAGCAAACCAAAASAGCACATCAACAAGCACTTATCATGGTAGTAACTGATGCCAGCATCATTTCATACACCCCCATTTCCCAGCTGCTTCTAATAGAACACCAATTAAAATAACATTATTTTTAAAACCTTGTCTTTTCTCTGAAAAWTTCAAGCTTCAAGTGTTTTAAGCATAACCTAATGAAAAAAGCATTCAGTGATCAAACTGAGTAAATACATTTTCCCAAAAGTATTTTTTCAGGTAATGTCAAAATTTAACATAGATTCCATCAGTTGAACTTTCCTCACGCCTGCTCTTAGCTACACGGTCTGATGCAATGCAGTAGCCTCTCCCAACTCCACATATGTGACAAAATCACCAATCTCCAGTGCTGTGAAGGTCACAATAGATGAGCCAGCTCATTTGTGTGGGCTCTTAGAAGAGCTGCAAAACTCTTAGCCACTTAATTATTCTCCAAGTATTTCTCAAAGGGAAGCACAGTTGATATTGCTTGAAAAAGCACAGTACTGCTAATTGTAATTTGTTTGACAACTTTGCAACCAGACTTCTACCCAGCAGCSTTTTCTGCAGAGCAAGAATGTAGACACTAGTCAGTATTTATGTATGATCACTTCTGCATTAAATGAAGCTAGCATCACAGTTTTTCTAATGACCACGGTGTGGATGTTGGATTTTGCGCACACTCTGACACAYCTGGGAAAGCTTAACAATATTTTGGGCAATTTCTTTCTTTTAGTTCTCAGCTGAGTTACATCAATACTTCTGGGTCTAACTTATTTTGTGCACAAAGTACATYTAGAGATATATGAAAAATAAGCTAAGAGATTTGTTTGCAGGGGTGTAGAACACACTGATCAGATTTATTCTCTAATTTTTGTTGTGTAGGAGATGCTGAAAAGCCCACAATTAGTGACAACACTTGAAACCATCCAGTGACAGTTTCTCCCACAGGCTCTAAAGCAGCTTCACTGGCTAAAACTAATCTTGGTGACAAATATCACAGAATCAGAGAATGGTTTGGSCTGGAAAACATCATCTAGTTCCAATGCTCCTGACATCGAAGGCACACCTTTCACTAGAACAAGTTGCTCAAAGCTCCATCCAACCTGGCATTGAAACCTTCCAATGATAGGGCATCCACAGCTTCTCTGGACACAACGGGGCATCCACAACTACTYAGCGACAACATTCTTATCTTTACGCTGGCAACAACACACCTTGAGCTAGCTACAGCTGCTGGAACCGCTAACATTCGCTACATACAAACYCACTTCAATCAGCAGTACTGAAGCTGAATAGTACAGAAACCTAAAACAGCAAAACCAGCGAAAAAACCTTCCCAGTTTAAATGTCACTGCAGCACACCTTTACCTATTTCATACCCCAGCAGCTGGATAAACACATTGGCATGACTGCTGGGAYAAAATATGGTTACAGCTCAGAAACCAGCACACCCACAGCCAGGCTCCCAGCTCCTGAAGATGCCACTGTCCCCAGTTCCCAGGATGCACACAGGGCTTTTGCCAGCACTAAAGCTGCACAGCACTAGCAAGTGGCTGCACAGGACATCACCCAAGAACCTTCTTCCTACATTACAAATGCTCCTGTGTTTAAAAATAATGTGTGCTGCTGCGCTCTGCTTTTTAGTGACTCATGGCATATTGTCAGTCTTTTTTCCTGTGACTTGATTCCTCTTGTCCACATCAGCCACCTATGAAGTACTGTTTTAAAAGCACGAAGGGAACGATCCTAAACTAATAAAAGCCTCTTCTCTCCCTGCATTCTTGCAAACCTCTCCTTATACRTTTTTACAAAAAGTAGGGGAAATACATTGATTTGGGTGTGAGTATTGGCTACCAAATACTACCCCACAAAATTACYTTTTTTCCAGCATAATTCATTGAAGTTTCTTGTCATTTACCCAAGACATTATAMAGTGACATTTTCATTTAACTAAAATCTAACCTGAAAAACTCACATGCAAGAGACATGTCTATACACTAAYACACCCAAAAAAATAGAGCAAGATTACGTATTTTTGAGAACAATGAAAAAAACTAATCAGAAGACAGTGAATATTTGAGGCAAGGTCTTTCAGAAAGAAACAAAATGAGGAGAAGATGACATATAAACAGCATAAMCACAACTACATTGAACAGATGTGCTAACATAGGGTCATTAAAAATGTGATTCTTAGCAACTCAAACTGGAAAAAAGTAAAGAAGTCTCTAGAAAATTGCTCCCCCCACTATGCCAGACTGTAAATTTCACTAACAGGAGAGCTCTTTAGTTGCAGCACCAGAGTTAAATACTAAAAAATATTTTTGCCCCCATTTAACTCTTTTCCTTCTTCTTCTGAAGCCACAAAATATTTTGCAGCAAGCTCTGCATTTACGCTGTTATCCCAGTAACTCACAGGCACTTTCTACTCAGGGACTACTTGATCAGGATTAGTTATTCTTACTGGCAGAAAAACTCTACAAATATTGTCCACAGTTTCTGTGAATGCTACAAAAKTCAAAAGTGACACTGAGGAATAAATGCAGCCTCTCCATGGTGTTGCAGGCATTCAGCACACTCACRTCTCATGGCCCCATAAACTCCAACCCTGAGTGGCACTGTTGGRACCTTCTACCACCATTAACTACTACCATTAGAAATTCTTTCAAGAAAAAAAAAATTGCCCTGGCAAAGGTGAGGGAACAGACATSATCTCTTACTTGAGAACAGGAACAGCTCATACTCCTTCTCCTCCTAACTCCTGAACAAATATTTAAATGCATACATTGATGGATGACTGCAATATCCATTTCAGAATTATTCCATTCAGATAAAAAAGTAAGTATATTAACATACTAATACTGTTTCTTAAAAAAAAAAAAATCATGTCTATTTTTTCCAGGCTGCAGTTATCAAGGGTTTCATCAGGTTAATTAAAAAAAAAAGATGATTTCCAGTACAACACAGACCTCAAAGACTACTACAACATGATGAGACACTGTTATGGCCCAGTTTTGTTCTGCTTATGGAGACTGCAATGATGGCAGACTCAGTGAGTTTCACCTCTCATCCTGTTAAACCTTCAACCAGCACCACTTATGAAATTCAGAGCAACATTCACGTAACCAGCTAAGAGAGCATCATCAGCAAGCAATCCTCATTACAGGGTATAACACAGAATGACACTATTGTATAATAACAGAAAGAGGAGAAAAAAACACATCTAGAACTAATCTATAAAATAAGCATACATTCAATTTTTTGCTGTTTTTAAGGTAAATTTAAAAATGGAAATTAGAAGTTTTACTATAKACAGTAGGAGTTGTGTTTCCAATTCTAATTCTGCTTAGCCTGTGATTAGAGCTTTACAAAATGCATAAATGAGGGGATTAGAGACACCTCCTTAAAAAAAAATAAAATCACAAGACTATAATTTAGATGTGAAGCATTAATTTTTTAATTTCCATGTCATGTTCTTTAATATAAATATACTSTCTGGATATATATAATTTAGTGGGAAAATTATAGAAAAGGAAACACAATAACCAGGATAGACGAGTCCAGTATTTTAATAAAAGCCTCATCTCAAAGCTTCTATTTTCTTCTACATTGCCTTTCAATCAACATGCAAAAATAGCATAAATGCACAGTAGAAAATGAAGATGYATATCTCATCTTCATTGTGGTACAGAAAACCTACAGAGTTCTAAAAGCTATACAGGCTGAAGAAAACGAAGCCAAAGATATGTGTGTAATACATATGATTTAATTATATATGTGTTTAATTACCAGAATAATTCTATATACAATTTAAGACCAGAGTAAAATCTGCTTTCTCAATATACAAGTAAAAAAAGTGAAATGAGAAGGGATACCAAAACTAAAGCAAAGACCTGTGTTTGATTACACTCTGCAGGGTTTATTTTGGGGATGCTGGCACACRTAACAAACTGACAAACTGGTTATGCACAGAAAACAATTTCTGAGTCATGTACAAGTGTATAAGTGACAACAATCCATCAAGGGTGCAAGAAGAGGATATTTTAACACCACTGAAAGCCTACAATGTAAAGGTAACCTTAAATTCCCCAAATTGTATATATGACCTGACAAAGTCATTGGGACAGCACAGAATCTACAACTTTCCTTTCCATACCAAGGAGACTTTAAATACAGGGCTGATTTAAAAGGTACTGTTTTAAAACCCCAGTGAAATTTAGAAGAATTTGGCAGTAATTTTCAGCATTTTAGGAAACATTATGAGTACTTTGCAAGCAAACTGCTACTTTCTTCACAGCATTTTTTAAGCTAGTATTGTGTTTTGCAAAAAGAGCCCCAAGCTATTTCTCTTTTATTACTGTATTAGAGAACAGATGCCCTTGGAGAATATTCTATAATTTTTTTTTAATAATATCACACTTCAGACATAATTCATAGCCAAGATCCTAAACATAGCTAAATTATACTAGCAACAATTTTCTTTAAAATACTCAGGCAAAAAGCATTCACATTCCACAGATTCAAAAGCAAAAGTTAGTCAAAGAACACAACTTCCCCATATATGCAGGACTGAAGGAGAAGGTTCATATTCAATGGAGGTAAAGAAGACCACACACAATCATCCTTCTCTTCCTCAAGTTTAAAACACTTTTGCTAGSCCTTGTACCAGACATCCACAATGAATATAAAATAATTGTGCAATGAACTCTGCTGTGTTTATTTTGGTTTGTTTTATCTAAACAGCACTCTAAGTAATGGAYGCTGAGAGAGGTGGGGCTGCTCAGCCTGGAGAAGAGAAAGCTCTGTGATGACCTTATAGCACCTTCAGCACCTAAAGGAGCTACAAGAGACCAGGAGTGGGACTTYTTATAAGGGTATGGAGTGATAAGGACAAGAGGAATGGCTTTAAACTGAAAGAGGGTAGATTTTAGTCTGGATGTTAGGAAGAAATTCTTTACTGTGAGCTTGGTGAGGCCTTGGGTCAGGCTGCCCAGAGAGGTTATGGGTGCTYCACCTCTGGGAGTCTTCAAGGCCAGGTTGGATGGGGCTTTGAGTAACCTGGTTCAGTGGAAGGTGTCCCTGGCCAGGGCAGGGAGCTGGAACTAGATGATCTTTAAGGTCTCTTCCAATCTAAATCATTCTATGATGAGGATGTATGTCGCTTAAAAACAACACAGGTTGGCAATATCCTTATTCAAAATAAGGAATATAATTTATGTTTCAGAATGGAGAAAGCAATGTGGGGAAGCAAATGAAAACCAGGATTGTCACCACAGGGTAACAAGAATGCAAGGCCAAAGTTSATTCTTACCATGTAGTTTTTCATGCTTGTATAATATGCAACTAGAACATATAGGCTACACTTAAACATAGGACAATATAATTCCATAATCTGAAATCCATCCAAAAGAGTAATAATTACATAATAAAGTATATTTAATCAGAAACCAAGTTATTCATATTTTAATCTAATGCTTTTTTCCTTTTAACTATACATTCCCCCCCAAAACACAGAATTAAGACTAATACTAAGCCCCATTAAATTACAGCATTTATCTTGTAGTTACCTTGGTTTGCAAAAACAATTTATTCATTTCAGCCATCTCCAAATATTGTATTAACTAAATCTAATGGATGCAGCTAGTGCTTGAATACAATTAACCTCAGTCAACATCAGTCTGGAAAAGACAATCAAGAGGTTTCCACAATCAAGGAATAATTTTACATAAAAACTAGACAAAGATACTAGAAAAAGAATAGATTAACAAGCTGCAGTATTTTAAAATTAAGTAACAGCATAGTAGCCCTCACAAAGTTGCAAAGAAGAAGCTGTGAACACAAGAGAAACTTCTGAATTCATGCTACAGTATATTCACTTGACAAACACCTTCCAACTTTGATGCTAGGCAACATGACACAATGTTATCACCAGTATAGTACCATTTCAAGATCAGTTTTGGTGAGACTGACACTTTCTTCATTTTTACATTTCTTCAGCTTCCTTATAGTATTTTGATGAAAATTTAATACCTCCAAATGCAATTTAATTCAGTCGAAGCATATGAATGAAAATGGATTGCTCTCCTTTTCCTCAGGAAGTAACTGTTTCAGGTATCAAAAAATAGAATAGATGTCCTACAATATACACCAAATGTATGTGTATGGTTAAAAGATTCACTTTGGAACATAAAATGAATGTATAGGAAAAATGGTGAGTAATACAATAAAAATTTGGACAGGAAAGATGAAATTGTTAAGGAAATGAAGGTTGAAATCAATAGCATTCCACATTCCAGCTGGTTTTCACGACTGAAAGCAACAGGACCACAGGAATGCCTGCAGGTTGTAGTGGAAAGCTAGAGTGGGCAACTTCTTCACAGCTCCTGAAAAATACGGTTTTCCTGTTTCTCCTCTTCCAACCACTCACTCAAAGAAGGTAATCTTTCTTTGTACCAGCCCACTGGTGACCACAAAGTCGAGGAATTAGATCAGGTTAAAGTTGCCTTTTTTGGTGGGTTGTGGCCATTGCAAATGAAGATGCACAACTGCACACATGGGGGCTCCAACCCCTTGAAAGGATGCACAAACTTGCACACACAGAGCAGTGGTTTTGYRGCCAAGAAGGCCAAAGGTACCCTGGGGTGCATCAGGAAGAGCATTGCCAGCAGGYCAGAGAGGGGATCCTGCCCCTCTGCTCAGCCCTGGCAGGGCCTCACTTGGAGTGATCTGTGCAGTTCTGAGCTCCTCAGTACAAGGCAGACACTCCTGGACTGAGACCAGTGAAGGAAAAAAGAYGGTTAAGGGAYTGGAGAATCTCTCTTATGGGGAAAGGATGAGGGARCTGGGCCTGCTCAGCCTTGGAAAGAGGTGACAGAGAAGGGACCTTATGAATGTCTATCAGTATCCAAGGGAAGGTGTCAGAGGACAAACCAGGCTCTGCTCAGTGGTGCCCAGCAAAGGACAAGATGCAATGGGCAGAAGCTGATGCCCAGGAAGTTCTACCTGAAAATGAGGAAGAACTTCTTTACTGTGCAGTGACCAAGCAGCAGTATAGATTGCCCAGAGAGGGTATGGAGTCTCCCTCAATGAAGATTTTCAAGAAACTTCTGGACCAATCCTGTGCCATGTGCTCTGGGATGATGGTGCTTGAGCAGGGACATTGGATCAGGTGACTCACTGTGGTCCTTTCCAGCCTTACCCACTCTGGGACCCAATGAAAATTGCCATGTGACCTGAGAAGACAGATTATATTGCATTCTTCAACTACATTAGGATCCATTCCATCTGAGCTGCATTCCTTGCAATCCACCTCCTTTTGATCTGTGAAGATACACTTTGAGGCTGTAAAACTAGAATGCTTACAAAACAACTCTGTCAGAAGGCAGAAATATCCACACACAGAGGCTAAATTCCATCTTCTTCACCAAGCAGGGGTGACTCTATCTACAGATTTCCTACTTAAATCTCATATTGTTTCTCTTGATTTTAAAATGGTTCTATCCCTCAGAAACACAGTCAGTTATTTAAACTACAGTAACTCACTGCTGTTCCTTATGCCATTTCTCATGATCTTCACAATTACATAAACCATAGCTGAAGAATGGTCTGAAGTTTTACATTTGCAGCTACAGAGTTACTGCACTTGACAATATCAATGGAGAAAAATCTGAAAAGCACTTTATGTAACTTCCAGTGTTCTGTAWTATTAACTGTCAGGTAACCTGGTTTAAATACCTCCTGCTGTTTTTATAAGACCATTTATCCACTACACCAGACATCACTCCACACAGACAGCACTTCCTCTCAGCACACTTCTTGCTCAGAGAAAGGTGGTATTTAATAAAGGAGAATTTAGTTCTGGAGGCCAGATGCTGGCCTTAACAGAGCACTAAACAGAAAGAAAACACTAAGGGGTGCAACAGAAGTTGTGGGAAATTGACAGTAGCTTTTCTAGAAATATTTCACCTTGAATTTTCTTTCACAGACCAGCTCCTTCAAAAGTCTCACCTATTCYTCCTTCTAACCCAAGACAGTAAGTACAACCCTTCAGATCTCTGCAGAGCAGTCACAGCAGGCACAAGGTCCATCTTTGGAGAGGAGCACATGGCAACACAGAGGGCCAAGCCCCCTGCCCGGCCTCACAGGTCTATAAAAATCCCAAATGGCAAAGTGGGGTTGATATTCAATGGCTGGACACAGTCTGTTCCAACATAAAGGGCAGAGAAACCAGCAGGTAGCAAATTCGAAAAAAAAAAAAAAAGGAAAAGTATAGTGCTTTGCTTTGTGGCACAAAGGGTAAGCTGTGGAACTCCCTGTGAATTTGAAAATTATACACATTTCAAAAAATTGAAGACAAAATGGGTAAACTCATGGAAGAAAAATTCAGTACAGCCTTTAAATATAAATTTAATGCCTTTGTTCTGCCATACCCTGAGCTGCATGTTACTGGAGACTGGGAGGTCATACTGGAGAAGGTATCTCTACAACTCTGCCCTTTTCCTCCACTGCTCTTATCCTCTACTGCTGGCAATGTCAGAAAAGCTCCTAGAATCTTATCAACTTCTGGACTACCCCATCACAGCTGTTCTTCTCTTCACTACTGGCATTTCTGTTATGTAAGCTGTAACAAGAAGGAATTCACCAGTACATAACCATATATGCACAATACCAAACACAAACCTCAGTAAAAAGATGGGGAAAAAAGCCCACAAAACTCCTGCAGAAAATTAGAACAATTTTTCCTCTTCAGATCTGAGAAACAGATATGCTTGGAAATGCTCCAAAAGCTATTTACACATAGAAGGGGGAAGATTTTTCTAAAAGGTCGAACACTAATTAAGTAGGAAGGAATTAACTGAACAATTATGATCACCATACCAATGAAACATACCATGCATTTTGTTTTTTAAATGTACATACCCCTTAGACATTACCCCCATTCTACAAATGAAATAGATGTGCTGCATTCAAAATCAAATGAATAAACTCAAAGCAAAATATGTAATTTGTTCAAATTTTCCTTGCATATTTTACAGTATGTTTTAAACTAAAAAGAGAACAGAACCTGATTGTTTAATGTACAGACTGGAGAATGCTTTATAGTCATAGAAGAAGAAGAACACTATTTATTGCCAGTCTTTACAAGGACAGCTGTTCTGATACTGTAACTTTTGCCCTATACACACCAAGAGTGAAAGTTAATTAACTTTTTTATATGACTCAAGGACATCCAGTCTTTATGCAGTGAATGGAAAGTTACTAAACTAATGCATTAAATTGAAAGACTAAGAGTAGAAAGTTTTCCCAGAAAGCCATTTTGTTTTAATAAAATCCATAATCCTTTACAGAAAAATGAACTGACTGTATTAAGTCAGCTCCTAGCCTTTTAAGATTAACATTTTTAATATAGATTTTTTTATACATGTACTTTTTTGGAAAGAATCTTGGTGCACCAGACACTGGAGAAACCTGCCATGGTAAATTCAGCCCTTTCCTGCAATGAGAATGAGTAATGCTGCATTTGAGAAGAATCTACCCTGACRCAAAATGTTTTGACAAACAAAAAACCAAAAAATTTTTCATGAACGTCTACCAGGCAACACACAATAAAATTCCAGTTTGTATCACAGGTTTGGATTAAATTGAGGGTAGGGAAAACAGAAACGGTAAAAGACATGGTCATGATGCTAACCTCTAAATCAGAAGGCCTTGGTTTAATCACAACAGCTTTTATGCAACTCCAGCTGAAAATATCTCTGTTCAAAAACCAGTGGAACTGCATACCAAGAGAAATATCACTGCAAACTGCTTCTACACTCTTTCTATAAGCATCCATTCCTCACCTTGGTTAGAGACAGCTATGGGCTGAGCAAGCAAAGGTACTTCCATCCCCATGACCATAAATCTTTCCTTTCCTTGTGAATTCACAAGAGAATATTGTAGGGTTCTATTTTTGTCTTGGCTTATTACAAGTTGCCAGCACGCAGCTAGAACAGAGTAAATCCTACACCTGGCAACTGCAGGCTTTCAAAGCTTCCATGAACGTGGCATTGTTTGCCTGCCTGCAAGCCAGCAGTGCACAGAATGCTAARGGCTGCATCTGAGCAGGGCTGAAGGCAGGACACAAATAGAACAGAGCAACAGAAAAGGAAGCTGTGTGCAATGATGCAAAAAAATCCTATTGCTGATTTGTATTCTGCCTGMATCCGAGGAAGAAAGTAAGAAAACCTCCAGCTCTTTCACATGAGGAGTATAAATAGAAGATTCAGTAAAGAACTACTTTTCTAAGCAATTGCATTTGGAACGTGTTCAAATTCTAGTTATATACTGAATAATCATAAAGGCAACACTTGTTAATCACAAAATTGGAGAGTTCCAGAATTTAGAAATAGACTGATTTAATGCCAATGTTACATACAGTTTGTATAATATACAAAATAGAAACCATAGTTAAAGTCACATAATACAGAAGGTGATGGCAACTGCAGCTAACCAGCTCCCGTGGTGGATGTGATTGTATGGTACATTTCACAATAGTTATAAAAAGATGAAAGGCAGAGATTGARGACCATAAACAAAGGATTATTTTACAGACAAAGTCATAAGCAAAGAGGAAATAATACAAACAGAAGAAAAAGAAGCAGCACAGTGGAAAATCATTTAAATACACACCATAATAAGGAAGGATGAACTGATTTGCAATCCCAAACCTTTTCATTAAGTATATGTGACTTGCAGCTGCCTCATCAGGATGGTGCACAAAAAYAAAGCCCCTTGGAGAACATCAGAAAGGAACTCCTTCTTGGTGAAGCATTGCTGTTGTTTAAAGGAGGAAAAGCAAACAAACAACCATCCCACATATTTGTGCTGCTCCATGAAATAGAAAAAAAAATCTATAGACACAAGTAGAGTCCAATAGTAGGACAGAACTAGGAAACAAAACTTAGATACATTTCAAAAGCAGACTTACTCCAGACYAGATCTAAACTGCTCTGTGAACTGAATGCTCAGCAATACCTGARAGTGCATCCTCCAGTCTATTTTCATACAAAAGTAATCCAGTTTTGTCTCCTAGAAAGCTGTTCCCTGGTATAAAATACAGAATGCTAAGAGGRATATTAAGGAAATTTAATTCAAAACAACATTCATGCTCCAAATTAGAACACTGCAGTGTTGAAAACTGAGACCCCTACCAAAGACTTCTTACTGTCAGATGAATCTGATTTTCAGAAGGCAATAGTAAGATGACTATGCTTACTCATCCTCCACCCCACATAAATTTTATGTTCATTTCTATACACTTTATTCATTATTGTTCCTTTAAAGGGGGAACTGTGGGTCACAGGTTGTGCAGATATGACTGAGTTATTGCAGGAAGAGGCAAGAGACCCTCTTGATAACAGGATTCAGAGGGCTCCACAAAAAAAAAAGAAAATCTGAAGATTTCTTATATGTCAATGATGATTTGCTATCCTTAGACATATAATTTACAAAAAAACCCCTTATTTTGAACTGAAATCTGTAAAGAGTCTAACGGACATGTTAGATATATCCAGAGTCTACCTTGTACCACTTTTAGCCATACCCATAAGACAGCAGAGGACAAAGACAACCATACACACAAACTCCTMCAAATGGCTCATGTGTTGCTGATTCTGGCAGCTCAGTAAAGGTGAGGTTCCACATTCCTGTTCTGGCCAGGACAAAGGTTGATTGTGTATTTCCAGCAGACAGAGAGCACAAAGGGCTCCTCATGCTGGGCTCCATACAGCTGACATGGACAGAAGTACATCCCCGCAGTGTGCCGTGCCTCGTGCACAGACACCACACACAAACCCTCAACTAGGTCTGGGACCTTATCATATCTGCAGGAGTTGCCTTGGACCTGTGAGACCCTCAATCAGCCAACTGTACAGCAGACTTCTGTTCTCTGTCTCTCCCAGATTTATGGCTGCTTCAATACCTGGCTCCAAGCCTCTGAGCCACTCTCCAGGCCAATACCAGCCCCGYTTTTGGTGCACACTGACACCTCCACACTCTCCAGCTAACTGGAAAAAGTGCAGAGGCCTCTAACACCCAAYGGCCCCACTTCAGCCAGGACTCTGGGCTGACACTGGCAATCAATACTCCACATATACAAATATATTTAGAAGAGAGCCCCCTCACCCAGAAATAMATGACTAGCCCCTTTATTCCCCCATTCTGCTCTCCTATGCTTCTTCTGCTCCAAATCATCTCGAATCCTCCTTTACAGAATCACAGAYCCTGCCTTTTGCCCTTCCTCTAAACATCCCATAACACATGCTGAAGAATTTATGGATGGTCTTTCCCTCCATCCCATAATAAGTCTCATGGAAATGACCATCTTCCTGTGGCAGACCTGGGAAGAACCAGGTCAGGATGCTACATTTCTCACACTATTTCCCCACCTGTCATCATTCCAGTGGGTCCCTTTGTGGTTTTGGAGATGAGCCTGTTACCACACAGCCTAATTTATCCCCTGGCTTTAAGAGTAGAGCAAGAGAGGACTGTACCTCTCTAGATTGTACACCTTGTACCTTAGACACTCAAGGAGTTAAGGTGATGTCATTTGGAACAGGCTGTCCAGGGAATTGGTGGGGTCACCATTCCTGAAAGTGGTCAAAAAATATGTGGAGGTAGCACTTGAGGATGTAGTCGAGTGGTGAACATGGTGGTTGTGCTGGGTTGACAGCTGGACTCGATGACCTTAGTGGCCTTTTCCAATATTAAAAATTTTCTACCATACCGAAAAAAGGTTATTGTTTAATAAARATCTATTTGAAAGTTTGCAAATCATCAGAAATTTGCTAGGATGTACATGCCATTCCCTAYCTCCTAAAAAAAATGAAGAAATGAATTTAATTTCTACAGCAGTAAGGATTTGACCAATTAATGACAACTTCCCCACAGATAATATAATCTAAAAATGAAAAAGGAAAAAAAAAGTTAAATCATAGCAAAGGCAGGAGTATTCTAGTWTTCTTACATATACTACCAAAGCTCCCAAACAGAAGCCAAACTCCTTTGGGGTAAGAACTCTGCAAATGTCAAGCAAAGTCTCTGATCTGATAGAGGCAACACATGAAAGAAAATGAAAATGTTTTCCTACACAGAGGAGGAGTACAACAAGACAGCACTTGCTAGCATGACAGACAGCACTCTTTTCAAGTTGTTACTGACAACATGAAAGAGGTATATGTAACATTTGAGCACAGTCAYAGAGAGTCCCTAGCAAGGATAAGAGGCAACATGAAGTCAAAGAAGTTCCCTTTAAGTCTACAAGCAAAAGAACACAGAAGGTCAGAGCCAAGTATGGACAAATGGRGAAGACAGCAAGAGACAACAGGTTAAAAGTGGAAAGTTGTAAGGTTACTCCTCCCCAAAAAGTAAAAGCAAAGGTGAAGGTGTACATAAAAGTCAGCACAGCTRTTTTAGAGGAAATCAAGGCACTAATTTCTCAGCAGAACAGTTCAAGATAACACACATTCTTCATCTGCAACCCAGAGATCAGTGAATTTGTCAAGGACTGGATTAAATAAATTAACTTAAAAAAAMCCCAAAACCACATAAAACCCACTGCAAAATCAGAAAAATCTCACCCTCACCAAGTTCAGGCCTTGGCAAGATCAACAAGCTCCAAGAAGCTGCATTACAAGCATCTCTGTGCTCTGGTTTCCAAAAGGCTGCCTTGCTGTGTGCTGCTAAAAATAAAACCCCTTTTGGTTACATTTGTTTTAACTCACCAACTTGAAAAATCTACAGCCAACTCACATAACACCACGTCCTTTTCTCTGCCTGCTGGTGAAGTACTCTGGGCTCCTCTTTTTTTCTGAATCCTTACTGTGTTTGTCTGAGTTCACTCACCCTTTCTTCCACCTAGTCTCCTCCTCCTCCCACTTTCACTTGGAGAATTTAATGGTTTTTTCCTCAATTCTCCATTATTCCCATTGTCTCTTTCTGTCAGACAATCAGTGCCTTGCAAACCACATTTATCTGCAGCCGTTCTGGCTGAGAGCTCAAGAACACTTCACATCCTTCCAAAAAACCCCATGAACTCCACTACCTACCCAAAACCAGACAAGTGACACATTTAAACATTCTTTTTTCAGCAGATAACTGCAACAACCAAAGAATGCACCACATACTCACTAACAAAACCATTTAGTAAATTCATAGATTAACGGACCCCTAATTAATATGATGAAATACAAATCTAAAAACCATGCAGTTAAAAAAGAAAGAAAGGAATTGTTCCCAAGGTTCTACTATAGGCACTACTAATAAAATGGAAGGAAAAAAATGCAGAACTTCCTTGATTTTTCAAATTTTATTCCAGAAATGGTTTCCCACATAGACAACCCAAACTCTGGTGATGCCTTCCACGTGCACTCCTGTGCATGGCACAGCAGAATGTGCAGCCCAGGGCTGGAAGAGAATGCCCTGCTCAAGCTCATGCACAGACAGCACCTTCAGCTGCTCACCAGGCCTGGCCCTGCAGGAACAGATGCTACAGAAACTGTCTGTGAAACTATGAAAAACAATGACTTAGGTTTTGGCCTGTAATTATGAGTTCCACAAACAAATAATTCACACTTATATGTTTCATACTGCTAATAGTTAAGTAAGACTCCTTTGAAGAAGTACRACATTTAAATTCCAAAGATTTTTTCAGATTGTTTGTTACAATACTTTGAGTAATGTTTGTTGCTACCTTGAGGAGCCTTAACTTAACAAAGTAAAACTACATGGTCACTTGGATAATAACACATTTACCTGATGGAAGAAATGCATGCATGCTYTTACATATGGGACTTTAAAACAAACAAACATCACACAGCAATTAGTAGCATCTTAGCTCTTCTCAACTGCTCTCTGAGTTTAAGAACTAAACAATTTGTACCAGCATGTAACTTTATAAATTCAGTATCCTAGCAAAAATAAAGTACTATTCCTATAACAAAGTGTCAATGACTTCAACTGAGCTCACAGAATTCAGAGAATCCTCAGTCTTACTGCTGCATCATGGGAAGTGCTTGCTTTCTTGTATCTTCTGAATCCTACAAGAGTAATTTAAAATGAAGTGTGGTATCACAGACTCCTGGAGTTATGCTGAATGTTAGATTACAAGGTGTGTATTGGATATTTTGAGAGTCTTTGGGAAAAATAAAATCTCAGTTATATTCCAAGCTTTCTAAACGAAAAAGCATTCTAAACCAATTAGCTGGAAGTAATTGTCTACTTTAAAAAGGATATTCCAAGGATTCACTCATGGTGACCATACAATATTCTTCTGGCACTGATTTCTGAAATTCATAGCTAAAAGCCAAATAACTTGTGCACCTTGYAGTTTCACAGCTGTGTGATACAACAGCTAATCTAAAACCCCAAAAGCAAAGATTCTCACCCTAGTTTTCACAAGGCAAAACTCTATGCTGGTTCAACTGTCGCAATGAATCCAAACACCTCTCTGTTTGGTAAGAGAACAGCTGATACAAAATTGACACTTCAAATTAAAACAGACTCTTACTAAAACACTTGGAATTTCGGAAAGACTGCAGAGGAAGACACAGCACACGGCATGCTGCATTTTTGACCAAGGAAATTTACACAAACCCTTTATTCAAATGCCAGGTTGTCAAAAACATACAACTATTTGAAATCAACTTCTCCCCTTAATGTCTTATAGAACACAGATGTCTTGGCAAGGTTGGCACAAACAAAAACCTCCAAGCTATTCAACCAGCTGCTTTGATTTTGTTATGCCTGAACAGTCGCATGCTCAGTTGAGACCTCTATTCTGTTTATGCCTTGAGTCAGTATAAAGCTTTTTGCTCTTTATTAGCAGAAGCAGTAGTTTTTAAATTATTTYTTGTGACACAAGGAAACAAAACAACCTCTGCAGAAATGACTCACCAATATTAATAAAAATAAAACCAAGTCTTGAAAAATCAGTAAGTTATTACCAATGTATGAATGTCTATAGAGCATACAACATAAGTTGGGTTGTTATGTTTTACAAATCTTAAGATATATAACCAATATACATCTTAATAAATAAAATTAAACTGAACTATTGGTAGCCCCATGCATGCTCCCAGCCTGGAACAAACTCAGAGTAGCTCAGACCATGTTTTTACAAGTTTCTATTAACAGCACTGTGCAATTGTTGCAGTTACCCAATTTACAGGCCTTTACTGCATCTGCACCATACATTACCAAGGAGTATTATGACCAGAAAATACACTTTCCAAATCATCAGCAGTTTCCAAGCAACTCACTTGTCAGGAGAAGCATTATTTTCAAAAGCACCTAGAGAAACACTAAAACATATATGTACCTTAAAGGTATCTTTTAGGGCCTCCAAAGATGAAACATAATTGCCAGCTTGCAGCCCAATCGATCTAAACTGCTGGCAGAAAGGAATGAAAAACAAGCTGTCCAGAATTTTGCTTTGCCTGTAAATAGTATCCTCTGAGCTATCTCGAGTGCTCTCAAGAACAATAACACATCTGTGTGGTCTTAACACCAGCTAAGTCATCACTGGTGCAGTTACTGTATTACTGAACCAAGAACAGAAACTTTCACTTGGCACTGGCATCAGTAAACATAAGGAGTAATTTTTAACAGGTCTTGCTACAACTCATTCACYACAAATCACAGCAAATAGGGACTATTTGCAATAATATGTTTACTAATAYACAATTTAACTATTTCCACTGAATTGTGTAACTTATTATACATTAACAATACCTTTAGAGTATGAGTACTCTCAAATGAGCCATTCTTTTTCAAAGATGATGATTTTATTACAGTTGTGTTAAGAACAACTGAATGCACCTTATTCTGACAGAAGAACAACAATTACACATATAAGTAATGGGGTTTTTGGTTTGTTTTTCTCAAATATGCATTCTACACCCTGTTTAGACTTGATAAGCAGGTATGGGTTACTGCCTACTGTTATYGTAAGTTGGAGGTCAGTTACCACAAAAACTGTAGACCTCATTGTGGCTACACACAATTCAATGCCTGTAATGATACATACTTATCCCATTCAGTACACTGTAGAAAATATGATTGCTGGTGTATAAAGTCACAGTCTGTGCCATCAAAAAAAAAGGTAACTCAGATTCTGCAGAATAACAACCTTAGCAAGTCACAAAAAGGGACAGAAAATTTTACCACATTCCCAGGCAAACACATTTGTTAATCAGCCTGTCAAATACAACTTGCTAGTCTGCAAGACACCTTGACCCATATTTGCAGCTGCAAGAAAGAAAGAAAAAAAATGAAGAAAACTAAGTCTAGACCTCTCCCTCTTTTCCACCCATGGCTTCAAGGATAAGATTAGTCATACACACAAACACTGCATCAAGGCTGGTTGTGCTTTCTACCAGGTGCAGCAGGAGGTATGATGAAAGAAAGAACTCAGGACAGGCAGTTCTCCAGCTGACTCAGTGAGAGAGAGAGGGGAGAGGGAGGGGAGAAAAGCTCTGAGTGAATTCAGTTGCAACTTGATTAAACATCATTCTCCCATACTTTTTTCCTACTTCATTSAGAAACATTTGCACTGTGTGTCGCCATTCACAAAATCATGATGAATGTTTTAAATTTGCACTCCATTTTATCATGGTTGGAGTTGATTGYGATTTTAAGATAACAAAATAGGTGGAATTTTAAATTCCAGCATGTAGCAAGTTACCAAAGACAGGTGTGCTACCAAACAGCCAGCTGCCTATTACATTCTTTTGATTATTCAAGGGGTTATCAGAAGCACAAGTTCTCACTTCAGCTGGATGATCCAAGCAGTGAAGTGGTATGACAGGTTAAGAARCTGTGCCCACTCAAACTGAGGATTTTTTGTAGCTGTCTGAATTCCCAGARGGTTTTTGACCCAACATAAGTATCAGTTCACATGATGTGCATCAGGAACTCCTGTACACGCTCAGCAACCTGGACATCAGCACCCGCTCGTTATATCCAATCTGAAAAATCTACAAGGGATGCACAGGAGCTCCTAAAAGCACTGCATACACTTCCAGACCAACTCTACTCAAAGTCTGGTTCTCCCAAAATTGTCAAACTCGCTACACATGCAATAACTCCGAAAAACTGATTTAAATGTCCTTTAAGTACACTAACAGTCAAACTAGATCTTGGCAAATACTTTCAGGCACTTTCACATTAGAGAGTCTTAGGCAAAGCATTGCACTATCAGCACTGTGTGCTGATGTCAGGCATGTTTTGATCAATCTTTCACCAGTCTATTCTCTAATCCACAGCCATACTTGACTGCTGTTTTACCACAACTTGGATAAGGACATTCTCAAATTCAACATTAAAATAACTTCTCTGCTAGATGGATGTGCTATTTAGTGCATTTGGTTTATGTGGCAAGGTTTTGGTAGMTGTGGGCAGGGCAATAAAGACAGGTTGCAAGGTGGCTCCTGTGAGAAGACACCAGAAGTTGCCTTCAAGTTGGACAGAGCYAGCTCTTATTCCAAGAAGGACCCAATATATTTGGCAACACTYTTTTTTTTTTTTTGTTCCAGTGGYTGCAATTTGCTTTTGATCTCAGGAATAATTTTAAAAATGGATTTACAATTCCATTTATCATCTAATTCACCATTCATTCAACTTTATMATGCAAGCTGTAACTTTCATGAATTAGATAAAACTTTYCAGGTATGTGTCTCACAATCCCGTTTAGTGAAATGGTGTAACAATCAGTAAATGCTGTTCAGTACAAAACAGAAGTAGTACACATCTGAAAGGCTAGTGAGAATACCCAGAGGGTTGCAAGCTGTCTCCTCAGACTTCTCTTAGGCAACCTGCAACATCTCAGTGGTATCCCAGGCTGAGAGCAACAACAGGGCTCAGCTGCTGCAGTGGTGCCCTGTGACCTGTTCAGGCCAGCCTGGGTCACAAAACGATTACAGAGATGGGAATCCAGCTTATTCATCAGCCCCCAAAGAGCAATCCTCCTATCAATCATGCACAGTAACCTTGGTGCAGGCATCTACTCTGCCCCTGGCCTTAAGCTGAAAGCTGCTGGCTTCCTACACAAACCACGTAGATGTTTCAGTGCTGTTGTCACATACCCTGACCTTCCGTGCAAGTTCCTTTCTCTATTTCAGTTTCTCTTAATCTGATTAGTAAACACCCGTGACACCTGGCTGTAGTACCAGCTCACCCACATGATTTCAGACAGAAGTTTACAGAGTGAGGAGTGGAGAGAACTAAATGAAATTGAGACCCAGGAAACAAAGCAAAACCAGCTTCTGTTTGCTGTAAGTAATGACTTGCAGGGCATAGCTACTCTTTCTCTTTCTAAATAGTATTTTAGTTTAAATATGACACCAAATGTAAAGTCCTGCTAATTTTATGAAGTCATATCYTAAGACTGTAAAGAGTTTCCATTAGACTAAAAAACAAACATTTATCTAAAAYTAACTGAAAAACAAACAAATACTCAGAACATGAACAGAAAATAAAATTAACATAAAATTTACTGTCTGTTATAAGAAAAATATAAAAAGCAAGCACAGARCATGACATCAAGACTGTAATATTTTAGGTACTGACTTTAATGACCACATGAGGGATAACCTATCTATTACATGCAACTTTAACATGCTGCAAAAAAAATTACAGTACTTTGTAAAAAACAAACAAAAAAAAAAACAAACCAAAACCCACTAATACAAAGAGAAAACCCAAAACCACATCTTCTCCATTTTCTCTTGTGTTAAATTTAATCCCACAGAAGTCAGATAATGAAATTTTCTAAAGCCTAGGAGGTTATCTGGGAAAGAAAAGCTAAATAAGAAACATCAACAGTTTCAGGAGGAAGTAAAAAACAGTACAACTGCAGTTTGCAAAGGAAACTAAAAAAGACAAAGTAAACATTACCTGGCACAGAACTACTCCCTAATGAACATCAAAGATCCCAAAAAACCCCACACTCAATACCTTCAGGCTTCAAAACAAATCCCTAGTTCAATCTAATGATACATTTTGCCATCCTGTAAAGAAAAAAAKGAACTAGATGAAGAGAGCCACATGCTGAAGAAAATATGAAAGACTATTCCTCCACCCTGCCTRAAGAACTTCATCCCCCTTTTCATCCCTTTTTCTTTTCACAGAACTTTGTCATTTTGCCCTCCCAACGCAATCCCAGTTGTGAGGTAGACGCCTTGTTGGTATTTTTTTCACATTTAAAAACTGTCAGCCAAAACATCCAGTTCAGTAAACAAAAATTCTCCAAAAAAGGAACCACAAATGGCCAATCAACAGGAACAAAAGCAAGGAGAGGCAAGCAATTAATTCTTGAGCAGCAAGAGCCACGAAGTAGCCACTGCTGTGGCACAGTCCAGTGCTGCTCGCTCTCTGCTCCAGGCACACAAGCCTGGCGAGAGGAGCAGGCTGCGGAGGAAGGGGGGCAGCAAACTCCACTCCTGCTGCTCATGCACCTACCCCCGGCTAAAGGGGACTTGTGCAACACCACAGGCTCACCTGCCCTTTGATATAAGGACGTGTATTGAAACAAAGAGCAAAGAAACTGCTTGGTTAACAAGTTAAGCCTGGAGGACTTACACCCTTTACTGCTGCCACGCTGCACAGGTCAAAAGAAAGCTGAGACAAAACCAAGCCAAAAGGCAACATGAAAAAAAAACAAAGTTATCCTTTGCTTTGGCCAACAGTGTAACTAAAAGCGGCCGGCTACACATTTTTAAATCCTGAATTGATCATGCCCACTTGAAGACTGGTAACGCCACCTCTCTCCCTGACCAACCCTATTCAGGAGCAGGGCAGAGAAGGGACATTGTTCCTGCAGAGAGGCAGAACATCCTGCCAGCAATGCCACCTGCACAATCGTGTCACAACTTCTCTTGCAGCACATGCAAGAAAGTTTCCATTTCCTGTGCAGGCACTTGTGTGGTTAATGCAGCTCCAGCAGTGCTGAGCACAGGCTCTGCCCCACAGCAGTGCACTGATCCAGCAATGCACTGGCATAAGGACAGGAGACAGGGACAAARTCTGCTCTGTAAAGACACATGGGTAACATTCTAAAGAATAAATGTTTTTAATTTAAGTCGTTTAACTAAACAAGAGAAAAACCTGTAATATTGTGAACCCTACCCCTGATTAATTAGCCCAGTTTTAAGTACTCGTTGATGTTTTTGAAGTAAGCATCTGCCCAATTCTCAGATAACTTCATACCAGGGTATTCCAATGCTTGCTGACCCACAGAAGTGCTGTCTCATTTTTTACACAGAAAGAAGGAAGTCTCTTGACATTTTGAACATCACCTCAGTGGACAAGGACAATGCATGGAAAATATGTTCAGCAATTGCACTTGAATTTAGATGCTCATGTCTTCAGTGTACTTCTAAGATAAAATTCTTCTATAAGCATTCCACTCTTGGCCATGTTTTTAGCAAAAGTCAGCTGGTTAAAAGGGTCTTTTTTCCCAAAAATGTACAAATATTTGCATTATTACCCTAAGCTTATTTGAAAACACAAAAACTTTYGGAAAGTACATTAAAATTATATCTAGTATGAGATGGTCTCCTGGTGAAACAGCATAAATACTTACCTGTATTAAATTYGTCACACACACATATAATTCTCAGTATTACAGTTTTCCAACAAAGTATTTTGGAAATCTCCCATTCTCCAACACACAACCTCAGATCTTTGATTATAATGTTTTAAGTAATTGTACCTAAGAAAATGAATGTCTGTCATTTAAAAAACAGAGTTTTTCAGAAAGACCAAAATGACAGAAGAGCCTGTAAATGAGATTACTAAAAGAAGACATCCTCCAAAAAGATGAAGTCATGGGCAAATAAGGAAATCATAGAAGCACTCTGCAAACTGAATGTAGAAATCACAAATGAGGAGACCTGCAGCAACAATTTTTATAAATGCTTACAAATATATTTTTCAAACACACTGAAAGCAAGAGGCTTGTCTTAATTCTGCTGTGAACCTCCTCTCTCATTCCCACACCTCAAAAAGACAAAGAAACTTACAAACATGGGGAGACAGAGAACAAAAATAACCCAAACCATGAGTTTGGTGAAGAGATACCTCAGGATCCAAGTAATTTAATATATTACAGCTACTTTTTGGTGGACCAATAGGTTTGTTAGCAACCTATTTGGTATAGTCTACCTGGATTTTCAACAAGAGCTACCAATGCTCAACACCAAAGGTGCTTGATATTAAAAACTACTGACATGAGATGAGGAAAAGCCATTCTTCCAGAGCAGCAACTGTTTAGAATTAAAGGAAATAGGAATTAACTCCAAAATGTCCATTCTGCCATTCAAGGGAAGTMATCAGGAATCAGTTCTGCCATCTGTGCAGCTCAATGCATCCTACACTGCCTTGAAAGAATGTGGTTGGTAAAGGGACAAAGTTCACTGATGATATAAGATGTTCAAGAAAGAAAAATAAAAACTAAATATGCAGAGGTCATCTAACTTCATAAATTCTAACTACCCATTAAGAGAGTAGATGAAAAATATATATGTAAAGGCATAAAGCAATGCTCATAAAAAACCATTTACGTAAATTTACATATTTGAKTAAATGGTAGACAAAACACATGCTGCAGTTTTAAGAGTTTTCTTGAACTATCCTTGAATATTCAGGAGCTACCAGGATATCAAATCATTAAGGACAGAGTAAAAGCAGCACAAAAGGCATTATTATACCAAGATGGAAGTTCATAGTACAYCTGCATTTTGCTCTTTGTATCTCAAAACATTAAAAGAGAGATATAAGAAGGCAATTAGGTTCACCTCAACTATGGAAACACTTCCTAAGGGAGTGGGATTAAATATGTGTATGCTAATGTTCTTCAAGCTCAAAAAGAAGTGATTGATGTAAAGCAAGAGAGGTCTACAGTCTGTAAGAACAGAGGAAATAAACACAGAATGAATAATTATTTTCTCATACCATTAAAATGACAAATTAAATCATAAGGATGCAAGTTTAATTAAAAACTCTGTTTTTTATCTTAAACACCACACAGGTAAGATGCAAAATTTACTTTTGCATGGATGCTAACAAATTCTAATTAATGAGAAGAATACTCAGGACATCTGTGTATTTCATAGTTTATCATCTTCAGYTCAGAAAATTTCTGAGCAGCAGATTGTTGAAACAGTATCATGATTAAGTTTTCCTGTTAATGTTCTCCCCAAGACAGATGCTTTTGATCAGAGATTGTTAAAGAGCAGGATACATGCTTAGGAGAACTTGTGATTTGACTCAATGTGGTGGCAATTTCTGGAGAAAAACTTGACAACCCAAACAAGTTTTGAGAATATCTCGAGCAAGTAAAGTTTTTACTGTTTCAATCATAGCACACTTCTCCACCCACAATGTGTGTTTCAATTCCTAACCATTCACTTTTCTCATTATTGTGTTCACATAAGCCMGGGAGTCTCAGAAGCTCTTTGTTAATGCAGCTACAAAAACAGATAACAGGATAGAATTAACAGCAGGATGACTAGAACAGAACCAGTACAATTTACAGGGACTGACTTTCAGAACAAACTACCCACAAAAACAAGATCGACCAAGTTGTGAATAATACATTTATTTCTGAAAAATATAAGCAGTTTTTGTTGAAAARGATGTTATCTAAGTCTTGTGGAGGTCTTGCTACAAGCACTGAAGCATTTAAGAGCCATCCACACAGACTTGATATCAGTCAACTCTASGCCCTTCAAGAAGGGACAAGACACACAAAGATGGAAAGTTGGATGGGGAATACTATCCAAATGTTCTGCTCAAAGTCTGAGCAGAAATTAATAAAATTTCTTTTAAAATACTGCTCAATTTAATTTTAAGTTTAATACTGCTGAAGTTTTTAAACATTGCTTACTCATTCCTCTGAAATGAAAGTTTTATCACTCTAACATTTTGGAGCATTAACATGATGCTTTGACTTAGTAAGTACTAAACTATACCTCGTCCCCAGCAGATCCTGGAACATGATCATTAACTTTCATTATCTACCTTTGGCTCTATATTTCATCACATATCTCATCCAATTTTTTTTTTTTAAATCAACATCTAAGACAGCATAACTCATTACATCCATGTATCATATGCACTTGAGGAGCACATCTATTATTCTTCTGGATGCATTTTCATTTTTCTACATAAACTATCTCTTCAACCAACATATTGTTGTATTCCATTTTGTTAATTTCATTATTAATAAAAATAAGAAAAAATGCTTTAAAAACTGCTCACAAAGTATGAAGTAGGGCTTCTACAAACTCAGTTAAAAGCTTCCTAAGAATAGTCAAAATTGTTCTAAAGATTAATCCRCAAAATAAAAGTCCAATACAAACAAACCCATTGATTACAGGAAGCTTGTTTGAGACTACAATGCAGTCAAATAAACCAAAGCTCATGAACCAGCTGAAGATCTTCCTTCTCACCAGCGGAACACTGGAAATTGAAGCCTTTGAATGTCCCTTCCAGATCAAACCATTCTATGATTCTATACCACCCTAAACTTACCAACTGTCTTTAGGCCTCAGGAGAGAAGTGACATGCCTGGGTCAACTCTTTATGCATCATCTGAATTCCAATTAAATGCCCATATTGATGAAGAAAGAGCACTGGTTGTCTATATCCTGCATGTGCATTGCTTAGTGGACCAGAAACCACAGCACAGACACAGAAAAGCAGCAGCTCCATTCAGTTTGTGTACATTTTTTGTATTGATGTGGGTGAATTTACCCTGATACACAGAAGGTAAAAAGTAAGGYTAGTACAGAACACAGAAGCCCAGTTGCAGGCTCCATTCACATCTTAATTGTTACCACATGTAAGACACATCCCTAAATGACCATCTGTCTTTACAGACTTCCATTTTAATTTATCCCAGCCCAGCTTCCCAAAAGTCTGAGTGGTGCTCAGTGAACTGCTTTTTAAAACATTTTCAGTCTACTTTCAATATAAACTTCTAGGCTTGCATATTTTTCCTTCCCATAAAAACTACATGCTACTCAAATCCTGCATTGAAAACCGAAATCTTAAATTCTCTTTTGCCATTTTATGAGACTCTACTATAACTCAGAATTTTGCAATATGAATTAATTTACCTGGGGCCCTGTCAAAAACACTAAGATGACCTATCAGAGTTAAGATCTTCCATTAAGGTTAAGTGTCCAGTACACCAGTGTTTTGTACAGTTTTCAATGGTCAATTAATACATTCAGTTGCCTTCCCATGGAGGCCTCAGTACTCTCTTCATTCAGCTAGGCTACTCAACTTCAAGGCAAGTTCTCAGAAATTAAGAAATTCCAATTACTGGTCATGTAGAAAATACACTACATGATTTTTTGATTACCTCAGAAAAATTCATCAACTGGACAGGGACAAACCCACTTCTCTAGCATTCAGCTGACCAAGAGATATAAATTTCTTTTTCCCGCAATTGCTTTCACRCACAGGAAACAACACTAAAAAGACTTTCAGCATCTATAAGCAATAGTTAAAAATGCACACTATCAAACCCTAGTCTTTTATACATACAACTCATCTACAGCTTTTTCAGAATGATCTAATCTTTATTTTAAAACTCTCAATCATGGTCAAGCTTTAACTACATTTGTAAATTCTTCCAGCAGAAGCACCATAAACTCCCCAAATGGTGGAATTATTCAGCAGGTTGGTAGAACAGTCCATAATGACTGGGAAGTCCTTCAAACACAGCACTTCACTCACTGACATACAGGAATCACTAACACCATGTAGGGTGTTTCTTGCACCTAATAACATTCACTACAGGTGCATCTACTTACTTTTA
Organism: Cardinalis cardinalis; assembly: GCA_014549065.1. Lineage (NCBI taxonomy): Eukaryota > Metazoa > Chordata > Aves > Passeriformes > Cardinalidae > Cardinalis > Cardinalis cardinalis. The sequence continues at coordinate 1,466,460 of JACDOX010000049.1, forward strand.
AACCCTCGGGCCAAGATCCAGCTCTCCTTAACGATGAACAAAGTTCAGGTTTTCCTCTTCYACCACAAGATTATAGGTTTGTTTCAAATTAGAGAGTCACACAGCAACTTGATGAGAGAATGATACTCCAAAAGGTCCTGCTGAGTAAGACTAAAGCATAACCTTCTGGTTTAACTTTTGGCACATGGACAAAGGTCCAGGTGCATGTTTACAACAGGCAAAATCACTCTATCAAAAAGGCATCCACCCAGATATCTTTGTACACATTGTACATGTGCTTTCAGCATACTTCAACTACAAGCAAAATGTCATCACTCCACCCAGTAGTTTCTCAGTTTGAGTCATGAACCTATCATTGATTTCACATTAATGCCCAAGTCTGTAATTGTTTCCCAGGTTTATAATATGAACTGTGCTCTGCACCAGCTACATTGTATTAACTCCTCATTTCCCTTTGCTTTTCTCACAGGAACACACAGGAGTGTTTCAAAGAAACAGCTGCATTGCTATAAGAACAATCACACTATACCATGCTCACTGCAAGACAAATGAGACAGTTTTAATAAGTACTTGTCAACTTTATTGATGCGTTATCTAAYGGCATACACTCATCTGGACCCAATGAAGCAGCACCATTACTTGTAGGAACAAGTTKTATGTCATGAAGCAATTGAGATCATGACAGAAAAAAATAAGGCAGGACAGCTCTTTATTGTTACCATCAAAAGGCAGCAATAGAGAACAAAAAGTAAGTCAAATCAAGTTGAAAAGGAATACACAGAAAGGGAGAAAATTACTTTGTATGCAACCAGGTTTGGTCTTCCACACAAACATTAAAGCTATGGAAAAATATCCACGATTTTTAAGATTCAAAGAGACATGAATTGCTTTCATATTTACAATATGCACAATACTCACTGATTCATTTTAAAGGAAGTTGCTTTGCTGCAACTTGTTGCCTAATTAAATAGGATGAGAAAAACAGGAAGCTGTACTAAACTGSACATGAGTTCAGCAAATAGAGCAGGCTTTGCTGAAGTAAAGCAACACTACTATAGCTGTTTTAATCACAGGAAAAAAAAATTGAAAAACCTGTCCTAGACATGGTGGAAAAAAGCAAGCAAGGAAGCATATGGAGCACTTCAAATGAAATGGGGAGACAGGGAAGGGCAGAAAGTGAATCTGAGGGTTTAAGTCAGCAGCAAAGAGCTTCATTAAACCTGCAAACTGTCAGCAAAGAAAAAAGGGCATTTCTTCTCATGTTTTCTCTGCCAGTTTAAACAAGGTCTCCTTCCAAGCACTTCCTGTGAAAGCTTGGCAACAAAACTGCCACCAGAGGATTATGAACATTTTTAAAAAGGAGGATTTAGAGAGATCTAGCATCTCTTCCCTTATAACTGTAGTAGTGAGCAGACAATATTTGGGCACTTGGGCTTCTGCAAGTGACCTCACCCCAGAAGATTTTACTTCTCTGTATGCTTGAATCACATCACCTAAGGAATTTACCACCATTTTTTCCAAATCTGTCAGCAGACAGTTCTGGTATCACAACAGTGAAAAATAATTTAAGTAGGTCTTAACATCAAAGAGTCTCTTTAGGCTTCTTTCATCCCTCCCTGAAAGAGAAAAATCACAACCAACCAAAGGGGAAAAAAAAAAAAAAAAAAAACACCACAAAACATCCCCTAAAAATTATACCATTTTAAGTGCTGCAGCCATSACAATATACTAGAAAACTAAAATATATATATCCATCTGCCTTGCAAAAGAATAAAAATTCTATTGTTTTGCCCAAGTAGCTTTCCCCAAATCAAATAATAAAAGTTTAATTTTGGCAAAGTCTCATATGAAGAACAATCTGCAAAAGAAATCAAGGCATCGTTTATAAGGTTTGGAAAATGTAGTGTGTGAGACCAGTTTTACAGTAAAAACAAACAGCTTTGTCAAAACATTTAAGACAACTTCATTCAACTTTCTATTTCTAGTTAGTTATAAATTCTTGTCTGCTATAAACTCATTGTCTGTTTTAATACATTTCAACTTCATGACTAACACRGATAACGTAAATACAAGATAAGAGATTGGACTGGACAACAGACATAGTCAGGATATCCCACTTGAATTGTCTTGGCATCATCACTCTTCATTTAACAATCTTCCCCATAATTTTGRCACTTAGTAAGGCAAGAAAAATACAAAGCCAAAACACAACCAACAATATCCATGTATTTTAGATTTAAGCTAACTCCTTAAGAATTCTTAGTTAAAAGTCATCCATTCCCACTGACTTCACAAACACCATCGCCATTGTATATTACATTATTAACAACACAGGGATGGACCATCACAGTCCTGCTTACTTACAACATGGCACAGCCTGGCACAATTTTCACAMTCTGTTATACTCATCCTGGCATCATTTAACTTTACTAAAATTCAACAGTTTCATAAACTGACAATTAACAAACAGTTTTTGCAGGTTGTAAACAGACACTGTCATCACTGAACAAAAGTATCCTAAGTTGCTTTTAACATCACCATTACATTTTTCTAACTGCTGTCCTCATTTCCTCACTACACACTGCACAGAACAGCTCAACTTCTTTCATTGTGTGGTACTTTCAAGACTATGACACTGACATGTAGAAGTATTAATTAAAATGGKTTTGTTTGTTTTGCATGAGCATGTAGTTTGACTGTCATGTGTTTTTTACATCACAAGCCTTGACTTCTGTAAGACCTAGGACATGGTCACACACAACATCCTTGTCACTCATTAGGGAGACACAGGTTTGATGGATACAGGTTAGATGACAAGGAATTGGCTCAATGACCACATCCAAAGTGTTTGAATCAATGGCTCAACTTCCTGCACCTGGGTCCAGGTAATTCCCTCTATCAAAAGGCTGGGGGATTAATGGATTGAGARAAGCAGTTTCAAGAAGGCCTTGAGGATTCTGACTGTCAAAAAACAAAATTAAAAAAAAAAAAAGAAAATCAGATACAAGCCAGCAACGTGCAGTTGCCAGTTGTACCCTTGGCTGCACAAAGAAAAGCGTGGCCAGCAGGCTGAAGGAGGTGAGGCACTGCCTGCAGTTCTGGGTCCCCAACATAAGAGGGACATGGACCTGCTGGATCAAGTCCAGAGGAGGGTCACAAAGATGATCAGAGGGCTGGAGCACCTCTCCTATGAAAGCAATCTGAGGATACTGGGCTTGTTAAGTCTGGAGAAGAGAAGGCTTCAGGGAAACTTCATAGCACCTTCCAGTACCCATAGGAGGGTACAAGAGAGCTGGAAAGAGACTTTTTCCAACAAGAGCATGTAAAGATAAGACAAGGGGGAATGGCTTCAAACTGAAATATAGTAGGTTTAGATTAGCCATTAGGAAAAAATTTCCTATATTCTATGATTTTAGGAAAGGAAGTTTTAAAAATCTAATCAAAATGAGATATCTAAATTCTAGTGGAGTCTCACAACAAAACACAACTCTCACAACAAACAAAACCTGMTGTATTTTATTCTTTCCTGCCTCCCCCATCCCTAGTAAATCTTTTCCGTAGCACTTCAGAAAAACTAAAGTTTTACATTAAGGACATTTCTTCAGGTCCTTTTTAGTCCAAATTCTTGCTTTGAGAACAAAAAAAAATATCAAAAGATAATTTACCTGAAAAGTAAAATATATTACAAGAAAAAAGGAAATTATTGTAATAAATTCAAGGTGGGAACTCTAGAATTCAAAATTCAAATCACCTTCCTACAAAGAAAAGTTAATAATAAAAATTAACCCAGCAGGGACATAGTTCAGCTCTAATATAGTTATAACTTTACAGAATAAATTAGCTGACTTTCTAGAAGTACAGACCGGCCATTTAAAAAGAATTACATAATTTTCCAACATTCAATAACTATTCAAACTATTCCTAAAAATCACACAAAGCCCCAAATTTGATAACCTTTTCAACTACACTTTTGCAGAGGTGTGAGTAGTATCCCACTTTCTCTATTAAAGCAGTCTTCCACTGAAAGAAAAAAAATATCCATTTTCTTACACTGGTTTTATTAGGTTTAAATGTGCTGTTTTTCCAAGAATAAGCTCACTGTAAACTCCTACCTGAAAACACAAAAACACATTCATGAAACTAAACAACCACTTTACTTTACCTCCTTATGTTCTAAAAGATTAAATCATGCAGTCCAAACAATTTTAAGGAGCCTACTTCTACAGTCAAGTGGAGTTTTGAATGTCTCCAAGGAYAAGAGGTTTCACATTCTCTCTGAGCACTTGTTCACCAGACTCAGGGTTCAAAACAAACAAGCCCCCAAAATAATAATAATAGAAAACCACAAATACACCCCCTCAAAACCTTCTCAAAAGTAATCAGAATTTCTACTCTATCAGTTTTCTCCCTTCACATGTACTACATGGAGAAATCAACATGACCTTCCCTTAGTCTCTTGTCTGAAGCTGAAGAAGTCTAGTTTTCCCTCATTAAGTGATGTGTTCTAGGCCTTTAATCACCTTGGTGATCCTCACCTGGACTTGTGGCAGTCTATAATTTCTTTCATGTATTGGTGAACCCCAAACACAGTACTTTAGATGTGGTATCACAGTTCCTGACAGGGGGGGAAGAACCACTATTTTCTGGCTGGAACTTTACTAACACAGCCCGGTACGTGGCTGGCCTTTGTCACTGTGAACCCACRCTCAACAGCTCATCCACCTGAGTCCAAGGTTCTTCCTCAGAAAACTGTCCTCTGGCCAGCCTGTACTGCTGCACATGGCAGCTCCAYCCATCCTTGGGGTAGGATTTCATATTTCTCCTCAATGAGTCACACGAGGCTCCTCCTGTATCAGACCACTTCTCCAGTCCCACTGAAGGGTGACTGCTGCCGGCACATCGAACAACTTGGTATGGTCCAAATAAACTTGATGAGATCACACTCAARCCCACCATCCACACAATTAAAAGATACCAAATGGCTCTAAGCCCAAAACTGATCCTGGAAAGCACTGGTGCCACTTGCAACCTGAACTTTGCTTCATTGATTCCCCACCCAGAGGGGAACCCAGCCCATGTCCCACCCACCCTGCAGATCCCTTACCTGGTCCATCTCTCACCAGCTGGGACAGAAAGCTCTCAGAGCACATCATGTCTAAGCTCTGACAGTCCTACAGACTCCTGTTTAGCAGAAGTTACCTCCAGCATCATACTGATTTTCAGCTCTTAACCAAGAGAAAACCAAGAAATTAAAAGACACAACTGCCATTGTAAGTTTCTATTTCTGCATCAGAAAGAGTCTTATATTTCTTCCATTAAGAAATGTAACAAGAAGGATAAAACAAGAAAGGTCAAGATAGAGGTGGCTATTTAAAAGAAAGCAAAAGCATACACTTTCCAGCTTAACCACAGCAACAGCACAACTTCAGGCCTCTCTTATCACCACTAAGAGACAAGAAGGCCACGTGCACCCACATGCACATCTATGTGTGTAAAGGGGGAAATGAAATCCTTACATTTTGTTGCCTTTTCACAGGATCATTAAAGGATCCATAATCACCACAATCAAGCCCACTGTACTCCAAAATCTTACTTGTCACAATGCTTATACAAAAGCTCAGTATTAGCCCACTGACAGCAATATTTACAACCCATTACATATAGCTATAGATAAACAACACAGATCAACACTCTCTCTATAGAAATATAAAATAACTGTTTGTTGCACTTCTCAGCAGGGAGTAGACTTCCAGCTGCAATCCTTCAGAAAAGCAAACTCATGCCGTTATCGCAGGGATTTTCCTTTGTACTCACCAGTAAACTTTAGACCTCTTGGCAGTATCAAACAAACCTGGCTGAACAGTCTCTAAGAGAAGTACCAAAATATGCTGCTAACTGGACTCTGAAAAGTTTTCCATGAGATATAAAAACACTATCAGTTGAGAGCCCTTTTTTTAGAACATGCTTATATTGCCTACCTTTGCACTTGAAACAATACTGATAATTAGCATTCTCAGCTTGATTCTGCCTAATGGTTTTACTGCAARGCACTATTCCATTCAAAATGAGATGCTACGATCTTTCTTACAATTATCCTCTGTAAATTTGCTTCACATCTGCTGTTTAAAATTATTAAAAGCCATCTTTATTCATATTGTTACAAATCACAAAGACAGTTATGAAAATTGAGTTTTACTCTTTGTAGTAAGAAACATACTGGAAATTAAATCAACCAATCTCATTCTGTTCTGAATCATTCACGTGCAGTCCTCCAGTGACACCCTGCTGAAATACAAACATGGCTTTGTGGGTTGTTTCCCCCACTCTGTTTTCTTCAAAGTACTTTTTTACTGCTTTTTAACTATGGAAGGTGTCTCCATAGGACTCAAACCTAAACATTAAACTCAGCTTCAAGTTGTGTCACTTTAAGTGTCTCCCCTCCATCAGGGCCAAGTTCCCATGACTACATGGTACACACTCTGTCAGGGTTTATCTGCACAGCATACTGAACAGAGTGCACCAAAGAGCACTTTCACAGCTTCCTAACTGATGAGTAAACATGAAGAAGCCTGTTGGGAGCTCAAAGCAAGAAGCAATACTTCCCAAAAAAACATATGAGGTACCAAATGCACTAAGTACTTTCATAAGTATGCCTAAAATGAATACAAATTCTCAAAAGGCAAAGCTAATTCATCTGCCATGACTGAAACTTTGAGCTACCAGCGAGTGTTTCTTATTTTTCCTAACATCAGTCACATTTAAGTAAAAGGAGATTGCTTGCTTATTACAGACAAATGCTTTGACTGCTATCAAATGAAGGGTAAAACTGATTATACACTAAATGAATAAATACTGTAGCATGCAAATATAAAAGCATCCTCAGCTGCATTTTAAATACAATACACTGCTGTCAACTCCATCTGTATCACATTTTCAGTACTGTGATTGGGAGTCACCCATGTGCTCTCACTGTGGCCTCTGCATTTCAGAACRCTCACATGCCCATCTTTACATCTCTGTTGCAATTTGTCATTCAATGCAAAAGCAGCAACAACTATCCTGAGTTTTATTAACTGCACAAATAAATTTTTCTTATCCATTATTTTTAGGACAGTTTGCTATCAAAAGCCTGTTTCCTCAAAAACTGAAGATTGCTCATGGTCTGTTACATAAAAAAAACAGCCCTGAAGTACAAAGCTCTCTATGATGCAAGACTGCTTCTAACTGCCATAAGTATTAATTTGCAAGGTTAGGAAAAGCTGAGTTTAAGTCTAATGCTGCTGGAGTTCCCTGGATTCACCTCCTAAAAATAAAAATTTACTTTCATTTCAAAAAATTGAGAAATACAAAGATTAGTATGTTATAATTTATTTGTTGCAATTGTATAGAAGTGATGCTTCAAAATAAATTAAGTGATAGAAATTTTTTCTATTATTTCTCTTCACACACACAAAATAGATCCTACTCATTACCACAGCCCAGAGAAATGAACAAAGTCCATGCATAATACCAGCAAAAGTTGCTACAGAATGGAAATGCTCCTGTTCTCATGCATGGTTTCACCTGCCTCCCTTGATAGAACACTTTGCCACTGGAAAAGGATCTTGTGGTGGAAAAGTACGAAATCACCACAGAAGATCTGATGTTATAGCAGTCTCAGTGCTACACAAGTTTCAACAAAATTATGAGGAGGAAAAATGCTGTCCCCTCATCCTCATGCCAAAAGTCCCTCCTCACAGTAGAATAAGAAATAAATGCATAAACTGAAGCCCACAGGGAAAGCTACATATGGGAAACTGTGAAAATGATTCATACACAACACATTTTGAAAGAAAAAATTTTAAAAGGCAAAGCAAAAAAAGTAACAACTCCATACTTTCCCCTTTCCCATCTCTAATCTTAGAGATGCATCCATGACATGAAGAAGAACATGAGAAATCTTCTCCTTTAAAGCTATGTTAGATTACACCAGACTTGCACCAAGGACAACAAAATGTGTGTGAGGCTGAGCAGGAGCCAGACAGTCATTCTTTTAGTGATGTATATGCACACATCTGTTATAGGACCAGCCTAGACTGATAGACTGCTGTGCTCAGGCAGATCAGCACAGTGAGAAACTAAAAATGCAACAATCATTGCAGGAATAGTGTTGGTTTGGGTTTTTTGTAATTAAAAACCAAAACATAACAAAACCAAAACCTGAAAGCAAAATGCAAACCTATCTGCAGCCAATCTAATTGTCAGAAAACACATTTTGAGTTTTCAGCTTCTCACTCAGGTGCAAAAGAAAGAAAGAAATAACATTAATTATTTAAGATGTTCAAGTATTACAGAAGTACAACAGCAAAACAGGCATTAAACTGCAAAATCAGCATCACCCCAACTGAAGCTATTCTTTATTTTATCATCAGCTTCTAGCTGTCCCTTCATATCTACCAGCCTGACTAAAGAGAATTTAAATATTTAAGCTTAATCTCTGTCTCCAGACAGTCCTGCACAACATCTGCTACTTTAAGAGAAAGACTCAGAACTGCCTGGTCATGATAACTGAGCTATCCCTTGAGTGCAAAGATGTCCTTTCAGCTGGAGCTGGGACACAGCAGAATGATAATCAAGACAGTCTTGTGGTGATCCCACATGTGCACTACTTATTCTCAGMACAGATGTCATCATTCTCTAAAAATTCCAGCTAGCTCACAAAGTAATATTAACTCAATGATTAAAATCAACTTTCCAAAATCTATTTGAGTAATACAAATCATGGAGCTTCTGTGGATATAAAAGCATGTCTGGTCAAAACAAAGCAGAGGCTGTATTTTAAGAGGCTGTATCAGTGATCTGTCTGTATTTACTATTTAGGCTTTTTACTTAAAAAAAGTAATTAGCCATTCATTTACATATGCAACAATTCCCTTTTCATATGATCATTACAGATTCATATAATGGTTTGGGTCAAAAGAGACCTTAAAGAGCACCAAGTTCCACCCCCTGCCATGGGCAGGGACACCTTCCACTGGACCACGCTGCTCAAGGTCCCATCCAGCCTGGCCTTGAACACTTCCAGGGATGGGGCACCCACAGCTCCTCTGGGCAGCCCGTTCCAGGGTCTCACCACTCTCACAGTGAAGAATTTCTTCCCTATATCTAATTCAGTTTAAAGCCATTCCCCCCCTGTCCTGACACTCCACATCCTTGTAAAATGTCCCTCTCCAACTCTCTTGCAACCACCTTTAGGCCCTGGGAGGCTGCTCTAAGGTCTCCCCAGAGCCTTCTCTTCTAGAGGCTGAAAACTCCAACTCTCTCAGCCTTCCTAAAGAGCAAAGGAAGGTGTTGCATTATAAAAGAAACTTCCCACCTGCATGCAGAAATATGTTAAAAATATCTTTTTTTTTTTGCATGAATGTAAAAGTATGCTGAAGAAATCAACAGAAAGGAGTACAGATTGCAAATTCTCTCAAATTCGACSTATAGTACAATATAACGATTGTTTCTTCCTCTATGAGTTTGAGAAAAAGCCCTATTATTTTAGCAATAGAATGAACTTGAAAATGTGTGTTTACTTGGAGGCAATTACACAACACTCATGCTCTAAAAGAAATATGTTATAAAACAATCTTGCAGCTTTTGTTAATTACTGTTAAAAAGGCCTAAGCCTGGCTAGAAATATGGCAGGGTCTTTTTTTTAGTCTGGATGTGTGATTCGATGACAAAAATCTAAGCTTGGTCTTTTAAAAGGAAAAAAAAACCACAAAACTTGCAAATCTTCCTAAATTTCAGTAGTTTTAAACCATGTAGCATGAAACCTTCCTATTCAATAAACTGCTATAGAGTAGCATGTTCTTTCTATTGTCTTTGATTAATATAATGACAAATTTAAATAAAGTTTGGGTGGAAGATTTTCTTTAGTTTTGTCTGTTGCTTCAATAAGTTGAGAAGAGAGAAGTCTTTTGGAGGAGCACTTGATGGTTGTCATTTTGTGAGGTATGCCTTCGTGCTTTGTTAGGCCTTCCACTGAAAACTTATTGAATGCAAACTCATCAGAACCAGTAAACATGTCTGCTCTGATTTTTCAGTTGAAAATTGTTTCAAAATTGCATATAACTGGGTCCAAAATCTCCTCTGAAAATGAGRAGAAATAAGAAAAAAGAGTGGTAACTAGGAGATAATACGTAGCAATTCACCCAGCTGAATAAACTGCCCCTCTACTGATGGACAAGCAAGTGAGAAAATCAGTAAATTAGTCCATCACTTGTTATTATTTCAGAAAACTTGTTAGTTGCGATGCAGGAACAGTAAGTTCACAATTTTTTAATAACTTCACAGAACCAGGTAAAGGCATCCACACAAACCACTTGTTTTTCGTCACACTCTTTATGAAAAGGCTTTTCTTATCTAGCTACTGATCTGAGCTACAGMAGGAACTACACCGGACTCAGAGGCTGGGAAAAAGAGCTAACTTTCATTAAATCTATTTAATTTCACTTGCATTTCTGTTCAGAAAATAGTTTCAGTTTGCAACGTTGCTTAGAATAAAGAAAATAATTAGATAATCCACAAACTAGCTCATAGTCGCAGAGGTAAGTGCAGGTTGTGCTGAATTAAATTAGCTGTAAAATAACCTCAGATCCTTCAGGCAGCAGTGCCATAACAGCACGGAGCCTGACACTGCCTGCAAAAGCCCAGAGAGAGCTCCAGCCCAGATGCAACACCCAGTTAAAAATCAAACAGCTGCAAGGATGGAACCATCCCCTTTGCCTTAACACAGCAGGCTCACCACTGAAGTTCAGGAGCTGCTTGAGGAGTTCTTAGGTCACTCACAACACATCAACAACAGCAGCAGGAGCTACAGAACACCCACTTCAACCACTGGTTTTAATCTCGTGTTTCACAGAACTCACTGCTTTAGGTAAGCAGGTGTACAGAAACCAACCCAGCTTGAAAGCAGCAGCAGCAAAACCGTGTCTTCACTGTAATTGTAGCTTGCATGCACAAAGACTCCAAAGGAGCCTTTCGCTAGCCACATCCTGACTGTATTTCCCCATGCAAATTATTAACTATAAATTTGGGAGAGTTRCAGATTTTTTGCATATGTTACAGTAGAGCCTGTTTAAACCTTGTTTCCCACCAAATAAAGCTTTTTTGCATTTACAGATAATAAAAAATAATGCAAAACAAGTCCAGTTTAAACTGYGATCAGTTAAAATAAGGCACATAAAACAGTTATACAAACAAAAGAAATTCAAAGAAGAGCAACACAAGCAACAGAAGTACCCACCATTCTTTATTCCTCGATTTTTATTGTCAAATCTGACATAAAAACTTCTAAAATACACACAGTCCACATTAATAGTGAAGAACACTGTGTATTTATCTTCTATATTTTGTTTCTCTTTGGAAAGGCACTATCACATTCAGCCTGTACTGATGTATCTCCCAAACCATGAAAGCATTACACTGTATTCTTACCCTAGAAGTAAGTCAGTGATGACAAAATATATATTATTTAACTCTATGCATGCTGTCAAGCATACTAATAAGCATATCAATGTCTGTACCTATTTCACATAGTTAAGAACAGGGGGCAGCAATTCTGTCAAACACTAACCTAACAGGTTGATTCTTGAGAAATCTATCAGTGGCCATGGCTTAGGTACAAGAGAAAAGAAAAACCAAACCAGTTACAAATATCAAAAAGTTACAGATGTTAATCTAGGTTACATAATAAAAATAAAAAAGATAATTCTAAATGTGAACTTACARTCACTCTCATCAATTGCCCCAGACAATAGCGCTGTTACAGTTTTGAACATAGGCAGTTTTTCTATTAAAACTTCAGCTGATCTGAATCCTGCAGCATTATATTTCCATACCCAGGACTATCAAGCAAAAACCATAATTAAATAATTAGTACTCTTTCCTTGCATATCAAATGTTTTACTCATGCCAACACATTCAGCAGAACTAAAAGACTATTAAATTCATCTCCTAGATACACGCTGGCTCCTGAAGAATCGACAAATACTTGATGAACTAAGTGTATAATCCAAAACAACAACTAACTGCAGCCTCTGCAACAATAGCAAAAATCTGTCTTCTTTTAGTGTCATCATGCTTGGACCTTCAAGCAAGCACAGGGCAAGAGCTGCACACTGTCTTCTTTTAAAGTAATTTGGAAGACATTTCCTCATAACCACTGATCTAGTCCATAGGAAATCACTCTGAAACCTCAAACAGGAAGCAGTGGACTGATATTCCTTGGAAATCAGCTCTGGAAGTTTACCCATTTTCATGCTCCTATTTCTTGATAGCAGAGCAGGGTGAACATTTAAATGACGCTCATAACAAGCATGAAAAAACCCCAGCACTGAGGCTTCAAGGTTGAAGTGCTGAGACCGTATAATCTCTTCTGCTGCATTATTTTGCTTCTCTCCTTCCACCAATTCTGTTTTCATATTATTTCCTTCACTCCACATTCAYCTCTTCATCCTTACCTCATTTCTTAAACCAAGTCTCCCTTGGCAGATTTCTGCAGTCAGAGTTCTGTGCTTACTTGATGTAATGAGTGGCTGGGGAAAACCTCTACTAATGCTCTCAAACAAAACTCACCCTTCATCTTCCCTCTGAAAATCCCAACATTCACGCATTTTTTTCTACTGCAACAACTGACAACACTGAAAACACCAAGAAGTACCACAGCAACATTTAAGTTCAGACAACTGCTTTACGCACTAATCTTTGAGACGCCAGAGCAGGAAAGCTTTCTGTAACTAGCTCAACACAAGGGCAAAGTCCCACAATTAAAAGACCAGATTACAGGCATACCAACSCCTCTGGCTCCTGTGGATTTGGGCGGGTGGTGCTGCCCCGTCCCTGATGCTCTCTCAGAGGCATACAGAAAAAGAAATTAATAAAAAAGAACAAAAAAGAGGGAAAATTATAAAAAACAGGGGACAGGGTGTGGGGTGCGGACGATTTACCTCTTCCAGCAGCGTGACCGTGTTCCTGCAGTTCTGCAAGCGGGTGGTGAAGCTGGAGGTGGTCGGGGAGTTGTAATCCTCTGTGGTCTCGGCGATGAACTCCGACACGGTAATCTGGTCCGGCATGATCCTGCCCCACCGGTAAAGCCCAGGAGAAGCCGGGCACACAGATCCGGAGAGAGAAGCAGCCAAGTTTCGAGGGGAAAGGTGGGGGAAAAAATAAGAGAAAAAAAAAAAAAAAAAAAAGGAGAGGGAAGAAGATGTTAACAGCCAGCAGAGACCCGCAGCATCAAAGCACCGGAGCCGCAGAGGGAGGCTGAAGCTTCGCCCTCTACATCCAGCCTCTCCCCGGCCGCCCCCTCCTCCTCCGGGCAGGAGGTGAAGGGGGAGAGGCCCCCGCACGGCGCCCCTCGCTCGGCCCCGCCGGTGGGGAGCGCTCCCGCGGCCGCCTCCGAGCAGCCCAGCTCGGCCCCGCCGCGGCGCTGCGGGGAGGGCGGCGGGAGGGGAGCGGCGACCGCGCCGGGCTCAGCCCCTTTCCCCACCCGCGCCGACCCCCCCACGCCCCCCGGCCCGGCCGCTGCTCCCGCCCGCGTCGAGCACTGACTTGTGCGGGCTCGGGCTGCGCCCCCTGGGCGGGGGAGGCGGGGCCGGGCCGGGCGCGGCGGGGCCGCGGGGCCGCGCTGACGGGCACCGCTGACGGGCACGCGCCGCCCGCCGCCGCTACGCGCGACAACGAGGAAGCGGCTCCGCGCAGGCGCGGCCGGCTCTCCCCTCCCCCGGCCCCGCGGTTTCTGAGGGGGGGAGACTGCCACTCTTTCGTTTTCTTATCATAAAAAAGGGCTTTTTGGTGGGAGCTGACAAGGCCGGGCGGTGCTGGGCTGCGGTACTGTCCCTAAGCGGGAGAATGAGCTTCCCGTGCCTCTGGCAGCGGCGAGGGACCCTGCCCGCCTCGGGCTGTGGGTCCGCTCCCGCTCCAGGGAACCCCCAGGGCGAGTCGGAGGCTCTCTTGTTTCTTTATTTCCYTTCCTTAAGTCTGTCACGGCCGGTCGAAGCCCCATCCGCCGGTGATGTACAGCCGAGGATTCGTGCAGCCACCGCTGAGGGAGCCMCCCCTCTCGGCAGCCTTGACTGCATAGGTTTTTACGCTCCTTAGTCTTAGTTAATTTTTAAGAAGTCTTGCTATGGTTTAGAGAAGCCCTTGAAGTTGCTATTGCCAATTTTGCGTTACTAGCTCTGTGACAGAGCAGAGCTGTCTCGGTGCTGCCGTGGCCGGGTCGCACAGCCCAGCGCGGTGCCCCAGAGCAGCGCTGGCCCGAACCTGAACCGCGGGTTCACAGCCCCGTGTCCGCTTACAAACAGTATTTCTGAATAGTTAACGTCTCCTTTATCAATTGTTGTATCATGTAACTCAGGGAACTGACAGACYGACAGGCAGCTTAGGTTTGGGGTCCCATATGTTCGTTTCTAAAGAGGGCTAAGTCTCAGGAGGCTCAAGTAATTGTGGTCATCTGCTGCATCAGTGTGATTTATTTAGCCATACTGTGTGATTTCCTCCTCTTTATATTTAGGATTCTCTCCACACAAGCTGGGCCATTCAGGAATGGTAAATATTCTCAAATCTGAACAATTGAGAATRAGCAAAATTATACGGCTGTATCCATTTCAAAAGATTTTATGTTCTCTGCATAAGTACCTACCRCATTGCAATTGGTTAGGCTTGTACATGGTTTTGTATGTAATTCTAATAAAATGCCTGTGCAACTCAAAAATAGTTTACAGTATCAACTAAAAACTGCAATTCCTGAGTAAGGATAAAAAAGAGATGCCTGATTTGAGTATACCCATAAAAAAATTACTTCTATGCAGTTCTGTCAGCAAAAATATGACCAATACTCCTGAGCAGTGGTCCTGCCTGAACATGTTTCTGTATTTCATTGCCTTAGTAGAAGCCCTCCATATGGCCATGTGATTGCTGCTGCTGCTGCTGCTGCTGCTTCACGTGATCCAGCTTTCTGGCACAAAGGCTCTGAGCTCGTACAGATGATTGTTAAACGTCATGAGACTCTGAAAGGTAGAGTAGGCAAGAGGAGGAGGAAGCCAAGAAAAGAACTGTGTGGGAGTTACAGTGAAAAATGGATTTGGGCAAAGAAAAATGAAGCACTGAAGAAGCAGCGGGAGAGGTAGGAAGAAAATCAGTTGATGATCGTGTTCATCGCAGCTGTGGAGGAGAAAGAGAGACCAAGAAGATAAAAATGGCTGGTGGCATCAAAAGCAGTATGGAAAGAACTGGCTGGGGAGTTGGGCCAGGGAAGAACTGTCCAAAAGAGCTGTTTTGGCCTAGCCTGCTTGGAAACTGGATGGGTGAGGGATATGGCCCAAGGGCCAAGCAGGGTCTCTGTGGTCACCCCCTGTAATTTCCTGCTGAACATCAATCATGGGCTGTCACATAGCTGTTCCTGGTGGTCCACAGGTCAGCCACAGGGTTCGCATTAGGAAGGTTCCTGATCCCTCACTGGCAGATTTCAAGTGAGGATAAATCCATSACACTAGTGGACAAACTGGTTTAATTAATTGGGTACTCTCGCTGTCAGGGTTGAATTGTTCTTCTTCATGCTGAATTATTGAGCTTGACCATTAATCTCTGGGTTGTAAAATAACCTCATCTGTTATCCCAGTAAATCCCCCCAGAAGCTGAACATATTGCTAAAGACATAATTGCTTTGATACTATTTTGTGCAAGTTTAAACTACAGAATTGAAGACCATATTCAACTAAGAAAGGGAGTAGACTGGCCATGGAAACTGTGAAAAGTGACAGAAGTGAAGGCAGAATAGAAAGTGCAACTGAACTTTTGTGTTTCCTCATCAGGGAAAAAAGTTGTCTTCTAAAAAGACATTAAATGTATAAGAAATAGAATGAATACAGAAGAATACTGGTAAATAAAGAGAATGGCACAATGCCTAAAAGTGAAAAAGGAAGATCATAGCTGCCTTTTGGTCTGTTTTTGACAGTTCTGAAATTGTTTACTCTGCCAGAGAGAATACAGTGCTCTGTTTTGCTGCCTAGAAGCAACATTTCCCCTTCCCCTATTCAAATGTTAGTAAAGAGAATAGCCCTATAGGCATGACCTCCTTGGACTTGGATTATTTTCATTTAAATTTACTTGGAAACAAGATCAGTTAATTAATGTGATTTTAATAAAAATATACAATCTGCCTGTAAAAATGTGCTAATGTTTAAACTAGTCAAATTATGTAAGTATTTCAAATAGCATTCAGTGATTTTCAGATTTAACCATGTTTCCTGTTTTGAATTGCAATCAGTATCTGAGATTGAATTCTAAATTTGTAAAATGCGCCCCTCTATAAATTGCCACTAACTGAAATCACTGTTTCACTTCACAAATGTCAAACAATAATCATCAGAGTGTGAAAGTCATATTTCACAGTGTCTGCTGTAACGCTGTCTTAGTCTGTGCTAGATCCTGGGTGAGGCTGTGCCACAGCCTTTTTCTCGTGGAAGGTTGCCAGTGAAGTTATGCTTATCTCAATTGTCTTGGTATTCTGAAGTGAAATGCATCTTGTCCATCCTGGACATGYTAATGCCAATGAGGATCATGCAAGCAGCACTGGAAATCACTTACTTACTGTTGATGCATTGCAGTCARGGATGTTTTGCTGTCTTGCCATCCCACCCAGTGATTCAGTCTACAAATCTACTTGATTCCCTGGCTTGTATTGTGATTGCAAACAGAAGAGTTAATTATAGGAAACTGACAGTAATTCTGCAGTATTGGTGGTAGTCACCATGCTTAGGGAGAGGCTAAGGAACATAGCAATGACAAGCTGCAGACACAGGTGTTGTGCAATAAACTGAATAGCAATGATAATATTCTTCATTTTRTAGTATTTTGGACAGCTTATATTTAGATTAAGTTCATCAGTTCACTMACAGGAACTGAGCAGGAGTGAACAGGTGATGATGTTGTCATCAGTGTGAGCTTTGCAGCATGACCAGTATATGCCAGAGGTGAAGAGCTACATGGCACTTGCACAGCTCTTCACATCATCAATGCAATTAACTACTGAAACCACACAGCAATGAGGTAGAGAACAGCAAGATTATGTTTCCACTACAGATAAGGAGCCAGATAGATGAGCTTGTGGCCCTGCTGTGTTTGTGGCTGTCTAGCTTTAGTCATGCAAAGCCGTCTCTTCAGGGTATCAACACCTCATCTAGGCTGAAGCTGGTGGTGAATCTCCTGTGGGATGTGGTTATGCTGCCTGCAGAGAGCAGCCCCAGGACCACCCTGAGGTCACACTTCCCTGCTGYGTAGGAAGCAAACTCTCAGATGCAAACTCAGGTGCGTTTGCTGCTTTTGGAAACAAGCTTGACCTGGRTCCCTGGCTGTGTACCAGTGTGTTGTCAAGCATGCTCAGACAAGCTGCCTCCAGGGCCATTTGCAACCTCTCAGTGTGGCAGTGAAGTGAGTTGTTAGCTGGAAAATGGAAATCACTGCACACATCTGTTCCATGCAGTGATCCTCCTGATTAGTRCAGGTGTAGTCATGGCAGGATCTCACATGTCAAATTCAGGGGGTTTTGATTCTCAAGTATTAACATGATGATGCCTTTTTGCAAATACAGTTTTACTGTATTTGCAAATACAGGATTACAGGTTTAYACTCATTTCTTGACTTGCAAGGTTTCCGTCTTGGCTATTACTGCAGATAAAAGTGCTGATTTTATACTATGAAAGACAGTAGTGTTTAATTAACACATCAAATCACTGAAATACACATGCTTTTCTTAGTAAACTATATAGTTGTTCTTTTTATGCTCCTTAGCATCTCCATAAACATGGAGAGTGTCACAGCTCAACAGCAAATAGCAACAGAAGTAGTTTGCTAAAATGCATCAGGAAAATATCCTTAGGCTATGTTTCTCTACTATACTGCTATCCTGAATACGTTTGTGGTTTGGTGTTAGATTCATCCAGTTCAGCTAAACACAGCAGTCAGGAGTACTTCCCATCCTCCTCCTGATTCTAACTCTCTTTATGAGGTAGTTGTATGACATCAGGCATCCATGGCATTTGATACCTGATAAAGCTGATTTGAGGTTCCCTGAAAAAACATCTATATGAGAAATTRCTGTTCCTACATTTTTATAGTTTTATTTTCAGATAACTTTTGACAAAATTAATGGCAAAGGCTTGTTTAAATTTATGGCCATAATACTAGAATATCCACAAATATTTCTGAATATCAGCTCTTCTCATTTGAGTTAGATGCTGGGCTTAGGGGATAAAAGAAGCTTCAAATCAACAGGAATCTCAGCAGGATGAGTTATGCTTTTGGTTTTGGAATGTCTCACGTGCTAAAACTCGGTAAACTTTTTTTGTTGATGGAACTCTCTTAGTTTTGTTTTGCAAAGCAAAACCACCCCTTTTATGTAATGACAAGTAACATCATCACTTTGTACTTCAGCAGGAAATGTTTAGTCAGGAGGTGTTTCACCTCCAGGAGCTGTGTCCTCTCAGAGGACGGTCGGGCGGCTGACAGCCTTGCATGAAATGTAACAACCACGTATTTAACCTGCAGCATGTTTGCATGTTTAATATCACAGAAGTGCATGATGTACTCACAGGAAAAGGCAAAGTCTATTTTAAACACTGGAGCCTACATCACACATTGTGACTGGTGCTAATTTGCTTGAAGGGAACGTACATGGTAAACTGCRGAGTGTTTCTACTTGAGGAAGAAAGCTGTTGGCTTTGACATTTGCAAACAAACCTTTGAAATTATTATGTTACTGGGACCAAATAGTCAGGTAACTTTGCAGTAAAAGAAAACTTCTTSCCTATGTCACACTGCTGAACGGGAAGAAGACCAAAATCCAGGTCCACCAAACATGCTGATGGCAATTCTGTGTTTTTTATGGGGCAGTATCTGCTAATGTGGCTTATGAACTACATGAGCTGTGTCAAGAATTTGTGCTGCTGCTGCGACTGTGTTGAATGCAAGAATCAGCTGATTTCAATTTTAATACTGGCATCTCCCACCATTTGTCTTCATCTGGTATTTAAAATGAGGTAGAGAATATCTCAGAAACTGCAWGTTATTTTAAAAACCTTTTAGCACTTACAATAGTGGCTTAAACAGAAGGTTCTTTTCACATTCTTTCAATATTAAAGTGAGAGYGAAAAGAGAGCCCATTGTGCTCTCATTATAAATGACATTTTAGTASCATTAAGATCTTGGGCTTTTAACACTATGTGGACRAAATGAAAAAAGATTAAATCAGATMATCAGAAATATTTTGCTGAATTATATATTTTGCATCTTATTTACGTGAATGTCCTGGGCAAGTAGCTTGGCTGAATGATAAGGAAGCTCAAATAACCATCTCAAAGGACAGCTGAAAATAACAGTACTGAAAATGAAGTGCAGCATTGAGTTACACAAGATTAAGCTGACTAATCTGCTGATTCAGTTTTGCCTTTGTTTTTTGGTTTTGTCATGCAAGATCAAGTGTCAAGCAGACAAACACATAATGGCATTCCAGGCTCCCAGTAACAACAACAAGCAATGGGCTGTTCCCCTGCCACCTCTGCATTCTCCAAAAATGAAACAGCAAAATGCTCACCTGCAGCAAGAGGCAGCAGGCTCAGGGCAAACATGCTCCTTTTCTTGTTACAGGTTTACTGAATTTGGTATTTCTATTTCACAGATGGTTTTTGTTAGAGATGCTAGTTTAAGAAACCTTACTTCAGTTGATAGGAAGTGCAATAATGCATATGAAGGGTCTGGAAGAGAAGCCATGCAAGGAGCAGCTGAGGTCACTTGGGCTGTTCAGCCTGGAGAGGAGGAGACTGAGTGGAGACCTCAYTGTGATCTCCAATATCCTCACAAGGCAAAGAGGAGGGGCAGACACAGATCTCTTCTTTCTGGTGCCCAGAGACTGGACCCAAGGGAATGGCTGGAACTTATGTGAGAGGAGGTTTAGGTTGGGTATTAGGTTTTTCCCCCAGRGGGTGGTTGGGCATTGGAACAGGCTCCCCAGGGAAGTGGTCACAGCCCCAAGCCTGACAGAGTGCAAAAAGCACTTGGGAAATGCTCTCAGGCACATAGGATTCTTGGGCATGGTCCTGTGCAAGAACAGGAGTTGAACTGAGTGACGTTACAGGTCCCTTCCAACTCAGAATATTTTATGATTCTATGATTCTGTGTCGCAGGAGACAACAGGTTCAAACACAGCTCTTACAACATCTACAGAATATAAAAGCACAGCAGTGTATTCTTCTATATGGACTGGTTTTTGGACACTCCAAAGGTATCAAACTCTTACAARTGCTGATGGATAAGAAAACTGTCAGTGGAACCACCCGCAGGTTTGATGTTAACTCTTGCCCAAGTGAAAATATGAGCCTGCTCATTACTCACAGRGATGGTCAGGCAAGAACTGCTGACCCTGAGGGAGGTGGTGTTCCAGCAGTACCCACCATCACTGCACTGGTGAGGCTGAGGAACACCACAGGGAAACCTGGGCACGGTTGTCCTTGCATTCCTGACACTGAGCAAATCTTTGAAGGATTGTTGGGAAGGGCACTGCAGACATGTTGGCGGGAGAGCAGGTCATTCTAGTGGGATTCAAAGGAGAAGATGAAGCCAGTATGTCATGAAGGAGTACTCTGAYTGAAATGAGAGAAATAAGAGTCCTTCCAAAGAAGGAGTCATAGTAGCTGGATGCTTTTTTATTTTTTTTTTTTTAATATGAGAAATAGCAATGACTAAAATCAGAGGGTGATACTGCAGAAATGAACATGTTGCAGGGCAGCTGGCATAGCAGGCTCTCCAAAATAAAAAGAGAATGAAATAAAGCCTCAACCCACATTGCAAACATTTCAATATTTTCTCTTTCCCTCTGGAAACGATATGGCTGTGTCATTACCAGGCACATCTCTGGTTCTACTGAAGATGCTAAATGTATGCTGATGGCAACATGCAGTGTTTTGCCTGCAGTAAAAATGAAGGTTCAGACCAAAATGAACCTGGGAAGCAGTTGGAGAATGAAATAAAGTCTCTGTAGACCTGGGATCATGTCCTTGAGCTGCCGCTCATGGCTCTGACATGGCAACTGATTTCTGTGTGCATCATTTCTCTATCTGTGGGATGCAGACAATTACATTTATTTCTCTAGGTGAAAGAACACTGGGCTTTTTCAGCTGAATACTGCTGGATCAGAACTAATTAATTTTAATCTACATTTTATTGTAAGAGTTTCAAAAAGTGGCTGAGGGATGAGAAGGACTCTCAGTCCTAACAATTTTGTCAGCACTTTTTTGGACCGACAAAAAGGTTTGGCAGGTAAATGAAAGGGTTTCTTTCTACTAGTTGTTAATGCTGTGAGAATATAAATCAGAAAGATCTGGGTTTTTGGGGGACTCCTCCCTCTATATTATTGTTTTATGAGCATTACTTTGTGGAAAAAGAGGGACTAAGGCATGGTAATAAACAGAAGTCATTAGCAAGGTTTGCTAAGACAGTTTGCAGATGTGAATGTGTATGGGCCTACTGAGTTGAAGTTTTAAGTGCTGGCTTATAGTGTTGTCTGAGCATACTTTATTTCACATAATTTCCTAAATAACATCTCATTAGAGAAAGGCTGGAAATAAATCTGCAGATGTTGGATGTTATAAAAAAAGGTTCTTCCAGCCACTGAACATATTAGCACATCTGTGTTTGCCTTATATAAGCTACTGTTTTCAAGGATGCATCCCTTGGCCAGACTGTAGTCTTGAAAGTAGCATAATAAATTTTCAGTTCAGGAGTGATGCCTTTTGGATTTTGTTTTCTTTGTGTTTATTCTGTTTGCATATTTGTTTGTTTTATTATGGAAATCAGAATGTTTAATGATACATAAGATCTGAAATAATTTGAGGCATGTCTCTTTTATGCTCAAGCAAAATTACTCATATTTAAAATTATGGTTTGCAGGTTTTATTAATGTAGATGTTTGAATATTGAAGTCATAAGGTTCTGGCAAAACCCAGGATGACAGATAACCATATGGAAGTTTTTGGAAACTAGTCTTGCTGTGTGTACCAAATTTCTGTTGGGCCAATGTTCACATGATGCTAAATGAAATTTAGCAGTGCGGAATTTCAGTCTAGAGGTTGATCACAGCAGCTCCTTTAGCCAATTACTCATTTCCTTCTGCTTTTAACCACTGAATTTGAGCTTGCAGCTTCCTAAGTTAACTGGTGCTCCATTGACTACTGTAGAGGGTGACCATCTGCTCATCTGTTCTGCCTCTAGGATTTTTTGAAGCAATGCTGATCTCAGAAAATTTGAAAGGGCAGCAGGAAAGATGTCAAAAAACTTCAGCTCCTAAAAGTTTTGTGATAAAATTAAAATGAGCGGGGTGACAAAATGTTTCTTGTCTTTATGAATGGGAGAGGTTCACTGTCATCTTGTTCTTTGTCAAGTTAATCAGTGTGGGAGAAAGATCCCCTAAGTGTCCCAGTCATGGGAAAAGTTTCAATGATGCTTTGCACCTCCTCAGGAGCTTCATCAAGACACAGATGTGAAGGAAATTTGGTTTCATTAACTTCTGGGACGTTAGCACTACTTATTTTCTTGTTGGCAGTTGTGATTTCCTTCAAGGAAATCTAGGAGCAGTAGGACATAAAAATGGAAGTGCCATTTCAAAATCAAGTAGGAATGTCCAGCTTAATAGCTCTATATTTTTTTAAATATGACTGTTTGACTTCTGAACTCTTGCTTATTTAAGACCTCGTGGACTCAAAAAGGAAAAGTATGTGTAGCCATGTGACAAAGCAAATGCGCCAAAGGAGGATTTATTCAGTTTTGGGAAGATCAGCAGCAGTGATTCACCCTCTTGGCTGGTCTGGGCTGCATTATGGTCAACTGATTCCCCCAGGGAGGAAGAAAGGATGAAGGTCCCACACTGCTCTGTGGTCACAGGGAGCAGTGACCTGTGCCAGGGTAGCTCCAGCCCATGCATCCAGTACAACAAAAACTTCAGCCTTAACCATCAGTATTGTTGATGTAGGGGATTCAAGTCAGGCAATCCAAATGTAGCTTTTAGTGGTTCAGTGAAAGAGAGTGAAAACTTTAAAACAAGAGAACTCACCATCCAGAGACTGAATAAACAAAAMGCATATTTAGACAACTGTGTGCTATTCAGCACTTTACATCATGCAAAGAAGAGAGTCCCTCCTCTTTTCAGGCCCCCACACAAATCTTGCCATAGATTTTTCAGGCTGATCTGAGAGATTTGTTGTTTTCAAAGTTAAAACAACATCAGTTACTGGATCTAGATGAGTTGAAAGGAGTTACAATGTCCTTTGTATACCCTGCTCCCCTCATCCAGCTTTGAAATCTATGAAAGCAAAGCAAACTATGTAATAAATGTTAGTGTTTGTTCTGATAATTCCTCAGGTGGCCAATGCTTTGTAAGGATTTACTGACTTTTTTGGAATTTTTGATCCTTGAAAGGCAATAGGTTAGACTTTTTCTGAGGAACACCCCCTGTAGTAAATTCTGAAGTGGCATTAAGCAGAAAAAACCCACTGGCAGGTATTAGAATTGATAAAACATCTGGTCTGCTTTTTACTCTTTAAACTAGTTATTTATATTTAYGTCTTGTTTTTCTTACCGATTCCATAGTGAATCTCTTGAAGAAAAACTTGAAAGCCTGGATGCTGAAGATCTCATGTCTCATCTGTCACGACCAGAAACCTACCTAAAAGAGGAGAAAAGATCAAGTAAGTAAAACTGACCAAACCTATGGGACTGACAAAATTGCTTATTTAAACAGTCAATTTGAAACAATGTGTGTTAATTCTTCAGTGATGGAAATTTATCTTCCATTATTTGATTGCTGCATTTGATATTATGAGTTTCATTGTGGTAAACAGATACATTAGAAATCCTCTGATAAAGAACACCTTGTTAAAAATTGCTGGAGGAGAGCTTCATTTAGCTGGCTGGGAAAACTCTCTGTCTAACTCAATGTGGCAACTACTCAGCCAGCTGCCCTGAGCGCAGTGTTGGTAAGGACTTGCCTGTCCAAGCTGTCTGACACTTCAGAAGACCCTGTTTTCTGATATAACTTCAGTCTAACCATTCAAGCTGAAAATTTCAATGTCAGGGGTATGCACCAGACTGATATTTTTTGGAAGATGGAGATAAGATCTGAAGGATAAAGAGACTGGGAACAAGAAGTTTTCTGACGGGACGTAATCCTGCATGTGGGAGAGGGCAGGAGGGTGTGGGGAGACAGTCATGGCAGGATATGGACAAGTGGTCTCACAGTTTTTCATCAGGTTTTTCTATCACTGTATTGCATACTCTTTCCAGTTTAAGGCTTGTGTTGCTGTGGGGAAAGGAAGGTGCTAGACATGCTGCAGAGCCCTGAGCAGATGAGTAGGGCTGGCACATACCTTTCAATTTGGGGCATTCTGGGCTGATCTTCATGTTTGGTCCAAAAATAGAAGCTGGAACAAGATTGGCAGGGGCTTGAGGCCAGAAATGGGTGCTGAGAAGGAGAACACTACGCAGAAGCCATTGCCATGAGATGGTAAATCAGGTAGGCTGGGACAAGCCCATGAGCCAGAGGGATGTGGATTGCATGGGCTAGCACATGGGAGAGGTGATAAGGACCCATAAAGATGAGAATGAGATCAGAGTTAAACAGAGAGGCCCAGGCAGCAGGGGAGTGGGAGAGAGGCTATCCCCAGATTACACCCTCTGGTTAACCAGTCCGCCCATTTGCATTCAAGCACATCACTTTATTCCTTGATTCCAGGAGGAAAAACATGAATCATTCTCTGTGAGTATATTTTTTAACCTTCTGTCTAAGAGAAGCCTTGTTATGCCTGTTGACCTATTTCCCCAGAGACTGCTGTAGTTTGTTTATGGGGTCTGTCCTGTTTGTTTTGTGTTTCCAGATATGTCATGTGGGTCTGGAGGTTTTCCAACCCTTAACATTAAAAATAACATAGAATAGTCCTTGTCTCCAAGACATATGAGAGTCAATTAAAAATTGCAACATACGAGGTTTTGGATGGGATGTTAGTATCTCTCTTTTCCCTTCTGTTTCTGAGCCTTTAGGATACTTTCAAGTGATGTTGTCAAGAGCTCTTTTATTATTAAGAGGGTTAGACTTCTTTTTTACTAGCAGACTTCAGATTTTTACATGCTGCCTGGAAAGGATGTGAGATTTTACCAGATATGCCATCAGCTTGGCAGCATAGGAGGAGGAGACGTGGTTATGGGCTCTGCTGATAAGGAGGTGTGTCCTTTGATTTGAAGGCCAGTATGCAAGAGAAGGAGTATCTGCCTCAAATCAAGAATATTGTGCTTGAATATTGTGGTACATGTAGGAAAAAGTTGTTAGAAGGAGGCCCTGGCACTGCACTGTGTTTTTGTGGATTTTTTGTGGAAAGGTGTTTCCTGGCAGACAACTGAGTACCACCATCTTACAACAAACCCATAGCCACTGGCAACCCTGGATGTGACTCAACCTCTGATGATATGTGTGCTGGTTCTTTAATTTTACAACATGCCTCTTCCTTTTAATTATGTTGCTCATCTTCATAGGCAAAAAAAAGTCACCATCAACATAGGTTTATGTTATTCAAATCAAAGCAAGAAATAAAAAATATATAATGGCTCATTACTTTCTAAGTTTACAAGTAACTATGATTGACATTGGACTAAATTTTAAATGGGTGGCAATTTATTTTTTGTAAGTCTAAAAAGTCACAGAATCTCTTTATGTCTGCTATAATAAGCTACTGAATATTATTTAATTGCTCATTTGCTATAAGTGACATTATGAGCATTTTCGGTTACATCTCAGTGGTTATARAATGATTATATTCCCTTTCTAGGTCTCCTACTCATTTTGGAGCCTATTTATACAAGAGCAATCAGCAAATAAATAAAATATCAAAGAAATTCAGAGAAATATTTATAGAGAGATGAAATTGGTTGAAGTTATCATCATTGATTGATGAGAAACAACACTGAGAAGGAAACATATGTGGCTCTCCTAGAGAGAGGAATGGTGGCCCAGTGATGAAAGTGCTCATGTAAGTTCAACACTGGCTCAGTGACCTTGGACAATTTTTTAGGGCATCATTCAAATGGCAAATTAATCAAGCCATACAACCATTGGTATAATTTATCTGGGTAAAGAGTCTTTTGAGGCTAAATACAGCTTTTCTCAAACCCTTGACCCAATGACAGTAGGAGAATTTGGGCTGTGTCAAAGTGGCATTTTGATTCTTCTTCTCACCCCCCTAAGAAAGCAAAACAAATGCTCCCCAACTGTCTTTGGCAATGTGGAGGTAACATTACCAGATTTGTGGAAAATCCTTATATATGACAGTATGTGAGTGGGAGCAGGGAGTGGATATGAAATATAAAAGCCCAGAACATATAGAGAAAAATGAAAACTGGAGAAATATGATTGCTCTTCACCCAGGAACACCTACACCTGAAAAGAGAAAGTCTAGTGGGGCTTAAGCAAGGAGGGAGCCTAACTGAGAACAGGGTGACATTAATGGCAGCTGGATGACAACTCAACACAATACAGTAATACAATAGCAGATTCTATTAGTCCTTAGATGAGGAAAGCATTTGTTCTTGTGCCTAATTATAAATACATACAATTATATTGGATTAATTGGTACAATCTAACTGCTTGACTAATCCTTATGCTTAACTAATAAGTATAATGAGTTGAATCCCTGTATTTTTAAGGTTTTAGAACAGGGTAAGTGTTGTGGAACGCTAATGAATTCTCAGGAAGAGAATATAAAAATTGCCAATGTATTGGGTAATAATCAAGAAAAGCAATTATGCAGGGATTTTGCAGAGGAGAGGAAAATATCAGGAAATATTTTTTATAGGTTTTAGTTACCTGCATTTGATATTGCCTAAACTCTGTGATTTCATGCATAAGTCTTTTAAAGACCTATTTTATCTTGCTTTTTGTTTTAGAGGACTTTTTTTTCTTTCATAATAGACTCTATGACCTGAGTAGCAATAATAGAAATCCATATTTTTTCATGTCTAATGACTATTTTAGAGCAAATACTAGCCAGCCAATATTCTCATATTCCTGAAACAGAAGTACCCTAACTAGAAAAACTCAAACAAGCAAAAGTTAATATTGTTTCTACAGTCACTGATGCAATAACAATAGTAGTTGTGCACCACCATGCTGAAAATCAACTCCCTTTATGTCCAAACAATAGTGTGAATCACAGAAATCTGACCTTGATATACAAATGTGATCATGTAGTAATTATAGCTCTTGTGCTTTCTGTATAAACAGACTACTTCATCTGGAAATGCTGCTTCATTCTGCAATTTGCAGCTAATGACYGAGCAGAAAGCTTTTATATCCTAAAAAGCTTTAAAATAAAGCAGGTAGAAAAATCTTATTTCCTGCAAATGAAAGAAAGAAGCTGGTTACTTGAACAGCAGTGAATCAAGTCATTGTTCTATCCATGTTCTGCTGAAAAGTAGATATTACATATTTAAAAATTGTCCTCAAAATCACATTTTGCAAAGGTTATTAGAGACACTTTCATGGGCAAAATATGGAACTAAATTACTCAGTCCAAGYGGTAACTGACATGTTCTTTAACAACTGTGAGGTTAACAAAAATATCTTTAATTTCATGCCAAAATCTGCTTGTTCTGTTTGTGTCTGTGTTGGTATCATCCAAACAGGATGTGACAAACATATGTTCTTTGGCTTTGCCCTAATCTGTGATTTGGATAACACWATTAAGATGTGTTTTAACAAACTTCAGGGAAACAAGTCTGAGGATATTTGTGGACTTGATTTTAGTATGTCCTAAGCAATAGAAGCTCCACTCTGACCTCATGAATTAGCTGTATGTGTCTTCAGTGCTTCCATAAAAATATATGATCAAAGTATTAGCATGCTTATAGGCATGAGCTGAATCCTGAAAGAAGACAATAGTGGAAAACTAACCCAGCAAAGAGCCCAGAAGTGACCCTGAAGGGCTGAACAAGATCCTCTTGAGGATGGGTCCCCACTTATGAGGGTTTTCAAAAATGTCAATTGCTCAGGTTTTAATCTATTCAATCATTACAGTAGTGACTTTGGAGAATTCTAATTTCTTAATCAAAATTTTGTTTAGTGCCACAAGTGCTACCAAAGTTCATAAGTAATACATAAGTAGTAAAGATTTTTCTTTTCCTTAGGAAAATTTAAAACCTGAAAAAATACCAAGATAGTTTTCTTGAAATAAAATGTATTTTCCTTAATTCCATCCTGATTGGTATGCAATGAGTAATGAAAAAAGTAATAAATTGCATTATTTTTCTCTGATTCTTTATAAATAATACCTGGAATTAACAATTCCAGTGTTTTGCACTGGATTGATGTCAAGCTGAGAGGGTTACTATTCCTCAGGTCATTACACCAAACTTTTAAATATATTGGCAAAGTATGAGATTTCTTCTATTCATCTTGAAATACCCTTGTGTTTGAATATGTATAGAAAATCATCTTAAAAACTCAGACCTTTTCTTGCATGTTACTTTTAGAAATAGCAACTGATTTAAAAAGAACCTAGTTTTAGGTGATGGTTATTACTGTTAGAATGGAAATTAGTTCTCTGTCTCATGTGATATGATTATCATATGATTATGAAATGATCATGGATGGGCTGTGCAGGTTCTATAGAACAGTGGTTTGGAATTCAAGCTGCAAAACATAATTCTAATACTGAACAGTTTTTTACTCTAGGATTTTATAGCACATTGCCAGAGAGGGCCAGAGGGCTCAAGSGCGCTTATTTGGTCATTTTATGCAGACTTGTTCAGAGGTGAATTTTCTTTAAGACTCAGATATATGACAAAGATTTTTGTAAGTATTTAGACAATGAATTTCTAGTCTTTGCAGCCTGTGCTTTATTATTTGTCTAAGGGCTTCAGGATGATGGTATTGTGAGTTAAATCTCGCTGTAGCAATTTAAGAGTGACCTTTTTATCACTTCCCACTATATCCATCAGCTGTTTCTTGGGCTCAGAGAAGAATTTTCATTTTGTGGAGGCAGCACCTAATCAGAGTGTCTGCTTCCCAGCTTCAGACCTCTGCAGGGCTTTCACTGATCTTGTCAAGGGTACTTTTTTATATTTGATGACAAGGTTGCCATTCACAGTCCAAGATTTGGAGTTACTTATAATCCACTTCTGAAAACTGTGAGGGGCTAATAACACACAAGAGTGCTTCCCACCTTCCCTGTATGCTTAGTCACTGCTTAATTATTTACTCAGTACAAAGTTAATAGCAAAATACCCTGTGCATGGTATATAGATTATAGATTAATAATATAATGTGATTATGACATCAAGCCCTCTTGTCACTGCCCCCACTCATTCTCAATAGCCACTGACTGAGGGCTGAACTGAAGATCAATCATTTGCTGTCTGAGTTTTAAGGAAGGAGTCATTATTAAAATTAGAAACTAAACCYGGTACATCTGTGTTAAAGATCAAATGGTCTCTGCACAAAAGGTTGGGTGCATTTGAACATTTGATGTCCTTCCTACAGCAGCTTTTCTACCCTGAGCTGGCAGCACTCAGGCAAAGCGAGCACCACACCTCCTACTTCCAGCCTTGATCRATTCATCAGGCACTCATGAGGTCATGCATTGTCCTGGTGTCTGAACGCCTCTCAGAAGTTAATATATTTGATATATATTTGTGGGATGGCTACAGCAGAATGAAGACAAGACCCTCAGGCTCCAGTTTGTGACAACCCCACTTTTCTTGGTACAGGTCTGTCCTTTACAGCACAATGTTTGTCATTCCTTCCTCTTTGACAAGCACCAAGTGGTGCCACTCTTCTACTGAACAGCTCTGAGAAAATGTAATTTATTTTGGCTCAGTTTTACCTCTAGCCATCCTGTCCTTCAGTAGAGTGCAGAACTATCAAAGTGTCTGTAGAGAATTTCCCAAAATACAAGGCACATAGAAACCTCAATATAGGCATAGAAAGATGTTCCTAAGCGTTCTCTTCARGTCTGTATCTACCCATACAGTGAGTCATGCCCAGATCCATGAGCATGGATATTTATGTCTTTGAAATTATGTGTCCTATCTACATAGAAAAGTGACATAAACTCAAAAGTTAGTGACAGAGCAGAACTTTTACAACTTAACCCAAACTCAGTCCATGTAAATGAGATTTTTTACCTCTGCTTTAGTGAGCTCTGACTCAACTTTTAGGCTGTAAAAGTGGGACGTATCTGACAAAGTGTCTTTGCCTCAGCTGTTCACTCCAGACTCCTTTCATCATGACTGATGATATGGTCAACACAGATAACTGAAAGTAGGTTGCATCTCACCTCATCCTACAAAAGTAAAAGTTTAAAACAGAGATAATAGAGTAGATGTCTATAAAATCAGATGAATCACACACTAAACTGCTTCTTTCATCCCACTGACTAAAAGAGAGAGTAGGATGCTGATTCCAGAGGTGAAGACTTGCTCCAAAGATGCTGCATGCCTGCAGCAGGGCCTTCTTATTTCTGCCTGAACCATACCATGGTATAAGACTGTACCTGTGATTCTACAGTCAGGAAGAGAYATTAGGAGGAAGAAAACAAATTTTAAAAAGCCCCAACCTTTCAATGGAAAACAATGCAAAAAATCATTGGTGCTCTGCCATGGATGCTGGTATATTTCCCAGTGGCAATCTAATGGGAAGTTCTACTAATCTTTCAGAAGTTTTTTGATACAAGTTACACAAAAACCCGCAATAAAATTATATGTTGTAATGTAAGTTTTATTTTTTTAACAAAATCTAAAAATCTTTTTCTGTTTCATTTGTATCAGTTTCCTGCTCAACCTCATGTAACACTACTTGGGCTTCCTGTCTTGGTAACAGCATGAATTTATACCGAGACAGAAGTAAGGAAAGCATAAAGTTTTCAAGAAGGTGGGAAAGTATTGAGACTGAGTGCCTCCAGGCCTTGAGGGTAGGTAAAAATGTGAAATAAATAACACATAATATTTTCTAAACAGCTCCTGTTATTTAATAAAGTGCTTAATAAAAAAACAATATTACCAGTGCTTTAATTAGTTAAACTGGCTAATGAGTTCCTAGTATCTCTGCAAGTGACAGTGAAATGAGTATTTTGAATGCACTGAGATGAGGTTAGCTCATTTTATAGAAAGCACAGATGTGGATGGTGAGTATCTGGAGGTTTCTTCTGCCCTTCTGCAGCTGTGGAGCTGATCTGCCTACTCCATGAATATTTACTTACTTACTTACCAAAAGAGAGGAAAGAAAGAAAGAAAGAAAGAAAGAAAGAAAGAAAGAAAGAAAGAAAGAAAGAAAGAAAGAAAGAAAGAAAGAAAGAAAGAAAGAAAGAAAGAA